>JARFIW010001137.1:152787-752787 GCA_036346225.1 Platerodrilus igneus
AATTAACATTTTCACAAGTGTTTGAGTAATATAAGGGGCTGTGAGAGAGTAACAGGGCTTAACAAAGCATTTTATAGCACCCAATTGTAAGGAGAGGCGAGTATCACAGCATAATTATGGCACACAAACCGTGGGGCCCAATATAAGGGATATAACTAAGGTATATTATTTTTCTTACAGGAATTAACACAGCAATATATATATATATATATATATATATATATATATATATAGTATATAACTTTATGGGTTTTAGGTCAGCAGAATTGAAGAATTCTCTTTTTTATAAACTCAAGCTTTCGGAAATTTATTTTTCCATTATCAAGAGTACTACAAATAAATACATTGAGTTAGTTATGTGAACAAGATTTGACTAATAGCTTAAAATTATATAAATAGTACTTAATACTTACTAAAGTGAGATAATAGGCAATTGGATGATTAATAATAGTAAATAGGATGGTTTTGGTGTGTAGTATAATTAAATATAAAGATAAAAAATTTTTAAAAATGTATAAAATGTGTTTTAGAATTCTAAACAGTAAAATTTTTTTGATGTTGATGTATACTGTCTTGGTTTTATAATTTTTGTAAAGCAGTTGTTTGTGTGTTGATATTTGTTGATATATTAAAAATGATTTTGTGTATATAGTTTTAAGTAATTAAGATAATATATTAGTATGTAGATATGTTATATATTATTTTGATTATTGTTGAATTTGTAAGTATGCATGCAGATGTTTTGTTTAATTTATTTAGTTGTGTTATTAGTTTGTGTGTATGTGTGTATGATTGTGAGAAGATGTTATGTGTAATTTAGTTATTTGTTATTGGTTTATTTAGGTTTAAAAGGTAAGTATATATAGAGCTCAGGTCTCCAATGTCTGTCTTTTTGTTGAGTGTATTGAAATTTCGATAGATGTAACACATTTCAAGAAATTCGCGTTTAGATTTTTTATTTTCAATATGAAGAATTTTGGGATTGTTGAAATCTATAGTGTGGTCTGTTTTTGTTATATGTGTAGTCAGAGCAGTTGCATTTGGTTTTATGCGTATATCACTTTTGTGTTGTGTGATTCGTTGTTTGAGACTCTGCGAACTTTGTTCAATGCAAATATTAAGGCAATTTGAACAGTTTAATTGATATATGGTGTCTCTTTGTTCTGAAGGTGTGGTTTTGTCTTTGGTTTTTGAAAAAGGTTATTTATTGTTAAATCTGGTTTTTTTGCAAGCTTTATGTTAAAATTTTTAAAAATATGTTCTATTTTTGGAGTTAATTTATCGAAATATTGAAATATTTTGTATTGGGGTGTTTGATTGGTGTTAGTAGAAGTGTTTTGAATTATTTTTGTTGTATGGTTGTATAATAGTCTTTTATTAAAGGAGGAGGATAGCTATTGTCTTTAGTATATAATAAAGTTTAGTTAAGTTTTTGGTACAAGGATGGATGGCTGATGTTTTTTATTCTATTTTTTAGTCCTAAAATAAAATTTATTTTCATATTTAATGGATGGTAAGAGTAGTAATTTAGGTATCTACTTGTAGTGGTAGGTTTTTGATACCAGTCTAGTATAATTTTGTTGTTTTTATTTCTTATTAATAAGGTATCTAAGAAAGGGACTGAATAATTTTGTTCGTTTTCAATTGTAAATTGAATTTTATTGTTATAACTATTAAATGTTTCTAAAACTAAGTCAATTTTATCGAATGGTACAGTTGTTATTATGTCGTCCATAAATTTTTTTAAAAAAGGTACTTTAAAAGATAGTTTGGGAATGATTTCTTCCATTATGTCATCCATAATAATTTGCGCTATTATGGGACTTAGATTGGATCCCATGGGACAACCATCTGTTTGTAAATAGTATTCATTACGGAAACAGAAGTAGCTACTGTCAAAAAGAAAGTCCATTATTTTTATGAATTGTTGTTTAGGTATTTTACAGTTGTTTTTGATTTTGTGCCAAAGTTTATTAATGTTGTTTAAAATACCTAAACAACAATTCATAAAAATAATGGACTTTCTTTTTGACAGTAGCTACTTCTGTTTCCGTAATGAATACTATTTACAAACAGATGGTTGTCCCATGGGATCCAATCTAAGTCCCATAATAGCGCAAATTATTATGGATGACATAATGGAAGAAATCATTCCCAAATTATCTTTTAAAGTACCTTTTTTAAAAAAATTTATGGACGACAAGATCTTATTGAATGCGTCAAAGCAGAAATTATAATATACGGACGTCTCAAATATTTTATTTTTCGGTATCAAAGTTGTATCACTAACAGCAGTATCTACAGATTTGTATTGTATTCTGCGGTACAGCAAGTGACAATTTTTTATTAGAGGTAGCAATGTAACCCTGTATCAAAGTAAATTACTAATTTAAAACTTAAAATTTAACCTTACACTGCCACTCAAAGTGATCCGATAAACTAAATGTTCAACTTAACAGATTAGTTTGAAAAACTGCATATAATAGTTATTTATTCTGCGTGCGTTAAATTTAAACAAACTTTAATAAATGTTCGTCTATGCGCCTGGGCAAAAAATAATCGCGACACGTCTGTAACACGCTGCTTATATATCTTTAACATTATAACGTGCTGAATTATTTCCCGCGAGTTCAAAGCAAAGGCATTCAATTTTCTAGGTTGAGTTTAGATTCTCTCCACAATTCAAAATTCTACGACATCTTTTTTGCCCAGTCCATAATCAATAAACCGCTAGACGTCCTGGCAAGTATGTCCTGGAAGTTGATTTCAAACATAGAAGCGATTCCGTGACGTAGTTAATATGCGTGTGATTGGTACGCCAAAGGTCAAGGGCGTGAAAAATGTTAAGCGAGCATTTTTCAAAAAATACGCTCTCGTTTGGATGGGAGGTAAAATGTAGGTCCCTTGTTCGAGTGTTGTCACGCACGTTAAATCTCACTACCTTGTTTGCCACAGGAAGGGCTAAATTTCTAGGTAAAAAGTTCGTTTCCTTGCCAATGTAGTAGCCTCGGATGGAGCATTGGAAAATCAAATGTAGTATGTCATACATGAAATCCAACCATCCCTATTCAATATAAACTATCAATGGTGCAGTATTATGTTTTGAAATATAATACTACTAAGGAGCTTTAACTTACGCTTTAATGAATGCATGTAAATAACCATGATAAGAAATTATTATTTAGTAGGAAAATTATAAAAAGTGGCCCTTGATTTCATTAAGCATTGTACATAATTTGAATATGTCAATTATGAAATATTTCGGTGGCATACACATTTCTAAATGGTGTAAAGTTTCCTGTAATCTAAAAATCAATCGTTTAATATTCATTAGAAAATCTTAAGAGGTGTTCATTGTTAAAGCACGTTTACTATGAAATTGATTACCACGACTTATTTTTAACATCTGAATGAATTTCATGTTAACAGATTAAAATGACTTATTAAATTAATTACGAGGCTTATTCAATTGAAACCCATCTTTGGTCAGGTTAGCCTTGGAAACAATTGTAATCACTCAACTGACGTTTTGCAACGTTAGTGGTGTTTGTATACTTCCCACTGGACAGTTTCTCTCGTATTATTTTGACAGCGATTTTAAGTATTGTAACTTTGAAATGATATTTGTTGTTAACAATCCGACCAAATGTGATCGGCGTGCGGTCATTCAATTTGTGTGCTGGGGGTTTACAACTATTGCAAATTCATTCACAGAACCTCGGGTGCATATCAACGCAAACCTGTAAAATGAAACTTTGAACAAGCTCCATCAGGCAATAAGACGAAAACGTCCAGGGAAGTTTTCACGTGGTGTCATTCTGCTTCACAACAATGCTCGACCTCATTTTGCTAACGTAGTGAAAGAAAATCTACAGCGAAAGAAATGGAGGGTATTAAAGCATCCACCCTATTGTCCCGATTTATCGCCTTGCGATTTTCACATCTTTGGGCCACTGAAAAAGCGTTAAAAGGTAAACCGTTTTCAGTCGGACGAAGAAGTACAAAACGCCGTGAAAGAATTCTTCGAGCAGCAGCCACAAGATTTCTTTAGGCAGGGTATACATAGGTTGACGAAACAATGGGGTATGTGCCTTAATCGTAGTGGTAATTATTTGTAAATTTAGTTTTTTCCTGAACCAAAGATGAGTTTCAATTGAACAAGCCTCGTATTTAAGACGCTCATTACCAAATTGTAAAAATTTAATCCCAAATACGATTTTCTATACTTATATGAAAACAAATTTGATGAGATCGATAAACTCATTATCAACACGAATAAAAGTTTTCACACTTTTAGCAATTTTAATTACGCCTCATGCTAAACACGCTACAAAAGCTAAATTGTCTAAACATGTAATGGAAACGGAGAAGTAAATCCCTTGAGGTATACCTTGCATGAAATTATTTGAAGGGTGCGATTATATAATATTGATAAAAGCTGTGCGTTAGCCTTTTAAAGCAATTTCTAATGATAAATAGCAATGCTCAGTAAGCACACCTTGTAAAATCATGTATTATCAATTTATTGCTTCTTTCAAAAGTCCTTTGATATGTAATATTAATTTAATTACTTTTCATCTTATCAATACAACATTAAAAATTAATTTGCCAAGTACATCATTATTAGGTCTTCAGTCCTGAAACTGGTTTGACGCGAATCCTCATTGTTTCTTATTCTGAACTAACCTACATATTTCCCTGAAATTTGCAGTCTGCCTCTATCACTACCTGCGTGTGATAGTCTGATATAGGTCTACTTCTATCTCTTTTTTCTATCTCTACTTGAAATATATCCCGTACTATTACCCAAAAATGTATCCTGCCCTTCTATTTATCCTGTTATCCTTTTTTGTGTTTCCCACAGATATCCTTTTCCTCTACTATTTCTATAACCTAATTGTTATTAACTTTGTCTGTCCATGCTATTATCCTCATACATCTGAAGCACAGCATTTCAGAACGCTTTTATCTCTTTCTGGCTGCTTTTCCTACTGCCCCTATTTCATAGACGTATTGTGCTGTGCTTCACACATATGTTTTTAACAATTCTCTTCTTGTTTCTATGTTTGTTGTCTTTGAACATAGCCGCTGTTCTTTCTTATTAGATGTAGTTCAGTCCCCTTCTATTGTTTTACAATTATATACCCTACTTCCCGGATATTCACGGTCCGCTTGAAAAATGTTAGGCGAGCATTTTTCACAAAAATACACCCTCGTTCGGATGAGAGGTAACATGGAGGTCCCACGTGTGTGTTGTCATGCACATGAAAGATCCCTACCTTGCTTGGAACAGCAAGGGTTCGGCAAAATTCAAAACTTTCCGATAAAAAAACTCGCTTTCTGCCGAATGCAGTACCTTTAGGTGGAGCATTGGAAAATCAAATGTAAATTATGTGAAGGGGATAAACAGCCTGTGGCTGCCAAGTTCCACCAGCACTTGAACATTTTCCGAATTAATAGTTTTTCCAATATATACTTTCCCACAATCAACATTAGTTGAAAATATTTCACAACCAACACCTGCAGTTGTTTATAATCATCATCAGATTTGAGTGCACTTATTTTTTCCTCATTAGGTTTTCCGTCTTGAAACTGTTCAGACGCGCACCTCCACTTATTTATATTCTGAGTTAGCCTACACAATTCTCTGAAATTCCCACAACAGCCTCATTTATTGTTTTCTAATTATATGCCCTATTACACCAAGATTCAATGGTATGTGAAGGGGGTTAAGCAGCCTGTGGCTGCCATGATTCCTCAACATTTAGACATTTGCTGAATTAATAGTTTTCCATTAATACTTTAGCACAATTAACATTATTCGAGAATATTGCATAAACAATACCTGTAATTTGCTTATAATAATCATCATGTTTAAGTAAAGTTATTTTTTTCGTCATTAGTTCTTCCATCTTGAGACTAGTTGGACGCGTACCTCTATTGATTTCTATTCTGAGCTAACGTACACACTTCCCTGAAAGTCCCACATCTTAAATCTTTCATTATATGTGTGCAATAAATAGTCTAACCTAGGTCTACCTCTACTTCTCTTTTTTCCTATCTCTGCTTCTAATGTTTGTCCTTTACCAACCTGTTATTCTTTATCTTACTCTGTTATATACTAAAGATTCTCTGTCGCCTAATTTCATCGATCTGTTTCTGAAATAGTCGTCTATTATTGTTAACCTTGTGTGTTTCCGTTACCACAATACTTAGAATTGTTTTCTCAACGTTTTCTAGCTTTAGCAAGAATTATTTACCTTCCCCAAGTTTGTGTTCCTTGAAATTCTTGAATGTTTTAACTTGTTTGCAATCTTAAACCTTGTAGCTTTCTACGAATGCTTTAATTTATGATATTAAATAAATGTACGTTGTTTAAATTAACGTATACAAATTAAACCTACATTAATAACATGTAATAATATAATTATACTGAAGCTTAATAAATAAATTATTGATTTGTACATACCAGGTCCTCAAATAAATAACTGCTTGTCCTATTTACACATGTTTACGCTTACCCGTACACAGTAATATATATATATATATATATATATATACATATATATATATAACATTGTAATTTCATGGACGTTGGTCAATGTATACCTATAGTTATTTCAAAAAATAGGTAGATAAAAACGCGTTTTAAAAATAAAAATAATAAACACAATTACAAGTTGTTATAGTTATTCTACCTACTTTTTGAAATAACTATAGGTATACATTGACCAACGTCCAAGAAATTACAATGTTATATCTAATACAGATGGTCAAGAAATTAAAATAATGTTTTATATATATAATAAAAATATAAATAACAGGTTATTGGTCATCAACTAAGTAATAAAATTCTTTTGTTCCTTACCAAGCTTTCGATCTATTTAAGATCTTCATCAGGGTAATAAAAGTAAATGAATGTAGTTACCTCTAACAATGGAATAACAATGTTTCTTACAGAACTGTGAGTTAAAATACTGTGTTAAGTAAATTATATGTCAAGGATTTTTTTGGCCAAAACAAATTTTACAAGCGTGGAAATAATTTGTAACCATGTAAACGATCCTCCAAAGAATAAGTTTAATTCTGTAAATTTAAAATAAGGTAAGAAACAATGTTTTTTTATCAAGTACTTCTTAGAAATTATTTTATATTTGAAAGATACGATGTTGTAAAAGCTTTCGTATGAAAGACAATATTTCATATTGTATAAATGCTTTGTGATATTGCTGCGTTTTATTTCATTTTGAAAACTCCGTAAATGCCGTTGAGCGAGCCAGGCAAAGTTAAAAAAGGAATGTAAGTGAACAATTTCAAGTTAAACAAATTGCTGTAACTGTATCACAGCAGTCTTTTACCAACGCGCCAAAGCGAGACATTATCATATCACCATTTTAGCGGCACATCTCTACGCGGCCTTACCACATTTATATATATATATATATATATATATATATATATATATATATAAATTCGTTAATATTGACTGCGCTATATATTTTAGATTGATGAGATATTGGGGTATCAGTCGGGTTTTTTGTTGAAATAAAACTTCTTCTATACTAATTCGAGCTTTCGAAAATTATTATTTTCTTCTTCAGGAAAACTATAAGTACAAACTTAGAGTAATTAACAATTGTAGGTTACTTACGAATAATGAAGTTTTTGTAAATTAGGATTAAAATGTAGCATCTAAAATTAATTTGAATTTGTATAAATTGAATTTGACATATTTTGATTGAAGACAACTGTAAGTGTATCTTAGGTAATAATAAAATTAAATTTTGTATCTCTTGTACGGTGAATTGTAAAGTATTCTGTCTGAATTGATGTCAGGTGTTGGTGTGTCTTTTGTATTTATTTGATTTTTAAATAACGGTCAGAAGATATGAGTAAATGTTGTTGAGATTTTGTGTGTCTGTTTTCTTATTCAAGGGTGTTTTTTGTAAAAAAATAGCGATCATTTCTAAAAATAATCGTTTTTTGTAGTTTATTTCATTGAAGATTATACTGGTATCATTATAATTAATTTTATGACCTGTTTCGATGGCATGGGAGGAAAGTACACATGTTTTATTGTTGTGTCTGCAGTTGCTTTTATGTGAGGCTATTCTGGTTGAGAGCCATGTGGAAGTGTGTCCTATGTATTTTCCATCGCAGTCCTGGCAAGGTATACAATACACAATTCCCGATTTTCGTTGTTTTGTAGTTACATCTTTTAAGTTTGTGTATAATGCTCTGTTTAAAGTTAATGTAGGTTTTATTGAAAATTTGATATTGTTTAGGTTTTTGAAGAGTTGTTTTAATTTACCGGTAAGTTTATCTATGTGGGGTAGTGAGATGTAGGTTTGTACTTATAGTTTTCCTGAAGAAGAAAATAATAATTTTCGAAAGCTCGAATTAGTATAGAAGAAGTTTTATTTCAACAAAAAACCCGACCGATACCCCAATATCTCATCAATCTAATATATATATATATATATATATATATATATATATATATGTAACTATAAAACTATAAGAAAAAGTAACATAATTAATCTTAAATCAATCAAAAATAAATTATCAGTACAGGAGTAGCAGAGTTGTAGTATTTATACAGTTGCACCTAGCACACAGTTTGTGCCTTTGTGCTATTTCACCTGACACTGCAGGATTTTTCTCTTGACAACAGTACAGTACATATATATATATATGTTGCTGTGATAAGGGGTTGTTTAAGGGTGTATTTTATAGCAATGGTCATATATTAATCAGAAATCATAATAGGAAGCAGAAAACTGCATATATTTAGTAGAAAATTGAGTAATTGGGATAGTTTGTAAATAGTAAGCATTTAACACCCTGTATATAGAGCATAAGTAGTTTTAAGCGACGCAAATGAACACATCTTATAATAATAGGACGCATATTTAGCATAGAAATAGGTTATTCATGCATTAGGTAAATAACAATTTAACACCTGGTATATAGAGCTTTAGTAATTTTAAGCAATGCAAACAACGATATTTTTCAGTAGAAGCACGCGTATTTAGAAGAGAATGATAATAAATGTAATTAAACACGCATTCAAAAGAATTCTAATCAGTTATGATAATACGGAGATAAGAGATAAAACTTAACAAAGCCTTGTGTAAGTGCGTACAAACAATCAACAATTTTTAATAGTAAAGGTAATCAAAGATGCGTAAATAAACATGAAAATCGAAATTC
Source organism: Platerodrilus igneus (assembly GCA_036346225.1). Classification (NCBI taxonomy): domain Eukaryota; kingdom Metazoa; phylum Arthropoda; class Insecta; order Coleoptera; family Lycidae; genus Platerodrilus; species Platerodrilus igneus. The sequence goes on from JARFIW010001137.1 coordinate 162,001, forward strand.
AAATTGCATCAGGTATTTTAGTATAATATGGAAAAGCGATTATTTACCCAAAACACCGCATGGTCTGATAACAAAACATCTGTAGCAAACAACCATTACTAGAAAAGCCAAGAATGTTACATCAGAAAACCACTTTAAGTGTAGAAAATACAAAGACCTCATTGGTTAAGATTAGTAAGCCAAGCCCACATACAAAGGGAGATCTACCCATATATAAACAGCGAGCAATGATAACAGAGCTCAGTTTCAACTCAACAATGCCAAACTGCGTTACTCTAAATCTAAGAGTAACGCGTAATAATATCTTAATAGTAAAATTGTTTAGTGACAGATAGTGCTACGAATATGAACATTTCTATTGCCGATTAACGTAAGTAGAATTTGGGGAATTTATTTAAACTAAAATATAATAATAATAGGGCTCTAAGTTTGACGATAATAATTTTGAGGCAGATGACAATAAATGTAAGTTTGACGACAATAATTCTGAGGCTAGTGAGAATAATTCATGGGTGTAGAATATTCGGAGGCTGACGATAATAAATTTAAGTTTGACGAAAATAATTAGGCTGATGATAATTTCGAAATTCCAAAGGGGTGCATAATTCAGTAGATAATATTTTAAATGGGTATATAATAATTCCGAATTTGGTGGGGAATAATTTCGAATACGATGTTAATGATCCAAATGGATGGTATAATAATGCATAGAAAATTCTAATTGATGTTGGTTGATAATGGATGCGTCGATAATCTTGGTACAATTTTGAGTTGCGAGAAAGAAATAAAGAAGCACGAAGTAAACAGACTAGGTTAGATCTTATTAGTTTTAAGACATTTTTTTCTATTTGAATTTGAATATTGAATTTGCCTAGTTAAGATAAACTTGTGTAACAGAGTCGGCAACGAACTTTGCATACGTTGAAAGTACGTAATATAATAAAGAAGTTTTGAACGTTCCAGGCTTCTTTGATAAAAAGAATAGCTTCTGGTGACTTTAGATTGATTGCAAAGCATATGATTTTTGAGACAAATAAGACTTATAATATTGATTGATTGAAAAGTGTATTTTAATAATTTTCAAAACCTGTACATAATAATTGTTTTCATTATATGGAATTTATTAACTTCATTTTATAATTCAAACAAAGAGGTAATCATAAAGGGGTAAAAGGAAGAAGAATTGATCATCGTAACTTTGTGTATAATAATAATAAAAGCTAGCCGAGGCAGAATAATAAAATTAGTGGGAGTGAAATTTGATAATTTAAACAGAGAGGTGGAGTTATAAGTAGAAAACGCCATTGATACCGAGTACGGCGTTATCATATCAAGTAATTATTAGACGGCACAACGACGGGGTTCGAGGGTTCCAGTTAATACATAGCAATATATATATGAATATATATATATATATATATATTGCTGTGATAAGGGGTTGTTTAAGGGTGTATTTTATAGCAATGGTCATGTAGTAATCAGAAATCACAATAGGAAGCAGAAAACTGCATTTATTTAATAGAAAATTGAGTAATTGGGATAGTTTGTAAATAGTAAATATTGAACACCCTGTATATAGAGTATAAGTAGTTTTAAGCGACGCAAATAGCCACAATAAGACGCATAGTTAGCATGGAAATAAGTAATTCATGCATTAGGTGTATAACAAATATTTAACACCCGGTATATAGAGTTTTAGTAAATTTAAGCAAGGCAATAACGATATTTTTCAGTAGAAGCACGCGTATTTAGAAGTAAGCATAATAAATGTAATGAAATACGCATTGAAAAGGATTCGAATTCATCATAACATAATACGGAGATAAGAGATAAAACTTAAAGAAGCGTAGTGTAAGTGCGTACAAACAATTAACAATTTTTGATAGTAAAGGTAATTAAAAATGCGTAAATAGATAAATTATACTTGAAAATTGAAAGTCGAATTGCATCAGGTATTTGTGTATAATATGGAAAAGCGATTATTTTCTCAAAACACCGCATGGTCTGATAACAAGGCATATGTAAGCAAACAACAATTACTCGAAAGGCCGAGAATGTTACATCAGAAAACCACTTTAAGTGTAGAAAATAGAGAGATCTTATTGGTTAAGATTAGCGACGGGCTTGTAAGTCAAACCCACAGACGAAGTGGGATATCAACCCTATATTGACAGCGAGAATGATAACGGAAGTCAGTTTTCAACTCAACAAGGCCAAGCTGTGTCACTATGAATCAAAGAGTAACGCGTACGCAATAATATTTTGATAGTAAAAGTGTTTAATGACAGATAGTGCTACGAATATGAAAATTTATATTGCCGATGAACGTAAGTAGAATTTGGGGAATTTATTTAAACTAAAATATAATAATAATAGGGCTCCAGAGGGGGACGATAACATTCTAAGTTGGACGACAATAAATCTAAGTTGGACGATAATAAATTCAAGTGTGATAATAATAATTCTAAGTCTGAGGCTGGTGAGAATAATTCGAGAGTGTATAATAATCCAAGTTTGAGGGTGACGACAATAATTTAAATGTAATAATTCAAGCGTGTGGATAGATAATATTTCAATTGGTTCTATAATAATTACGAATTGGTGGAGAATAATTTCGAATACGATGGATGGTATAATAATGCATGGAGAATTCTAATTGATGTTAGTTGATAAGGGATGCGTCGATAATTTTGGTTGCGAGAAGGAAATAAAAAAGCACACAGACCAGGTTAGATCTTTTTAGTTTTAAGACATATTTTTTTATTTGAATTTGAATATTGAATTGCTTAATATAAAATAGTGTAACAGAGTTAGCAACGAATTTTTGCATACGTTGACAGTGCGTAATATAATAAAGGGGTTTTGAACGTTCCAGGCTTCATTTGATAAAAAAAAGAATAGTTTTTGGTGACTTTAGATTGATAGCAAAACATATGATGTTTGAGAGAAATATGACTCATAATATTGATTGATTGAAAAGTGAATTTTATTAATTTTCAAAACCTGTACATAATATTTGTTTTCATTATATGGAATTGAATTAACTTCATTTTATAATTCAAAATAAAAGCTAGTCGAGGCAGAATAATAAAATTTGTGGGAGTGCAACTTGATTGAGATAAACACAGAGAGGTGGAGTCAAGCAAGAATACGCCATTGATACCGAGTACGGCGTTATCATATCAAATATTGATTGGACATCCCAAAGTCGGCGAACGAGAGTTCCAGTTAATTCATAGCATAAATTTATATGGCTGCCCAAGCCTGCAGATCGATAAATACAGTTAGTACATTAGCATAATTAATATGCGACCCAACGTCGGGGCACGATAGTTCCAGGGAGTTCATAGTAAAATTAGTATAGCCGCCAAACGATGGGGCGCGAATAATTGTGAGAGTAGGTAAGTAAGTTTTTGAATTCTTAATAAATCTTTGGTCCTATATGTTAAACAACAAACGATTCGCTATTTCCTAGTTTGATTAAATTGCAAGGCTAAACTCCAAGTTTGGTGCCACTAATATGGAAAATATTTCAGGTGTTTTGAAATATTGCTTAGAAAGTTTTAGTTAAAAACTTTTGTTTTTACGTGTCGGGAATTAAAGGCCGCACACATGTACGAAAACTTTGAATTACTCGACATGGAAAATGAAGTTATGTGATTTGTTGTTAAAACGCACACAGTTGTGTATTCAGTGTGATGCTGGAAAATTTCGGTACCTCTTGTAGTAGTTTAATGCTGTCGTTTCGCGGTTCTCAAACTGTGGCTTGAAAGCACAGACCAACGTTGAGTCAAAAGCTTACTTTTTGTGCATTGGCTTGTTATGCCATTTAAATTTCTACCCCAAGTTTAAAAACACGCTGTATAGACAAGATAGTATGTCAGAGGTGTCAAACTCGCGCTGGCCGAGATGAACATTTTTGCGGCCCAGTCAATATATCCGACGCAAAGTAAAAATAAAATAGAAATGTGAGTTAGAAACGAAACCAGCATATAAAATTATAATATACTTTATCTATAAACTATACGAATCATTTTAAATTGTACGCGCGAAAATGTAAAATTCTAATTGGTTGAAATGGAGTTCTTTTCACACTACGCTATCAACGGCAAACTGCTACCCATCAGTTTGTACACCTAACCTAATAAGACGTAGTTAAACATACGTTATCATACAAGTAGTTATGATTATTGCTTAATTTATATTACGCTTATTGATTAGTGCAGTTATTCTCTGCTTGGTAAGTTAATATTCAAGACATAACATTGATATTGTAATTAAAATGTTTTATTATTTTCTGTTAACAATTGCTTATTTATTTCAGCCCTTTGTATTCAATATGTCTATATTGAAGCCAAGTGGTAGTAAAACTAAACAAAAAATCGCCGACGAACATCAAATATTTCAAGTAAAATGGGAATTAGAATATTTTTGCTGTGAAGTAAATTGTAAAATAATCTGTTTGAATTGCAATAGTACCATTAATGTACCGAAGTAATATAATTTAAACGTCAATACGAAAAACATCAATCAAAATATGATAATTACGAAGGATTAATGAGACAAGAGAAGTTCAAACAGCTCAAGTACGGTGTGAAAAAAAAACAGTCAATATTTAGTAAAGTACTGCAAAAAAAATGGAAAAGCGGTGCATGCAAGTTACGTCTTATCCGAGTTGATAACTAAACACTCGAAGTCTTTTACTGAAGGTGATTTCATCAAGAAATGTCTAATTAAAGCTGCAGAAATTATTTGTCCTTAAATTTCAAAGGCTATTCAAACAATTTCTTTGTCTCGAAATACAGTTGCGGAAAGAATTACAGACTTGGCCGCCAATTTAAGTGATCAGATCAAAGCAAAATTATCTAGTTTTGAAAGTTATTCCACCGCCTGTGATGAGAGTATGGGCATTGGTGGCATATCTCAATTAACTGTGTTTCTTCGTGCTTGCGACAAGGATTTAACCATTTTTTAGGAATTACTAGAGCTAATACCGATGCATGGTACTACTACAGGACACGATATATTTAATAGTGTTTGTGAACTTCTGCAAAAATGCAATCTACCTCTGTCAAAATTAAATTCTGTAGCTACAGATGACGCTCCTTCCATGACGAAAAAAACAACGGCTTCGTAGCATTACTACAACAAAAACTTAGTGAAATTCACGATTCAAAAATTCATCATAGGCATTGCATTATACATCAAGATGTACTATGCACGAAGGTAATCAAAATGGAGGAGAATGTTTTGTCATATATAAAAAAAGTTATAAATTTTATAAGATCTCGAGGCCTAAATTAACGACAATTCACTGCTTTCTTAAGTCAATTAGATAGTACATATTCAGGTTTATCATACTATAGAGATGTACGTAGGTTATCTTGCCCCAAGGTTCTCAAACAATTCTGAGATTTGAAAGAAGAAATATGTAGGTTTTTACAAACTAAAAATCAAGATACAAACTTGTTCTCCGATCAACTATGGTTGCAAGATTTATCTTTTATGGTTGATATAACCAAACACTTATCCGATTTAAATTTATCGTTACAAGGCAAGGATCAGGTCATTACGAACATGTTTGACGTAATTAAAGCATTGAAATATAAACTATTTCTTTAAGAAAGGCAACTGAAAAATGAAGATTTAACGTACTTCCCAACGTGCAACAAGAACAAACCTAGTTTAGATGATACTGCATCGTATCAAAAATACGCAGAAAAAATTTCAAATCTTAGAACAGAATTTGAAACAGGATTTAAGGATTTTAATTCTTTGGAAGACAACTATTGTTTATTTTCTTCGATTTTCTCAATAAATATAGACTCAGTACCCAGTAATATGCAAATGGAAGTGATTGAGATTCAGTGCGACTCAAATTTGAAGACAAAATTCATTGAAGTGGGCGTGCCTGAATTTTACAAATTTTTACCGGCAACGTTTGAAAATACTCAAAAATTCGCATATGAAATTATTTCCATGTTTGGAAGTACTTACTTCAGTGCGGACAATTATTTTCTGTTATGAATGGAAATAAATCTCCTGCTTGAAACCGTATTAATAACGCTCATGTTGGGTCGATTTTGAAAGTAGTCTCGGCCAATAAAATTTCTCCCGAAATAGGAAAGATAGTAGCAGAGAAGAGATTTCAAGTATCAAGACGTAAACAATAATTTAACTTTATATATGTTTATTATAATGTACTATTCAAAATAAAAATATTTGTTTCTATGAACATTGATTTCTTTTTGCGACCCACCTAAAGTTAAGCATTGTTTATTTGGCCCAAGTTAGCTTTTGAATTTGACACCCTTGCAGTATGTAGAAAGTAAAAGCTCGAGTATATAGACAAGACTAAGAAAGACATAGATAAAGATAGTTACAGGACGTTAAAAGAAATAGCTCAGAATGGGAAACTCATCATCATAGGAAAATGTTAAACGTATTTATTAAGAAAGGATAGAGCACCAAGATGTACGAAATAACATCTGTAATTAATTAAAAATATTAATTCTAAAATATGTGAATAGGATTTCAAATTATGTTGTTGAATATATTCAAAGAGTGTCAAATAAATTACATCTTCGAAAAATATTATAAAATACCATTTTACACTGAAGAGTATAAAAACGCCACATTTTATTTGTAGATAAAAAATTTTGACTGGAATTCGTAATGCAAACTCAATTTTCAGGAATCTAATTCGCTTATAACGGAAAAAAACTTCATACACAAATAAGACGAAATCAAGCAAAATTCCTTAAGAAACGTATTTTCAAAGCGAAAGAACTCTAAAGCTTCACATTCTTTTAACTTTTCAATTAACTGAAAAATATGAAAGTTCAGTTCGTACGTCCTGAAAGGCTTCTTCGCTTTTAATAAAAGACCACTTGAAAACGATGTCGAGTAATTGGATCTTTTACAAATCGAGTATCGTTACACGAGTATAAATTTGTTTTCTCGAACCGACTTATATAATTCTCAGGCTTAACCATGTATCATTTATTCTGTCAACTTTGACTAATATGAACGGCATTATACACAATTATGTATGTTTCTCATTTATAAAACCAGCACAAGATGAGTTATACTCGTACTTAAATGTGTATTATTGAGATGTATCCGTGATTCTCATACTGTCAGTCGCTTTCAAGGATATCGACAGATAGATTAAAATCAATAAGATGTCGTGCACTTCGTGCAATGGCATAAGGTGGGGTCCATGTCCTTATATTTGCATACTGTTCAATCTGTAAATTCTTGGGAAGTTTACATTCTTGTGGGTTATGATTTATGAGGTTTCTTGAGATGTCACAAATGTGTCATGCTCATACGCTTCTTCTAATACCAAGAATGAAATAACTTTACGCCTTGTTTTTCGTACCCGAAAACTTTACAACTAACACATATTCTGCATAAATAAGGATGAAGGCAAATAGAGAAATTTCGTGTATAGGCAAATATAACAACACCAAGTTATGATGAAAACTTACAATTTGAAATTATATATATTCCAGCGTTTAAAAATGAGTATATCGAATGAAACAATCAGCAAACACAAACATATCAATTAAGCAGGGATATAAGAGTAGCCAAGCTTTAAAGCCAATGAATTTGATTGCCCTCCAAATGTGGTCAAGCACGTACAGTTTTGACCCCAGAAAATCTAGTCGGTAATCTACAGAAAAACTCGAAGCACCCCTACATATGATTTGCCAATGCTCCACAGAAGATATTACACTGACTCGGAAGCGAGTTTTTATGTGGAATTTTCGAATTTTGCTGAACCTGTGCTATTCCTAGCAAGTTGGGGATCTTTAACGTGCGTAACACACACAAACACACACACACACACACGCGCGCGCGCGCGGGACCTACATTTTACCTCCCATCTGAACAAGGGCGTATTTTTGTGAAAAAGGCGCGCCTAACATTTTTCTAAGGGGTCCGTGTAGGGAATCAAATCCGGGACTTTGGAATCAGCAGTCATACGCAAACCTGTCTGATCCACGGAGCCGTCCAGAAAGTACCAAAAACCTCGACAGTATACTAACAAAAATGGTTGCCGACCAACTCAGTGGGACGGGTGATGTAAGTGTATGAAGAGGGTCCCAGAATGCTGTCTTGATCGAGAATTATCTTGGACGCCACCTAATCTCGAAATACGGGGATTTCTAGGGAGAAGCCTTAGAAGGAATAACAAGAGGACGCCAGAACCTGAGATCAGGAAAGTGATTCTGACCAAAAATACACACGAAAGCTAATAGAGTACATTAATGCTAAAAACCAACCTAAAATAAACGTTATGATAACGGCACTAGTATACCTACTTGAAAACTGATAGCTGAAAAAGGTTTTCAAAATCAAATATTAAATTACCTGAATATTATCACGCCTCTAGATAATTGCAATATGTGATTAGGCCGCCTCTCGTAGGTCCTCGCTAATTTTGCTCTGAATAGCCTGGCGTTAAGTTGGGGATGAACAAATTAATGGTGTGACTTAAGTACATGAACTGTATTAATGAAGAAAACGATAGAAAATATGAAATTCTTTTATTACCATATCCTTTCCTTGTCTGACTACTTCAACAAAAATGAAATGAAACACAAATCTCAAGAAACATATATGCATACAAAACATTTTTCTTTCATACAAAATAATCTCTTACATTTATAAAACAGTTTACAGCTTAAGTTCGTACCGGAAATTATTCCTAAACGTTATATAAAATAATTCTTACCTAATCTTTATTAACAATTACAGAACTCAAACCTCTTTTCTTTGAGAGACAAAAATTCACTTTAATTTAGTTGCGGATAGTTTGCCGATTCTTTATTACCCCATTTGTGAGTGTCATTCGCCAATGGCGCTGCACACATAATTTAGTAAAGGTCAAAATACTTTGAACTCTGATATCAAAATTAGCTGGAAATTATCCCCTTCATAAGAAATAATATCGAGAACTTAATCTAATTTAAGTTCCTAATATTTAAACATCCTTATAAGTTACCAACAAAAATAATCCAAAATTTATACGTGCTGTACTTATTGTCAAATAGTGTTTATCGAAATCTCCTTTCCATCGTAATTAACAGCATTGAATACTTCCTGGTTCCATCTCAAATTGAAGTCAAAGTACCAATTTACAAAAGTTCATTTATTGCTAATTGATTAAAATCATCAGTTGTGATCTTCTACCAAGATCATTCATATTATTGTAATACATCTTCCTATACTTCAACAAATAATTACGCTTGATAACGTCTATGTTACTTCTGGAACGCCAATGAAATAGATTTCAAACTACTCATAACATATAACACTCCGCTTGAATCTTACATGTTCGATGTTGTAAAAAGAATTAATTGTGAATGTCGAATACTGAATGAATTGTTCTAATTCAGTTCTGGTTTATATACTAAAAAAAAATACGTCATGCTCTAGATTTTTCCAGCTCTATTTCGGGGCATGACACACCCGAGTGATGTAATCTTTACGCCGATTTCACGATTATAACGAGCTAATTACGTGTAAAGTTGTGGTGGTTATGATTTACATTTATTGTAAACGCCTTTCTTTCCTTTCTAATGCACGAAGTTAATGTTAGTAGTTTCGTTCTCTGTAATATGTAACGCTATTAAACCGCGTTATCTTATCTATTTTATGACTTTTTAATAGCCGGACGTTTCTTTGAATCGAAACGTTTATTCATTAATACTAATAATTGGCTATGAGGACATTTATTAGTAAAGTGGTGTGTGTGTTTATTAATAACGAAAATACTGGAATTAGAATAAAGGTTAAAATTCATAAAGTGGTATTTTTAACAAAAATGAATATTTTATTTTTGGATATATCTACACACGGAAGTCAATTACATAATTAATTAAAGCTCGCAATTGCAATCTTAATGATTGTAAATGCAATTTACTTTCCAGAAATTCAGCGTATTACGTTATCAGTAAATAACAGGCACATCTTAAAGACAATAGCTTGTCATCTAAATTATTTTTAGTATTTACATTTTAAAATAAAAACTAGCTTTAAGGTATCTCTCAATCGTAGTCATTTACATACACGGCTAAAATGAATTAATTTTAAAATTGAGCTTCTAAGTTTATATTCGTTTCATGATATTTTCACACTCCGCAATAAATGCAGTATACCGGATTTAATTACATAATTAATAAGGGCTTCTTTTTATGTGCTAATGAAATACGCTTATTTTTACACAAGGGTATAGAAATTAAGTATTGGAAAACTTTAATTCTTCCCATTTTCTTCTTTTTTGGTGGTAATTTTTCATAAAATTGGGCGTTCAATGACCTTTTGTGATCTCTTTATCACATCAATATATATTGCTGTGATGAGGGGTTGTTTAGGGGTGCATTGAGTAGTAAAGGTCGCATAGTAACTGTAAATAGCAATGGGAATCGGAAAACTGCATTTATTTAGCAGAAAAATAAGTAATTCGTACATTATGTAAATAGAAAGCATTTAACACCCTGTATATAGACCGTAATTAACTTTAAGCAATGCAAGTGAGCATATCTTTCAACAATACAACGCGTATTCAGCAGAGAAATAATCGTACATGTAATTAAACTACGTTGAGGAGTGTTTTACAAGTTTATAAAATAAAATACGCCGCAGAGTAGATAAAACCTAACAAATCTTCATGCAATTACGCTGGAATCATGAGCGCTTTAATAAGAAAACGCACTTTTAAAAAAATAAATACATAAACGAAAACAGAGCTAGAGTTACATCATCTATTTTTGTACAAATATCCATAGGCATTATCTATACAAAGCAACAGACGTAAGTTGAAAGTCTGGCAACGATAACAAATTATAAGGTATCAAAGATCGCAAATAACAAGCATGGTATAAAAATCCGAAAATAATTTCATCAGAAACAGCTTAAAAATACAGAGAATATTAAAGACCAAACGTGGTTGGTCGCGACAATCTGCAAAACTGCTTGGAAACCCAACCCAAAGGTAGTGGGAAAAGCTATTTAACACCCATCGGTGATAAGACAAGTCAGTTTTCCACTTGATGCACGTCCAAGACACGACACTTTTAACCAGAAATCTACGCGTCAAATAAATAAAGTTTAGAATATATCAAATTTATGTTATAGTGAAAATAGTGCTACATAAGAAAATTGTGTTAACAATATATGAAAATATTTTGCCGCTTTTCTCAGAAAACGTGAGTAGAAATTGGGTAATTAATTTAAATTAAATATTTATAATCATATAGGACTTCTAATCGGATTCTGGTACAATTCTAATTGGATTCTGATTGACTTCTGGTACAATTCTGGTATAATTCTGAGATGATTCATAATACTAAGTAACCCACGATTTCAAATAGTATTTAAAGGAAGAGATTCAAAGCATATGCAGAGAAATATAAAATAAAGAAGCACGAGGTGATTAGCGCAGGGGCCAGTTTCAATCGATATGATTTCGCCGGTTGGATATAAAGTATGGGGTAAACCGTTAAAACAAATACGTTTAATGTGTATATAAATAAGTGCTTGTTTAGATAAATTACATAGTTGAATAATAAAATAATATAAAATCAAATTCGCTATTGAAAAACTAGAAATGGAGTAGAAGTGAGATGACCTCAATGAGGATAAACAAAACTTAGTCTTCCAACATAATTAATTTAATCTGATAAAAATTATTACATGAAACTGTAGGTATACCACTAGCACCATGACCTGGCGTGATTAAAACAATTTTAAATACTAGAATTTCATAAATTAAGATTAACAACATTATATAAATATTGTGACTTTCGAAGGGAAAAAATCGGTAGCACATTGTTTAAACTATTACATATTATAAATTAGAAGAATTCCAAATCAAAACAAAAAATAAACGCCCTGAAAGGTTGCGATCGGAGATATATGTAACGAAGATCTTCAAGGCAGCAGAGAAAGAAACGACTGAACTCTCACGATTAACCAAAGAGGACGAATCAAGTGCACAAGCATTTGCTATTCAAAATTTGGAGGTTACTAAGAAGATAAAGGGAGTTACAAATAAGTAATAAAGAATAGGATAATGTTTGATGACTGTGTCAGTTGCGTAGAAGATTTTATGGAAGTATTTGTTACACAAAAATTAATTCAGTCGTCTAAGCATAAAGTTCACACCATCGTTCCAGAGAAGATTGCATTAAATCCACGTGACGATAAACCCTACTTGCTTTCATATTCAACACTACCTATCGGCATTATTCAACAAGGTATCCTGACAAGATTGCGTAACTGTGGTGGATATATAGAACATTTTTGTAATATATAATGTTAGGATATAATTTGGTGATATAATTATATATGCTGTTAGGGTATAAGTTGTAAATGCATTGTAATATATGGTGTTGGGAAATGTTTAAATAAAGTTGTTGTATGACCGTATATGTATATAAAATTGTTAATACGAGATGTGGCTATTAAATAACGAGACTGACGCTGCTGCAGAAGAAGTGCGCATGCACCAAACGCCATCGACCGACAGCTGTTTATCGTGAAGCCTTCTCTTTTGAATGCAGCGCCTCTCGACTCTTTGAGTGCCATTGAAAATGACCCAGACGTATTGGAAGGAATAATAACATGTGACGAATAGTGGTTTTTTTACTTATGATCCTGAAACGAAGCACCAATCCATGCATTGGAAGAGCCCATCTTCACCGAGAGTCAAAAAAGCTCGAATGAGCAAATCAAAATTCAAAGCAATGATATCTGTTTTATTCGATATTCATGGGATTGTGTACCTTCACTGGGTTCCTGAAAGTCAAACTGTTAATCAACATTACTACCTTCACGTTCTTGCTGAACTCCATGAAAGAATAAAGAAAAAACGGCCCGGAATTGTGGAAGAACAAGTCATGGGTTCTCCACCAAGACAATGCGCCGGCTCATTCCGCATTGTCTGTCAGGAGGTTTCTAGCCAAGAACAGCATCCCAGTGTTAGACCATCCGCATTGTTCGCCGGATTTTGCGCCGTGCGACTTCTATCTGATACCTAAAGTGGAATCTGCATTAAAAGGAACAAGATTTGAGTCCGTTGAAGCTATGAAAAAGAAAGCGGCACGCGTGCTGAAGAAGCTGACGACGGAAGATGACTTCCAGCACAGTTTCAAACAATGGAAGATTCGTATGGAGCGTTGTAGGGATAGAGGAAGGGTGTATATTGAAGGTGATAATAGATAAATATGTATGCAAACAAAATAAAATGTTTTACAGCGTCAGTCTCGTTATTTAATAGCCACACCTCGTATATTAGCTTTCAGTATTATGTATACATATATTATATTGTTATTCTATTATATTGCTGTTAAAGCAAAATATATATGCAACTATACTCTAAATGTATAGTTGTTTTTGTATTTAAATAAAAAGCGTGCATATATAATATATGGATAAGAATTGTACTATTACTGTAAATGTATTCATAGATTGTATAATAAATTTTTTATTGATTTATTTTGGTGTATTGCATTGTCTAACCATCAATGCTAGGAAACGGGAACTACTATGTCTTAACATATAAAAGCTCTCCAAACAGAGTAGGAACCCATATTCGAAGTTCACAATTGTACCTATAATATGAAGGACGGTATATTATTCCATAAAAAAGTTAAAGTGAAAGTAATGGACTCGTCTTTTCGATAAATGATCAGAAGCGATCTTAAACTTCCTTATGAAAAAATACATGCAATAATGATCAATTTTGCGCTCGTACAGGCATAACCTATCTACTGATTTTAATTTTATTACTATCATAGGATATGGTTTAATTAACTTGGACTTACAAAATACTTTCTGATAAAGTAAAAGAATAATAGATAGATTATTGTGTCTTTGTTGTTTAAGTTTCAATATGTTGTTACGTTTTCTTTTTCGTGGCAGCCACGTTGGGCGCCAAAGTTATGCTACGTTGGCTCGTAGCCGTGTGTAACACAAAGAAAATCAAAGAAATGACCGGGCTCAATCGGAGATTAAGGGGGGTTGTAGAAAGCAGACCAACATACAATGTACGCGGCTGTAAGGAGTTAGTGATAATACCTGCAAGAAAAAAAAATAGTTAAGCAAACCTGAAATAAAGAAAAGAATAAGCATAGCAGCAATGATAAGTCTAAATTATTCAGTACTTTGTAGAATGTAAGAAAAAAACTGTTTGGATAATTTATATAATATAACAACGGTAACAGCATTATAAAAATTTTTATTACAAAGTGAGGTAATATTGGGGAGTAGCAGAAACGTTTCCTCATACACCAATTAAACATAAATCAGACAAAATGTTAACAAAAGATAAATAGGTAAGACACAATAGATATGAGTAATTCAGTAGGATTGATTTCTTTTTTTTTTTCTTTTTTAATTTTTAATAGCAGGCAAGTCTATTTTAAAAGGTATCAGAACGACAAAGATATGGTAAAGCAAAGGATAGAAATCTAAAGTAATAACAAGTAGGAAATAGTTCAACTTACAAAAGTCCTTCAGCAACGCTTCCTTGCAACGGAAGTGTGAGATTCACGATGTCCTACGCTAACGAAGCACTTCACCCTGGACTGTGAGGATGTTGATGGAACTTATCACACGTCACACTAATCACACCTACCCATTTCACTGGGGTTAGCAGCAGACACCAGCACGCGACGGAACTATGTAGCATTGATAAATTTCTTGTTAATTCTATTTCCTGAGACAATAATTTCGAAATATTTTGTAGCACTAGTTTAATTTCAACTGGGATCAAATGTATATTATTTTCATAAACCTCCAAAAAGCAGTGAGAAACTTCAACCAATATCTTTGTAAACCGGTATTCTGTTATATTTCGCAAATAACGAAATTCGCGCAAGCGATGATCTATTTTAGATTCTTTGGTGTTAGAAAAATGCAGAAACTACAGTATCCACTGTATTTAAATAATCCAAAGTATGCACTAATCTGATAAAACAAAGGGACACTAGACTAGATCGCACACACATTAATCCTAAAGAAAGAATCGGTCAGAGTTTAGTAAGTTCTACGACTATTATTTCACAAGACAAACAACTAAAACCACAAATTAGTAAAACAACGCGTATCACTCAGTCAATGTTCCGTAAAACGCACGTGCAGGTCGAGTAAACACGTTCGCCTATCAAGCATACTTCCTTCAAAAGGAATCAGAACTACACTTTATACAGTTAATATACAACTTTTACTTCACAAGAAAAACAACTAAAATCGTGCCGCGCTGGTTCAGGAACAATACGAAAATTCATCCCGCATTAATTCTCACTATTGTCAAAAGCAGAAAGAAGCAGTATTTTTAACGTACTTAATATATCGGAACAAAGAACAAAACTCTACTCCTCGCCTGTTTATTCAACTCGTTCTATCACAACTTCTTATCGCCTCTTATCTAGACTTGTATATTCACATAAGCAACAAAATTTATACGAACGGCAAGACAAGGACGATGCAATCCACTCATTATAATACGATGCACTCGCCTAAGGAGTTAATAAATATTAAATATAGAAATAGTAATTTGTAGAAATGTATTTATGAATTAAGTATAGCGTAAAATGTTAAATTACAAAATGCCCGTTACAATGTAAGTAATAGTTATATTACTCAACGAGCGAGTTATGCTAGTCATTACTCGTTCGAAAGGCTTGTGACACGAGTCCGCTAGAATGAGCGGCGTAATCCGAATGCGTAATGACCAAACCTCGCAAGTGGAATACTATACTTTTTCCACAATTGACAAATAAACAATTTAAGGTATTAGCTTTTGCCGCTTCTAAAAATTCACAAATACTGTCAATCAAAAATTTATTTGTCAAAGTGCAACAGCCTACATGGCATGAAACAAAAATTATACCTAGTAGATTATTAAAAATGGAGGTTTGTACTGATTGGTCAAAAGGTGTTGGATTATGAGCATAACCCACGACCTAGATGTACCTAATTGGTTAAACCTATTGGATTATGGATTCATATACGCCTACAGAATAATAAGTACTATTATTGACTCTTTCTTAAATGCATAAGAAGTGCGTTATTGGATAGTCGCGGAAAAACATAATTTTATAAATATAACGTTATCCCAAAAGTCACTAATTTTCCGTAGCATGTAATGGCAAAATTTGTTACTACACTCATATTCTTTGTAAATACTTACCTTGTGATTTTCAAAGTCCGGTTTTGCTAAAACGAACGAAGCCTTTTCTTTTTGTCAAATGCATCTGCTTCTGTATTGATTTCTACTACAGTCTTCGTTTATTGCATCTGGGGAAGCCCCTACTATTGAATGTTCAACTAACAAAAACAAGCCCGCTTTTGAAAAATGCATCTTTGTCTATTAGGTGTCAGGAACAATTCAAAATAGTCTTTACGACAGTTTAGTTGATGGGATTATGGTTCTGAAATGGTACGACAAAAGAGACGTCGGAATATTGTTGGCTAAATCTTCTGCGTTGAAGACCCGCCGTGAACCGAAAAGAATCAAGTGTTCAACAGCCCTCGTGCGTTGTCGATTACAACAGTGGTAAATCCTCCATCGATATTAGTGACCAAATGGTTACCTATATTTTGCATTACAACGATGCACGAAGTGGTATAGGAAACTCATACTCCAGATTATCTGGGGAACAACCTTGATTAACGCATATTCCTTTTACAATGCGTATTCTAAATGTAAAAGCTCACTATAACAGAATCTCGTGAGCAAGTTATATGGTCCATGGTTGCATTAGTTTCAACACGCATTGCTGTTCGATCAATAAATCAAACACGAGCAAACATTCTTTGATGACAAATATACAAGATGCCAAAGAAACCCGAAGTGGTTACACAAACTGTTAGAAAATGTATGGAAGGAAAGGATCAGTTATAGGGGGCAAAATTGTAAAACCCTCTCAAGTAAACACATAATGTTTAATGTGTAATATCATTATTTGTGGAAGCTGCTTCAATAAAATATTAACATGTGTATTGTTATTTTTTTCTTATGAATTATGTTTTGTTTCATTAAATTGTTATATGAATTCATGCAATGTCACAGACTAGACATTCACCTTAGAATAAATGTTTATTCTTTTACGGTTGCTTTTTCTTGTCAGCAATTACCGGAGGCTATGCCCAAATATACAAAAGAAATTGAGTGGGTTAAGGCTTGCTGTTCTGCATATAAAATATGTTAAAACCTTGTGCGTATAAGATACAGAACAACTATAGAGCAAAGAAGACTGTGTATCTCTTTTCATATGGTTCAGAAAGTGATACACTGGCGCTTAACGTGTTAAATATTGTAGAAATATTTTAGAACCGTAACGAATAACTGCAGAAGAGTATGTTAAACTAACACAAAAATGCTGCAAAATGGTTTCAACGGCATGAGCAGAAGAACAGCGAGACGGAGGAACATTTCCAAGAGTTGTTTTAGTTCAGTTTTTCTTTAAGTAAGACACTCTTTCGGGGGCTTAACTTAATTATGGCAACCCAATTACGTTAAATGTCACAGCGCAAAAACTTAAAAAATTCTACAAGCTAATACCAATTTTTTTTTTATTTCACATCCTATACCAAGATAATTTTTAGTATAACGTAATAAGCCAGCTACGATTATTTTTTCTATGTTTATTACTAAACAAAGCATTCACGCATTCTCTTCAGAAATCTATCAAATGAGCATACAATATCGAGACACAAGGACTGAAACAAGTTTGCGTTATTCCTTATACTTCATCAACTTTTCGTTTAAAAGAAGTCTTCAACGTAAAGATTCAGATTGAATAAAAAAATAAAATAACTAGAGTTTCTATCTTGAGCAAATGCAATTTAGTAGTTTAGCGCTCGACAAGAGAATAGTTTCAAGCCTCATTTCGTGCTAGTGAATTATTCCCAACTGGCGCATTCAAAGTTCATCCACCCTCGAATGAGAAAAAACAATTTTACTGGATAACGGTTTTATCGTAGTCTTTAACGATACACGCGCAGGATAAATTTATTAGTCAAAAGAAACAGAACAAAAATGATCAATACTTTAATTAAGGCGATCAATAATTTGGTTTTAAATTTATGTATGCAGGCAATGCGCTGCATTTACCTTGAACTCAACATTACGTATTCCACGCAATAGTGCTTTATTAAATATTTGTAACGTATGGGGTGAGTATTCGTTGCCAAGAACTTTCTGAAAAGTTGTTGGTATCTGCACAAATCACTTTTAATACATACAAATGATAACTGCCCTAATTTCAAAGTTTAAATTTATGCTAAAAGTTCCAAATACAGCCGCAGAATAGTACAAACGAGGAAGCGATGTACTTTTTTTTTGCAAATCGTTGTTCTATAAATCTTTATTGGGATGTAAAGGTTTAATATCGTTTTCAATACAATATAAAAATTAAGCAAAATAACGTTCGATTATTGAGAAAGGTTCCGATTTAACATGTCTACTTAAAAACAATCCTAGAGCGGCATTTATATCATGAAGATATTCATATAAAATGCACCATGTGATGCTTTAAAAAGACAGAATTAACGACTTAAAATTTTATCGTATACAAATCTCTTTAATTCATTCTACTTCATTTTGTAAGATGCTGAGACGTGATAGAAGTAGACACATAAAGGAGTTTCTGAAACCACCGCCACCACATTCCCATCATTTCCCACCTCCAACCACCATACTGCAGTCTCGCACCCGACGTTGGAGGTCGTTTGCAATTGAAAATTGAGGTCTGACAAAATAACGCTCTCTGAGCATAAATTAATAACTTTGGGATGTTATTGTCGGAACATACGTAACGAGTAAATAACTATCTTCCCCTGATTTTGTAATAAAAAGATGAATTGAGAATGGTTTAAACAACAACTTAGCAAAAGCATCCCTGCGCTCGAAAACGAATTAACCTGCCGAGAGGTTATTGAAACAGAAACACGCTCGCAAAAATTAAACGACGTGGAGGTAGACGCGTCCGTGTACTCGATGTCGCGAAAGAAATTATTTAAAGATAGCGTACCTTATGGACCCGAGACTCGCTCAACCTAAAGTGACGCTATCCACACGCCACCACTGAAGTTGAAGATCAAAGAAAGATTGAGTATAATGAAAGTAACCGAAAAAATAAAACCCTAATCGAAGAAACGAGGACGAATTCTGCACGCGTAATTCTGATAATGAACCTTGGGAAATGACATATCGAGCAATAAGGGGTAAATAATAAAAAATCGCAACCTGGCAACGTCAAAAAAGATAATGGGGAAAATACAGAGGAATTCTAAACGACGGCGGAATATTCATTGGAGAAATTTTTACCATCGAATGATCCAGAGGTGGACGAGGGATTGCACGACATGATACGTCAGGGAGTCACAGGGCGCAATGAATAGATGCCGATAAAGTGACTTCCATTAATGAGGTCGCAAGGTCTCTTAGGAAAATGAGTCCTAAAAGGCATTGGAACATGATGGAATCACCTCAGACGCAGCTCTGGAGGTGTGCCTGTTAGCCCCGCGTGTCTTTGCCGAGTTGTTTAATCTTTGTTTGGAGAGGCGTGTCTCCCCGTTGATGGAAAGTCCAAAATGTTAAATTTATCCTTAAACAGAAAAAGGCAAATGCGTCAGACCCGGGCAGCTATAGCCCAATTAGCCTACCTTCGATACTGGGAAAAGCTTTGGCTCGAGTCATGACTACTCGAGTAGAGCACGTTGCGCGAGATAGCGGCGGTTTCGATTCGCGTAGAGTAAGTCGAGTATCGAAGCGTTAGAGTTCGTAGTGGAAGAAATCAAGCAGGCGAGAGAGGCAAAAAAGTATTGCGTCGTCGTGGCGTTGGACATCTCAGGAGCACATGATGCTGCCTGGTGGACATCTATTGTTTGGGAGTTGGAACGTAGGGATTGTTTGCAAAACCTAAAGGTCAGTGGTCTTGAGTTATTTCTCGGGAAATTGTACGGGTCGAAATTCCGGGTGAATCTGTGTCACGAACGGTAGGGGTCACTCTCTGGTTCCACGTTCTAAAAGATGCTGAATGAGAGCATCTTTAGGGTCAAATTGTCCAAAGGATGCACTATTGTTGTATTTGCAAATGGTCTGTTGTCGATTATCAACTCGTGATTGTCAATGGAACACGCGAACGAAATCGAACGAGGCGTTGAATAGGTTGCACGAATGGTCGCAGGAAGGTCAAGTTGAAATTCAACAAAACAAAGTCGAAGGCGCTTTATTTCGGAATAAAGCTGGGACAACGTCCTACTAGGAGGAAAAAAATTCCGTCGTTCAAGAAACCCATCATATATCTCGCCGTTAAATTAGATAACAAATTGAAGCAGCAGCAAAAATAAACTGGGGATTTAGAGGTGACTCGTTGATGCAGTCTACGCCGGAGTAATTGATTTGGAAATTCTGTATGCGGCATCTGTTTGGGCGGAGGGTTGTAAGAGAATAGAAGTCCTGGCAATTGGTGAGCGTTCAACAAATAAAAAGGGTCAAGGAGGCGAGGGCGTATAGAACCACTATTAGGGAGGCGCTCTTGGTGATTAGTGGGGTGCTTCCAATCGAATTTGTCGTCAGGGACATCAGATAGCGGAGACTTGTAGATATAGGAATAGAGCGGGCAATTGTCAAAAATCTTGGTCTTGGCAGTAAGGAGGTTAAGAAAAAAATCGATATTTCCAAATTATGGCACGCGGCTGATGTCAAGAGGCTCGATTTTGTCGAAGACGATAAAAACGCCACTGGGATCACGACTTTATACTGATAGCTCTCGAATAGACGATAGGTAGGTAAAAGCAGCGTTTTTTTTGTGTATCAGGAGAAGAGAGAGGTGTTCCGGATTGGAACATAATCTTTCAGTGCTAGTTGGTAAGCTATAGGGGAAGCTGTAGAGTACGTCATCAACCACGCGGGCACAAGTGGGTACTCGATCATTAGCAATGGTCAAATCGTTCCTGAATTCTCTGGCAAACAAGAACAGCTCGACAAATTCTCAATGTGAGTAAGCGCCACAATGCTTGCGACCATGCCCTCGATGCTCCACCCGAAGGTACTACATAGGGTTTAAACGCAAAATAAACGTTCTTCAAATTAAATCTAACTTCAAATTAATCGATCCTAAATAAAAATCTACAAACTGAAAGTAACACTAAAAATAGAGTTTAAATAATGGTGTCCCTATCGTTGATTTTGGAGTGTGTCCGGTCAACAAAACACAAGCAAAATGAAAAAAGGGGGGGGGGCATCCGTAATACCAGATAGCAGCTGCCAGCTCTGCTTACCGGAGAGACCTGAAGTATCGTCTTAAAACTATCCAAATCTAGCTATCTAATCACAAATGGATTCAAATTTCTAAGCATTCGCCAAATATTTTAATAGTGAATCCAGCTATTTTGCCTGCTCTATAAATTTACAAAGTCGTGCTCCCTGGTCTAAGTATTTTATTCTAAGTCAATCCTATATTCGTCCCTAACGTTCCCTATCGTTCCCTAACTGATTTATATTGTAATTACAATCTTCCTTCCTATAGATGCTGCAACGACCTAACGTCGAACAAGGCAAATCAAGCCCCAAAATAAGAAGATATATGCAAAAATTAATATAAAATGTAAATGTAAAATAAATATAATTATATAATATATAGATATCTGATAAACATTAAGCATATAGCAGTGCATAAAATAGCAAAAAGCATCACCCAATTTATCAGGTGCACACGCATAAGCATTATGTCGTCTAGCGCCATCACACTAGAAACGTGCTTGTTCAAGATTATTGCAAAATCTGCTTGTTAATATAAATCAATGCTTATGCGAGTACAGCCGCCACAATTTTATTCTTACCTCGATAAAAAGTTTTTCCAGCATACAAAGATCTGGTCGTCTGCCTACATATATTTGTAACTTACTGCTAAAGGGAGATGGATATGCACTGCTAAAGTCTTAGTGGGTATGCACTAAACGTTCGGGGGGGAATCACTATCAATTGCTAGTCCTGGAAGGGTGTGCGGTTTCACTCTCTTTTATTTCTTTGATTAGTTTATTAATTTACTTTAATTAGGGTTTTCTGATTTATTTTGTTATTATTTATTTGTGTTGGTTTATTCCCGATTTTTGGCACGTCCAAGGTGAGACAGTGATTGCCTTAGTGGTGTGGGCGTTCGTCGTGCATATTAGACTTTTGGTTTTTGTTTTTCATTGATTTTTTGGTTTTTTTCTTTTTTATTGTTTTTTTTTAAATTAAAACAGGTTTTGGTTGCATAATGCTCAATTACCATATCATTTCAGGTCAAATAGGTTCAAAAATTTTCCAATCCTCCCACCACCCCCTCGCTCTTCGATTTACGCGCGGTGATCGCCTTCTAATCTTGCAACCCTTCCCGTAAATTGTTTAAAGTCTGTCCAGAACGCTTTCTGGTTAGTCACTTCTCTGACTTCCTCCAGGCTCTTTGGCCAAGCTAGTCCTACGATAGCTAATTTCCTATCAGCTAACCCTCGATTTGCCACCTAGAGCGGGCACTCAAAAAGTACGTGCTCTGCGCTTTTTGCGCTCTCGCCGCATTCGTAGGGGTAGTTGTCGGTTAAACCGAATATTTACAAATACACTTTCAAGACGCCGTGTCCTATAATTAGCTGCACCATTTTATGGTCGAGCTTCGTCTCGATCTAATCGCGAGCTACTATACTCGGTATGAGTTTATGTGTCAACCTTCCCGTGGCAGCGTTGTTCCACCTCACTCCCCATTGTCATATTGATCTTTCCCGCAGCTTTTTTTAATCAGAGACCTCGGTGTCAACGAGTGTGATATCTGGAAGTCGCCCGTCGCGGCCGCTTTGGCTAATTCATCAGTGCTATCATTTCTTACGTTACCATCGTGCGATCTAACCCAAGAGAACTTTAAATGTCGAAACCGGAGCGCCGCATGTGCTACCCTCCATACGTCCGTTTAGAGGTCTGTCGAAGTGTTCATATTTGTTAAAGCCGTCAGCGCTGATTTACTAACGCTGATGATGTAATACACGTTTCTACCCGTGTGATTTATACATAATCGATAGCTTCCCGTATAGCAACCAATTCGCACTGGAAAATGGGCTTCAGTTTGCGAGTTTGGCCTGAAACCGAAACACTTCCTTTGCTTATTATATACGACAAACGCCGCGCCTGCTTGCCCATCGTCCATACGCGAGCCGTCCGTGTAAATCCTGATCCCTACCGCGTTCCCATCACCTTTGATAAATTTGATACCTCTAACATCAGCCGGGTGCCCTAACTCTAACACGAATGATTTTCCTCTCAGCCTCCCTATTTGCAAGATTTATACTTTCAATAATTTTTTGTCCTTTCCCTGTATTACTAATCTCCTATCTCTGATCTCCCTAACAACATATTCGATAAGGAGAGTCCTACTGATCACCAGGAACGCCTCCGTGGAGGTGGTCCTGTACGTCCTCGCCTCCTTGACCGCGGTTATGCGTTGCACGCTTGTCAACTTTTGAGTTTCCCTTACTTTACAATCCTCCGTCCAAACGGATGCTGCGTACAGTATCGCCGGCTCTATTGCTCAAGCGTGAACTGCCCTAAGCGATTTGCCCCTGAAACCCTAATTTATTTTCGCAACCGCCATAATTTTATTTGAAATTTCGCTGCCCTTACTTTTTATATACTGTACATGCGCTTTCCAATTTAATTTATTGTCGATCCTAAGACCGAGGTATGTGATAGCGTCCTTAAACGGGATATTCTCCCCTCCTAGCTCTAGCTTAGGAGTCGCTGTTCCTGTTTCGTCCCGAAATAAAGCGCCTCTGATTTCAACATGTTAAATTTTAACTTTACATGCTGCGACCATTCGTGTAACTTATAACGCGGCCCTTTCAGTTTTGTGCGCATATCCATTAGTAATCGCGATCTGACAATTAAAAGTGTATCATCCGCAAACCCAACGACTAAGCATTCCGTGGCAACCTGGCCCTAAAAATGCTCTCATACAACAACTTCCAGTATGTGGGACCAGAGCATGCTCTTACATGTGATTTTCCAATGCTCCACCAGAAGGTACTACATTGGCCAGAAGCGAGTTTTTTTTACATGGAAAATTTGGAATTTTGTCGAACCCTTGCTGTTCTAAGCAAGGTATAGATCTTTAACGTGCGTGACAACACTCACACACGGGACCTCCATTTACCTCTCATCCGAACGAACGTGTATTTTTGTGAAAAATGCTCGCCTAACATTTTCAAGCGGACCGTGTCGGGATACACCAGAGCATGACCCCTGCGGACATCCCCTTTCCACCTCGCGCGAAAAAACTTCACCCGGAATTTCAAACTGTGCCAATCGCCCCGAGAAATACCTCTTGACCAAAGACATCAAGTTTTGCGGACAACCATTACTTTCCAATTCGCAAACAATCAATGGCCGTGTATTTACATTTCCAATGCTCCACCCGAAGGTACTACATTGGCCAGGATGCGAGTATTTTGTTACCTGGAAATTTAGAATTTTGCCAAACCCTTGCCGTTTCAGGCAAGGTAGGGATCTTTAACGTGCGCGACAACACTCACACACGGGACCTCCATTTCACCTCTCATCCGAGCGAGGGCGTAATTTCTGTGAAAAATGCTCATCTGCCATTTTTCAAGCAGTCGACCGTGTCGGGATTCGAACCCAGGACCTTGGGATCCGCAGTCTTACGCTTACTACTTTGATCCACGGCGACGCCACAATCAATGGCCACCAAGCAGCATCAAATGCTCTTGAAATGTCCAAAGCAACAAGGACACAATGCTCCTTTGCATCTCTCGCTTGCTTAATTTCCCGGACAACTAACTCTAATGCGTCGATAGTCGACTTTCTCTCCATAAAACCGAACTGTCGGTAAATCCTCAAGATTGGTGCATATCGCACACGGCACTTGAGTTTCGGGATTTGAAGTTTTATTGGGCTAGGTCGCATGACGGCAATCGAGAAAACGAGAGCACATAAACTGGCCAAAGAGACCGCAACAGGGGACTTTTTACATCGTATTCTTCGGTACCGAGGTCGCTAATTAAGAAAAAGCTGCAAGAAAAGTCGATCCAACAGTGAGAGGCTGTTACAGGCAGGTTAACACAAATTTATACCGAGCATAGAAATAAGGAGGTGAAATTCGATCATAAGATGGTGCAGCTAGTAACCGGGCACGGGACACTGAAAGCCTACCTGCGAAGATTTAGATTGACCGACCGCTGCGAATGCGGCGATAGCGCACAAAACGCCGAACACGTGCAATTTGAGTGCCCACTCGAGATGGCCAACGGAGGGTTGGCGGACAGGAAACTAGGTGTCGAGGGCCTAAAATAGCCTAAGAACTTGGAAGAAGTGCAGAGAGTGGCTAACCAGAAGGCGTTCTGGGTAGCCTTGAAGAAGTTTGTGGAAAGGGTCGCGAGACTGGGCGTTGAGAACCGAAGTTAGTTTGAACTTGTTATAAATTTATTTTGTGGCACGATATAACTTAATTTACAAAAATAAAAAAAATCAACAAAAATATATACAAAAACAAAACAAAATGAAACATTAAAATATCTAAATATGCAGGATGAGTTTCACACTAAATCAATCACTGTCTTACCTAAAACGCACGCAAGAAAAATCGAGTATTAAATCAAAACTTTAAACCGGGTTAATAAATAACAAAATTAAATCAGATTTCCTAATCATTTTAAACCAATCAAATAGATCAATTAAACTAGGAATTAAATTTGAGTGACTCCCCTGCCGTCAACCTAAAAATGATAGTGATTGTGATCCCCAGGACTTTTAATGCATGCCCACCAGGATTTTAACAGTGCATATCGATCTCCCCTTAGCAGTAAGAGATATGGTGTAGGTAGACGACGAAATCTTCAGATCCTAGAGAAATTTACATTCGTGGTATTTATAAATATTGTAGCGGCCGTCTTCGCATAAACATTGATTTGTATTATAAAAAGTTTTGCAGTTAATTTTGAACGAGCACGCTTTAGTGTGGTGGCGAGAGCCGACATAATGCTTAAGGGAGTTCGCCTGATAATTTAAGGAATGCTTGCTTGATATTCTATTACTGTTATATGCTTATATGCTTAATGCTTTAATTAGTTATTTATATATTACATTTTATACCTGTATTGTACATATATACATTGCTTGATTTGTTTTGTTTGGCGTTTTACCCGTTTTTGGTAGTAGCATCTATAGAAAGAAAGATTGAAATTAGAATAAATCAGCTGGGGTAGATAAGAAGCGTTAAGGACGAATTTAGACTGAAGTTGGACTATATTACTTGAACTAGGGCGGATGATATTGTAAATTTATAGCTGGATTCACTATTAATAAATTTGGCGTATGCTTAGAAATCTGAATTCATTAGTAAATACGAATTTAGCTAGATTTAAATAGTGTTAAGTCGACCCTTCAAATCGCGCCGGTGAGCAGGGCCGCCGGCTACTATCCGATATTGTCTTGTTGATCAGACACACTTCACAGTTAACGATATGGATATCATTATTTAAACCCTAACTTTAGTTTTAGTTCATAGATGTTTCCAAGCACAATATTAATCACTATCCTAGCGTTTGCAGTATTATTCAGTTGGAAGTCGAGTATTATTTAAAATAAATGATAGAGGCGCATGCTTTATCGAATGGTTATTTGAACACTGTTCAATTGACAGTCACACGAGGTAGCTTCACTAGTTCGTTAAACCGGGTGACATTCACTTTTGACTGTTGAACAAGAAGGGATGGGTTGGAGTAGAAGCACGGTGTGCGATATGCAAATCGTCATTTTAGATTTGCATCTTTAGATGGGAAGATCCCGTGTATCGCCCGCTCTTTCTGATAATGATAGTCAGGTAAAAGTTTACGTTCATTATCTAATTTAATTTCATTTACAAGCTTATTTTTCTAGCGGATAGTTTTAAGAAGATTATAGTACCACGAAATCAGCTCCTCCAAGATAGATATGACGTCCTGATTTTCGTCGTTTCAATTTATTAGTATATGAATGACGAGAAGTAAGTTCAAATAGCAAGTTAACTTTAAAGAGTAAAGGTAAGCTGCATAAAAATTTAATTCTTTTGCATTCTGCAGTTCCGAAAAATTCCTATAAGAGGTCTGCTTCTTTCGATCTAAAATACATGGCTCCTTTTTGTTATCTAGTAGACTTTTCACATTGGTGTGGCGATTCAAAATAAGCGATTAGCTGTATACTTGTCTTATCACCTGCTCGTTTTAAAGTTTGAAAAAAACGCAACCTGAATTTCCACGAAAAGCTTCAAGTAATATTAGTAGTCTAGATTGGTTTGCATTGATCAGACTGAATAAATTATTATAATGATTTAGTACCTAATAAAGTAAATATTTTAACCTAAAGTTTAAACTACTAGTAGTTGTGTCAATAATCTTGTGAGTCTGAATTATACAGATCTGCATACTACAGGACCTCGTAACTTACGTCGTATAAAAGGTTATTTTCTTTATACATCGCTATAATTAAATTTGCAGCCGCATTCTGAAAACTTTGTTTTTCTTATGCATATTCCTTGTATATTTTGTAAATAAAAATTATTATCAATAAAAAAGAGAATACGATTTATTAAACAAACAATTTAAACTAAATTTACTGTTATATTTTGGATAAATGCGTTCAAATGCAGGTAAACATAATCGATATTGCTAAACAGATTAGATATAAATAGTGGCCTATTGATAGTCATTTTTACACTGTTTCCTATCAGGTTTGATAATAAACATTTTATTAAAGGAAATGATTTTAAAAGTTGTCTGTTTTGCAATAGTAAGGTAGTAAGAGTACGCCTTTTAATGTCCTTTCATTGCTCTAAGTATATTGTTTTAATACAGGTGCTGTGCACTCACTTTTGGTAACTGTGTTTATACAGTGATGGTGATATTTTTTTCGGAAAGTCTCCAAGTTCGCCCTTAGAGTAGATTTTGCTTTTTATGAGCCTAGGACTTGGTGGCGCCCTGTTTAGTATTACTCAAATTTTAATTTTTATAGTGTTGTATGAAATATAGCTTTTGAAGGCTCACGACCATCTCTCATTTCCCTACTCAGGAATAGACTCCTAACTACATCAGAAGAGTGCCTTTACTTTAACAACTTGTCTTAGAAAGGGATTTTGTAGTTAGACACCCACCCATACAACTAGGTACAGTTCTAATTACGTTTCATCATAAGCAAGAAAACGAAATCAACGACAACACCACAAACATTTTTGTGCTCTACTTCTTTAAATTCATAAAAGACGCAGATACGGTTTAATAGCCCTGAAAACAGTAGATAGCAAAAAGCCAGTCTGTGAAGAGATTTTATGGTTAAGCGAGTTAAACGTTGTTTCGTGTCCTCCAGAACTTTAATATTTAACAGTGATGATTGACTTGTGTTTCTTCAATCATGTATACTCTCAGTCTCGAGAAATTATAATCAAACACGATGCGAGTATTGTAGACTTAATAAGAACTGTAGAATTGGGGAATTTTAACTAAAATTTAGAGAATAGGTTTGAAATATAGAAACACACTAGAGTAGTAGATACCAACAAAGACAAATAGCTATTATCACACTAGGTAATTAAGAGAAACAGGCAAAGGTTAAGAAAGGAGTCAGACAAGGAAGTTCTTTATTTCGCTTACTTATCTGTTTGTACATGAAGCAAGATAGTTGAAAAGTTAAAGAACAATTGAGAGCTGGAGTAAACGCGCAAGGCGTAAAACTTAAAAACTTTCAACCACAATTACTCTAATAACGGGATTGCCAAAGATTCTACTACCGATGTGGTGCATCCTGAATCTAACAAACAAGTAATATTAATATGGTATAATTTCACCATGACATAAGGGCAATTATCGCTTAACTTTTTAACAAACAACAAATCGGTTTAAGAACTTTCTAAAGTCTGACAAGAATCTTTGACTATTTTAAGCGATTCCGACCATTCATCTTTGCAAAAGAAATTTTTCTTCGCGGAATTCCATCTTGCCAAAGCGAAACGAAAGTTCAAATAACGTAAAAAAAAGTGCAGAAATACACTTACAAAAAAAGAAACCACCAAAATTAATTAAAAAGTAAGAAAGAAATTTTTAAGCACATTTGTTAAAAGTGTAGCATTGTTTGGTTGCAAAGAATAGAGTATGGGGGAACCCGGAAAGAGAAGAAACGGAGAGTTTAAAATGAAAGAAGAAATTAAAAATTAGCTGAGTGGTCAAGATAATAAAGAATGCGAAGAGAGCGGTTTAGTTGAGGAAATATGATAAAGAGAAGTGTAATCGATTGGTGAACCATGATCGGTATCATCGAAAACGGAAGGAAAGGAGTATTACAAAATAACCGACTTTTGCATCGAGATCGTCTCCTTATGGACAAATGCATGTGCAAGACAAAAAAACGCAATAAATGGCTCTTTATGGACTTTAAAGGTATGGAAGAGAGATAGACATACATCAACCTAGTTACACCAGCTTGTGTGTCATCATCATCATTTTGATTTCGACCTTACTTAAACTCAGTTTGATGCAGTTCTAACAAATTTTCTATTCTGTGCTCATCTAAAAAGTTCTACATACCCCTCAAATTTCTAATAATTTGACTAATATAGCTTGGCCTAGGTCTTCCTATACTCTTTTATCTTTTTCTTATCTACCTGGCTCTACACAGATATTAGCAACCTGATGGTTGTTAAAGAACTCCAACATATTTACATGATTCCGATTTATAAGGAAATGAAATATTACCTGGTTATCCCCTCCTAAAAGGAGAAGTGTTAAATTATATGTTATGGTAAGGCTTAAACAACGAATCGCTACCAACATGCCAGATCGCTAACTGATTGTGAGTTATGTCATGGAGACGTTTCTTAAGTTATACGTTATGGTAAGGCTTAAGCAACGAATCGCTACCAACATGCAAAACCGCTAACTAATTGTGAGTTATGTCATGGAGACGTTTATTAAGTTATATATTATGGCAAGGCTTAAGCAGCGAATCGCTGCCAACATGCCAGACCGCTAACTAATTGTGAGTTAAGTCATGGAGACGTTGAATAAGTTATATGCTAGGGTAAGGCTTAAGCAACGAATCGCTACCAACATGCCAGATCGCTAACTGATTGTGAGTTATGTCATGGAGACGTTTCTTAAGTTATACGTTATGGTAAGGCTTAAGCAACGAATCGCTACCAACATGCAAGACCGCTAACTAATTGTGAGTTATGTCATGGAGACGTTTATTAAGTTATATATTATGGTAAGGCTTAAGCAACGAATCGCTGCCAACATGCCAGACCGCTAACTAATTGTGAGTTAAGTTATGGAGACGTTGAATAAGTTATATGCTAGGGTAAGGCTTAAGCAACGAATCGCTACCAACATGCCAGACCGCTAACTAATTGTGAGTTATGTCATGGAGACGTTTATTAAGTTATATATTATGGCAAGGCTTAAGCAACGAATCGCTGCCAACATGCCAGACCGCTAACTAATTGTGAGTTAAGTTATGGAGACGTTGAATAAGTTATATGCTAGGGTAAGGCTTAAGCAACGAATCGCTACCAACATGCCAGACGCTAACTAATTGTGAGTTATGTCATGGAGACGTTTATTAAGTTATATATTATGGTAAGGCTTAAGCAACGAATCGCTGCCAACATGCCAGACCGCTAACTAATTGTGAGTTAAGTTATGGAGACGTTGAATAAGTTATATGCTAGGGTAAGGCTTAAGCAACGAATCGCTACCAACATGCCAGACCGCTAACTAATTGTGAGTTATGTCATGTAGACGTTTATTAAGTTATATATTATGGCAAGGCTTAAGCAGCGAATCGCTGCCAACATGCCAGACCGCTAACTAATTGTGAGTTAAGTCATGGAGACGTTGAATAAGTTATATGCTAGGGTAAGGCTTAAGCAACGAATCGCTACCAACATGCCAGATCGCTAACTGATTGTGAGTTATGTCATGGAGACGTTTCTTAAGTTATATATTATGGCAAGGCTTAAGCAGCGAATCGCTGCCAACATGCCAGACCGCTAACTAATTGTGAGTTAAGTCATGGAGACGTTGAATAAGTTATATGCTAGGGTAAGGCTTAAGCAACGAATCGCTACCAACATGCAAGACCGCTAACTAATTGTGAGTTATGTCATGGAGACGTTT
Source organism: Platerodrilus igneus (assembly GCA_036346225.1). Classification (NCBI taxonomy): domain Eukaryota; kingdom Metazoa; phylum Arthropoda; class Insecta; order Coleoptera; family Lycidae; genus Platerodrilus; species Platerodrilus igneus. The sequence goes on from JARFIW010001137.1 coordinate 193,213, forward strand.
ATTAAGTTATATATTATGGTAAGGCTTAAGCAGCGAATCGCTGCCAACATGCCAGACCGCTAACTAATTGTGAGTTAAGTTATGGAGACGTTGAATAAGTTATATGCTAGGGTAAGGCTTAAGCAACGAATCGCTACCAACATGCCAGACCGCTAACTAATTGTGAGTTATGTTATTGTTTTGTTTTCAAACTTACTTAAGGTCGGTTAGACGTAGCTCTAAATTCTTTTCTATTCTGAGCTAGTCTAATAAGGACTACATACCCTTTACAACCTAAATCTCTAATAATTTGACTAATTTAGCTTTATTAGATCTTCCTACTCTATTTTTATTTGGCAGTCTATAATCTAAGACCTTACTAAATAGTCCCTCATCTCTTAACTGGTGCCCTATCATTCTATCTCTCCTGAACTTTAATTATTTCCACATATAAGGTTCCTCACCTACTCTTCAATAAACTTCCTGATCTGTTACTCTATCTGTCCAACTATTCGTTAAAATTCTCCTCTTTGATTGTCCAAGTCTCACTACTGTATAATAGAACGCTCCATACGTACGACTTTAAGAAACTTTTTCTATTATCTAAACTAATACTATTAGCTATTCTAAGTCTTTCTTTTTAAAAAACATTTTTCTAGCTTGAGCTATTTTAGCTAGTATATCCCTTCTGCTACGTCCGTCCTTTGTAATTATACTACCTAAATAGCAAAATTCATCTACCTCCTCTAACTCGGTATTATCTATTGTAGTATCTCATCTAAAATATTTAAAAACTCTCCTAACTTTTTTCTACACTCTGCTATAATGGCTATATCATCTGCAAAACGGAACATCTCTATTTTTTGTCCCTGTACACTAATACCTATTAGCATTAGTATCGGTTCTCTAGTCTCTCTGTTTTTACGAAAACCTTATTGGTCTTCGCCTAAATAGTTCTCAGTCAAAGCTTCTACTCTATATTTAATTATTATTGTTAGTATTTTGAAAGCGTGGGAAGTTAAACTAACCGTTCTAAAATTCTCACACCTATCAGCTCCTGACATTTTTGGGATTGGAAAATAATATTTTTTTTGGAAATCTAATGGGAGCTCACCTGTGTCAGATATTACTTTTACTAGTTCATATAATTTGTCTAAAGTTTTCTGACTTGCATATTTTATTAATTCTGCGGGCATATCGTCTATCCCCGGCGCTTTATTTAAAGATCCCTAACAGCTCTATCAAATTTCTCTCTTAATATTGAGAATCCTATTTCTACATCCTCTTCTCGGTCGTTCTCTAACTGCTACATATCGTCTCCCTTACATAAATCTTCTAAATATCTTTTCCATCTATCTGCTACCTCAACTTTATTTATTAGAAGCTCATTATTCCTTTCGTTAATACCATTATATTTTTTCCTATCTTCCCCGAAAAACTGTTTAACTGCCCTGCAAGCCCTGTCTGTTTTACTTACTCTCAAATCATCTTGTATTCCCTTACAATTCTCCTCCATCCATTTATTACTAGCTTTTCTACACTCATGTACTATCTTATTCCTAACTCTATTATATTTTTGCTTACTTTCACTATCCAATTCTCTGAAAGGTTTAAGCTTTCTTCTATTCACCATTAAATCTAATATCCCTCTTGTTACTCAGGGTTTTCTTGCTTCTACTTTCTTCTTATCTATAGTCTGTGCTGCTGTATCATGTACAGCCCTTTTTATTTCTTTCAATCTATTTTTCACATTCCCTCCTATAGCTATCTCTTTGATCTTATTATCTAATACTTGTTTATATTCCTCTTTTACCTGACTATCATTAAGCTTACCTAGATTCCTTCCCTCTCTTGTAGCCTTTCTCAATTTTTGGAATTCTAGATTACACTTCATTTTAACTAAGTTATGATCGCTATATATGTTAGCCCCTGGATAACTACTACAGTTTTTAACTTGGTGTCTAAATTTTTGTTTAACTAAAATATAATCTATTTGGTATCTAGCCCTATCATCTGGCGCTTTCCAGGTATATCTTCTTATTACATGTCGTTCTAATAGGGTGTTTACAGTTACTAATCTATGTTCCTGGCAAAACTCAACTAATTTTTCATCTCTATCATTTCGTCTACCATACCCAAATTTTCCTACCTCACTACCTTCTCCCACTAACAAATTAACATCGCCCATAACTGTTAAATTCTCATTCCCTTTACCTTTTTCACTATACTATTTATATCCTCGTATACCTTTTCTACTTTCTCATCCTCGTACTGAGTTGTTAGCAAGTAAACCGGTACTAAAACACTGTCTGTGGGTTTCGTACTCAATCTAACCATAATCATTCTATCACTAAATTGTAGGTGCTCTTTAACTTTACGTCCTAATCTTTTACCTAACACTATTCCTACCCCTGTCTGTCCATTAGTTGAAGAAGTTGTAATGATTCTAGAATTATATTTCCAAAAGTCATTACTATCTGACCATTTCACCTCACTAATACCTAAAATGTCCAGCTTTCTTTTTCTTAGTTCGACTAATAAATTTCTTAACTTATCTACTCTAAGTAATGACCTTACATTCCAAGTCCCTATCACTAAATCGAACCGTTGTTTTAAATTCTTACGATTACGCGTAACCCAAGTACCCCCTCCCGAAGATCCGAATGAGGAAGTATTTTACCTCCGGACAAGAATTTTACTAGTGAGCTCTCCATCGTACGTAGTTCGTGTTTTAGGCCACGCATACCTGGAAAATATTGTGGTAGGTTCCCATAACTTTCCACAACGCGGTTTTTAAAGATTTTACCAAAAAGCCGTATCTATCACGGCCAACCCCCAACAATTATTGAGGATCGGCTGAGACCAACCGACTCTCCTCCAATATCTTTTAGCTAGTAAGGCTGCTGCCCCTTGCTGCGCCTTTTAATCACCTTTTACGATAAGCAGGCTTACTATAGTACTATTCTTTGTCCCCTACTATAGGGTGGACTTGTCTGTCTCATATAGATAATAAATGGACACATACACCCACATATAAAGTTCATAACGAGCCATTTATTATGTTTTCTTGTCATATACAAGCATTTTGTCATAAGGAGAGGTTTTGATTCCAAAGTCGGCTGTTTTGTATTACTGAAAGGTAGATGCAAAAATTGCGTGGATATGTGACGGCTTGAATATATTATCCGACATAAAAGTGAAGGTTTTAGGTTGCGCCAAAGATATTGACATGAAGCCACTGGCGCAGAATAGGGAGGTTTGAAAACTTGCATCAGTACAATCAACCGGCTGATTGACAAAAAAAGGTGAAATGTTTTTATGTTAACGTGTTTATCCATACATACACAGAGGTATTTAAAAAAATTGTGCTTCGCTTTCAACAATATTTCACGGTCGAATTTTTTTATTCAGATAGTTAGTTATGATAGATGGCCGAAAAGCGAGATCTAGGGCTTCAAACTAGTTCAGTAAAAATACGTATGCAATATGCATGGTCGACCGCAAGTTATTATCATGTTAGTTCAAAATTGGAGCCACTTCATGTTCGTGATGGTTGCTAAAAATTTGTTTTGGAGTAATCGGCGGTATATCATTTTTGCATTACTTATACGTGTTCAGAAAGAGTGCGAAATGCTGATTCTAAAGTTAAGTACGCATATTAGATGCAATTAGGTGCAATTTTCACAATGAGAAAATAAAAACATTATGTTAAAAGAATATTTACCTTTACTACAAAATCATTTCGCAAGATAACCATGAAATTTAACACATTTATGATCATAGCCTAGTCTTTCCTAATAACTTATTTCTTTATTTATGCGTCTATAAATAGCGAGACACTGTATAATCAGGTTGGCGTCGTTAATAATGAAATGAGGTTATGGTGATTAACGGAAATATTGAATGGGTCATGGATCCTTATTTACTAGCGTAATTCAGAACAAATGATAGTAAAAGCGAAACAATAAGTAAAGTGTATTAAGCAATAAAATTTATTCAATAAATACCGAATTCCATATAAGCTGCCATAAACCTAATTTTACGTAGAAGTTTTTAAACCAAGAACAATAAAACTATTATTTTATTGCATATTAAAAAAAAGTTCCAAATCTAAAAGAGCCCAAAATCTAAAAAGTCATAATAATAAAACTTCACAATGTTAACGATAGTGGCGTAGCTAAGGAATGCGAGCGTCCCTTGCAAAAATAGCATACCTAAAAACGAAACATTCTACACTAATATGTAAAGGAGAAAAAAAATCCATTGCACTTACCAGCTACATAAAAAATTGTTTATTTTATATTTTACCCTGCCAAATCGCTTAAATTTAAAAATAATTTATCGACTAGATTTCAATTCTATGCTTAATACAGGTAAATCGCTTAATTTAGTATGACTAATTTAGAAAAACTCTAGCAGCTGCAGCCCTTACGTGGGGGGAGGAGTTAAATATAAAGAAAAAATAAGGTGCATATATTTGGGAGACTATTGATTATTAAAATTGTAAAACTGTTTCAAGTCTTGCAAAAATTTTTGACATTATTAACTGTGCTGGCGAACTATTACTAAACGCTTAATTTGCTACAAACTTGATGGGTCGTGTTAATCTGCTCGTTTAGAGGTAGTCTTCCTTGCAATTACGTCTTGTCCAGACGATGCCCCTTATAAAAATGGACAAAACGTTTTCGTCATTAGTTATGCCACAATTTAAACCTGAAAGAGGTGTTATTAATCAAGATTCCGACTGTTCAGAGCGGGGGGTCTTATAAATTTATATATCGACTTATCTCCGCGGTTTTTTTTCTAAGCTGCAGTTCCTTGCTCCTCCTGTATTGGAGATTATAGTACGTGTTACTTGCACTTGCACTGTGTTTTTTAGAAGTTTAACAAATTAATTCACATTCAGCGGCACTATGACTAACTCACGTATCGAACGAAAAACCGACTGTTCTGCTTCGATATCGATGAAAGAGTGTTTTTCGTCACTACTCTTAGTCCCACTTATTTACACATGCACAAAGAATTTTTACGACAGGATATAAGGGAACAAGTGATGACAGTTTTACTATTAGATTTACAACTACAAATTTACGACTTAAAATTAAACACGACAACGTGCGACAAAAGACCGAACACCGACTGAGAAAACCTCCGACAATATCGACAAAAGCAAATCTTTATATCATCTGCTGCATGCTTAAAAACTGTGTTAGTAGACTCTTTGTTGGGTTCCTGGTACCATCGCCACCATACTACTCCCCCTCCCATCACTCAGCTACCACTTTCATTTACCACATTACCTCACAACAATCATTTTCATCCAACTATCGCCTTTCTCTCACGCCATCTTGATACAATTAGTAGACTTACCCTGTGTAGTTCCATTAACGAGCACCACACATAATTCACAAAAGGTACTTATGATCAACTCAACGATTCTTCGACAACTAAGGCTTCAGAAACGGCTCTCTTGTCTTTTATGCTGGTAGTCAAGCGTGCACAGCTCCTTATTATGTTAACTGGTGTAAGATGCAAGTCTAGAGAAGAAAATTTTTAACAAGGCGGAAAAGTTCGAATACTTAACAAATATCTTAACTTTGTCTGCCATGGAGAACATACAGAACACGATATTGTAATTTTGGATAATGATAAAACAGCTGGCAAAAAAGACTGCTTAACGTGAGTGATTTCTAATAATTGCGTTAAGATATATTACAAGTTTATATGCCTCGTAACCAGCCCAGGCATTAGCAAGCAGATAGGGAATCATATACTAGATTTTAACAACTGTCCGGATGCTCGATTGAAACAAACATTTAGATCTACTCTGGCTAAAGAACATGGGGTATTACGAGACTAAAAGCAACAATATATAACTACACAGTTAGAAATTGTTATATGGACAATAATGTATATAATCCATTACAGGATTGTCTATTGTTCGAAGACAGCAAATAATACTTGCTAAATGCATGTACTTAATCGATTGCAAATATGCGGAAGAAAAACCAACCGAAAATCTGCAAGCCAGTTGCTGTCATTTATTTAATAACATTCTGCAGTACGTTTATTGGGAAAACAGTAATATAAAGAAACTGACTGGACTACAATTTAAATTACCAACCAATATTAAGAACAGATACAAGATAATAAGTTACGCAATATCAGCATTTAGTTTTAACTGTTTACCGATTAATTACATAAAAGCTGTGGAAAATGGATCGAACAAAGATGGTCTATTACTTACATGGAATTGTTAAAGCGAGGCACCTTTTTTTACAAAGCCTGTAACACCCTTCTCGACAATTCCAAACATCGACGATCTAAGACTGATCGCTACACGTAATGTATCACCCCAGGTTTTACAAGAAAAACCAATACCTGCAACAAAGTTTTATCGTATGGTGTAAAATAAATAGAACCTATGTCGACTATTTATATACTATCAATTAAGAAAAGAAAACTAGAATGGGAAGAAGTTGACTTAAAAAAGAAAGATGGAGTACGAAACAAATAGAATCGTATTAAAGTAGCGATATAAACATCTAGTAGAAAAAGAATGTAAGATGACGGAGTTAAATGAGAGGTTAATAAATCGTTTTATAATCCAGTAAAAAGTATAGACACATCTGGCGTATAAAACATTTCGGCATTTACAGTTAATAACCGAAAAACGTATCCTATATCGAAGTTCTTGCAAAGAAGAATGGGCATACAAATGTGCGTCTTTTGAAAGAATTTACAAAACCCAGTTTAATAAGATGTACGATGCAAGAGAAGAGCTTACAAAACAAGGATACATTTTAATTCCTCTTAACGGAAAGGATTTTAATTTGCCTGCATATAAAAGAGCATTTTGAAACATTTAGAACTAATGGTCACTCACTCTCGAAAGTTGAAGGCATAAAAAGTTTTTCAGAAGTGTGGAAAAGCATAAAAGTGGGAGTTGGGAGGTGGGAGATGCGAGGTTTTAGAAGGTTGTGGAGGTGATGCCAGAAATCCAACAAAGCGGCTACTAGTATTGTTAATTAATTTACAATTATAATGATTGAAAAAAATCACTTGAAACCTTATTAAGAGATCCTGCAGTACAAATCATGGACGAATTCTTAAACAAACTTGTTTACCTTTATTAAGACGTTCTGTAACCATAATTTTGTCAAAATGTGTTGCATCTTCTGCCTTAAAAATTTTTTCTTGCCGTTGTTTATTTTTCTTTTACAAGAAGACAATTCATAAGCACTACTGAAGTCAAATCTTAAACTGTACAGTTGTTTAGATACTAGGATAATGTTTTCTAAAATTTTGCTTTAAAAAAGTATGTCGACTGCTCTTTTCCAGACTGCCAATAAAGTGACAAAAGCCGATCAACCTACAAACACAAAGTTAAAAACTACATATGAAATTGGAAAGTGAACAAACTCAAATATCTACGTATGATGATGAATCAGCATTTAAAGTGGTATGCTTACTTATGCTAAATACATACCAACTAAAATTAGAAACTATTTCATAAATTCGTGACATTTTTACAAAGAAGTTTCTGAAAATGATATATACATCACTGATCGAAAGCGTACTAGGTTATGATTTGCTCCAAAAAATCTAGCCAGTAATCTACAGAAAAAATTTGGTGAAGCACTCCGCTAAAAATTCTGTTTCGATAAAGTACCGCAAATCTAGACTGCGCACTAACAAGAATGGTTGCCGACTAATTCAATGGAGCGAGTAGTGTAAGTGTTTGAAACTCCATAAAACGATTCGAAATCTCTACGGCAGAATCCGGACAGATTAATTAAGCCTGCAAATTGAAATACTTTGTGCTATTTTTTCTCCATTTAACATATGTAATATTATCTTATCTGAAACCTTTAATTAAACACAGAGGAACGGGACCTTTCCATCTCTTCATTCAGCGTGTGAACTTATTTCTGTCAAGGCGATGAGGCCATAGGCGCCAGCATAATACATTATTAATCAAAACAAATTAATCATAAAAGATGTAATAATTTAGAGTACATAGTAGCCATAGTATCATATCTAACATCAACCGATATAATCAATTTTACAACCTTTAAGTATGAACAATACAAGACGCAGAAATAATCCTTTCTTAGACTAAGAATTCATGTAACAACCGTAACCCTATTGGTGGAATTTACCAATACAGAAACTATGTAAATGAAATACGATAATAAACATTTCAAAGGAATGTCGCAAAACGTATACAACACACTTTTGCGTAATTTCCAAACAACTCAAAAATGGCATAATTAGAATAATATCAAATACAAACTACATCCGACACATATTTGACATAATAAAACTAAAATATCTAATATCCGATCGCTATATATTAAAAACGTTTTTTCTGTACCCACTTTTCCACGTATATGTCATTTAAATTTAAACATTTATCATAGTGTTTCACAAGTTTCTGTACGTCTTCTTCATACTTGCTTGTCTCTAAATCTCGCACTTGGCGGGGCCGTAAATTTTATGGCACATTTTACGTATGTACTCGTAAAACCGCACAGCTAAATAATAAATGACAATAGCATATCGCTGGTAATGACAAACTGAAGCGGGAAAGTTGTACTTACTGTTGCAGTGTGCCGCTTCCGAGACAAGCATTACTCGTACTACTCTTCCGCTTTAGCCTGTTGTTAGCAGCAATATGCTATTGTCGTTTATTGTTTAACTGTGCGGCTTTACGAATACGCACGTAATAACGTGCGTTAAAGTTCACAATCCCACCAAGCGTGAGATATGCAGCGTAATCCGGTTTCTGAATGAGAAAAAGTTTGTCCGATTGAAATTTACAAGCAACTGACCTAGGTTTACTCTGATGTAATGAGCGAAGCTTCGGTTCGAAAATGGCGCACTTTGTTTAATGACGGACAAACGAATGTTCTTGATGAAGAACCGTCAGGTAGTCCTTTCGTTGTGACGGATGCACTTAAATTAAGGATTGATGAAACCCAAGAAGACTAACGTTTTAAGATGGATGGTTTGCATTTGTTCTTTCCTAAAGTTTCAGGAAGCATTTCTCATGAAACAATGAGTGGAGACTTAGGTTACAGAAAAGTGTGCACGAGATGGATTTGTCGATTTTTAACAAATGAAGACAAAGAAAAACGAATGGCAGCTGTACCGACTTTCTTCGGTTGCTATAACAATAATGGAGAAGAATTTTTGAACAACCTTGGTACTAGAGAAGAGAGTTGGATACCGCACAAAGTTCCAGAAAGAAAACGACTACCAATGGAATGACATCAATGGCATCTCAAAAATCCAAAAAAATGCAAACAAACCCTGAATGCCAACAAGGTTATGACTAATGTGTTTTTGGGATCAAAAAGGCCTCCTCCAAATCGAGTTCATTACATACAGCAACTTACTGCGCAACATTCCACCAGCTCGGACGCCATACAAAAAAACGACATGGGTTACTTATTGTCAACTGGAGTTGTACTGCCTCAGGATAATGCACGTCCACATATCGCCGCACTGATAGTTTGGTTGAGATGTTTTTGAGCACCCACTCTACAGCATAAACTAAGCTTGACCTGCATTGATAGGCACATTGAAAAAAGTAACTTACCGATTTCAGTCAATTTCAATTGATTTATTAGGACCACCTCCTCGATCTAAGAAGGATAACCAATACCTATTGGTTATAACGAATAGGTTTGTCAAATTTATTTTCGTTCATTCTTTGGCAAGGCTACATCTTCTGCATATATAAAATTTCTAGAGCAAGAAGTTGTTCTTATTTTCGGTGTTCTTCAAATTGTCTTCTGTGACAATGGTACACAGTTTATCTCAAAATAATTCCAAAACTTTGCTAAAAGCTATAAAGTTCAGAACATTTGGTTTAGTGCTAGATATCAACCTCAAGTATATACAACAGAACGTGTTAATCGTTATTACTACCGCTATCGTTTCATATATTGAATCTGACCATGCTAAATGGGACGAAAATATCTTCAAAATCGCTGGATCATTACGTACCGCAAAATATAAAGCCATTCAGTTATTGTCTTCATTCCTAGTTTTTGAAAAATACACACTTATCAATTGAGTTCTTATGATTCTGTTCATGATGACATTAATGTACTTGAAACTGACGAAAAAATTCGTTGGGATCAAGATCAACAGACGCTACCTGCCATTTTTGCCACCGTTAATAAAAATTTGTTAGAAGCTTAGGAGAAAAGTAAATATCATGCTAATTTGAAAAGCGAGATATTTCTTTTGCCTTAGGAGAACATGTTTTACATTATTCCATTTGTTTATGAACTTGAAAATCTCAATGGTATACCACAAAGGAAGTGGAATATATAGGACCTAAAACCTTATGCCGATGATGTTCCTTCACATTCATTATAGCTTTTATTTTCATTTATATTATAAAATATTTTATACTTCATAATACGTTTGATATTTAAATCGGTATAACACGTTAGTTTTTCTAAATTTCTTTATTCCTTTCATGATTTGTTTTCAATGTTATTTCGTTCCTATGACTTTGGTTTTTATCTATACAATATCCCTTTAGCTATTTTTTTTGTTCCAAATATTCAGAGCATCTTCGTTATAATTTCTAATATTTTCTCCGTTACAACTTTCTCTACACCTCCCCTCCTCTTACCATTTAAGATTGTCATATCTTTGGGATGAATAACGTAATAAATCTTTAGGACTTGTCAGAGCTGATGTTGAGTTGATGCTTTTCACATGGCGGCCATGGCTTCGTTGAAACGAATGTGACTACTAAGCCCAAGGTCCCGGGTTCGAATCTCGATACGGTTCGCTTTCACAAAAATAGCCCTCGTTCGGATGAGATGTAACATATAGATCCCTTGTGTGAGTGTTGTCACGCACGTTGAAGATCCCTACCTTACTTGGAACGGCAAGGGTTCGGAAAAATTCAAAATTTCTAGGTAAAAAAAACTCGCTCCCTCGCCAATGTAGTACCCTCGGGTGGACCATTTGAGAAAAATCAAATGCAGTGATGCTCTGCATATGGGGTAAGATGTTGTTCGACAACCATGTCTATGTTGGAAAAAGTCAATATTTGAAATTACAAAGACAGGTAATTTCTATTTCTGTGTTTTTATTCTCGAGTTTTCACCTATTATGCTCCCCCTTCCCCCTATTTACTTGTAACATAGTAATTTAATCATATTTTTCCTTTTTTTGTCTAATATAAGGGTGATACCCTGTCGCTTATTTTAGACCGTTCTTGATTATGATGGTGTGCATTTACCATATATATCTTTCTCTTGTCGATTTTTGATGTCTTTATCTTAGAATGTTGTCTTTATCTTGGGATTTTAAGTTAAAGAAAATTTGTGTTAGTAAATATCGTAGCAAGTCCTACTGCTTATGCAAAACAATTGTTAGATTCAGACGCCAAATAGACATGGTATGATTTGTATACTTCCATAGTTTTTGAAAATATCTTTGTAACATCTCGAATATATTAAAATGTTTGTATTTAAGAAAATTGAAAAAATAGTAAAGTTAAAATTTTGATCAATAAATACACAGACAAATAGGTAGTTAAACTAAGTTATATCCTAAGATTTAGAATTCAGAGCTGTAGGATTTTAGGTTAAGGAAAGTTTCTTGCTTTCTGACAAAATGTTTTGCTAGCGGAAATTGTGAAAAAAATTACTGTGCGCGCAATACCGAGGTAATCGATCAATTAGTGGCTGTATCCTTTTCCGTTTCCTGATTTAGGTGCGATTTGGTTGACGAAAAATCAGGTGGCACCTCAGAAACTTTATTTAGTCATTAAAGGCTTTAGGCTATAAGTAGTTTCCCGGACTTGGGTGAAAAGAGGAATTTTTTTCTCTTTATTTTTGTAGTTTTACAAGGATTGTTAGAGGTTAAAAGAGAATTAACACGTAACATATTCCTCTATTTACTGGATATCCAAGTTTCCGTCTATTATATTTACTAAATCAATCTGTATTTTGTATAAAAGTAAATGAATTCCTTTTGTTTCCTAAATCCGGCCATGGTTATTTTGTAAATGATTATTTGCATAGTAAGAATAAAATGGTTTTAACATGCATAAATACGTTCAGATACTGCCTCCGGGATTTTTATCGCTCTCGGGAAAATTATGTGAACATGCACTATTATAGTAACGGCGTTCTCTGTACTAATTGAATATACGACATCAGCCAATTTGAATACGCCAATCCCGTGAGGGACGAAACAAGTACTGGAACAATGGGGTAACTACATGAACAATTCAGTACCGGAGTTCACTGAAGCGATTATGTAGTCGCAAAGTGCGGTTACCGCGTGTGTACAATGTACATGTAATGCTCAAGTATTTCGTTCCTTTTTTATTACTTTTTCCTAATAAAGCACTACCAAAATATAAGAAGCAATAACGTTATTAAATTTGAGAAACCGAACCACCAAGACCTTGAGAGGAGCTGCTCACCGGATGACATGAACGGTAAGGATTAATAAGTTTATAATTTGTAGCTAGAAATTTGCACGATTGAACTTTAAAAATAAATTAATTAAGAGTGTCAGTGAAAACGGTAAGAATATACAGATCTAAGAATAACCGCATCGTTTAGATAAGCAAAACATCAACTAAAAGAAAATGCGTTTTTCAAATCAAAGTATCAGTTCATTATGGGAACCTTTTATAACAAATATCTACGAACAATCCCTCCCTAGCACTTGCAATAAATTAACAATGGGAAAATCGTCTTCAAAATATACATTACAAATGCACATTCCCATAGATGTTGCACGTACTTTTGGTAATATTTCACTCACTTTTCAGAGGCGGACCGGCAATTAATTGATCTAAACAATAAAGGATTGAACATATTTTCTCCTAACATATAATTATAATATAAAAGCTCTTTTATTGATCAATTTTAACTTTCTCATTACTATAGAGTGATGCTTCAACAGATCAACAAAGTGGTTTGTCCTTGTAATTCAGAAGTTATGTACAGGTTTGAAGTTCAACATTACAAACAACTAGTAATTTTCGAATTGTAGTTAACATGATTAGTCATTTAAATACTGTATAATGGTACATTAGAAGGATTAATGAGCTGTAGTTGTGAAATAAACTGTTGTCTATATGTATAAATGAATAGTAAGAAACCCGTCCTACTAAATAGTAGGCTTTTGATGGATGAAAATCAGATTAAATCTTTAAGCAGATGTACCATTCTATTCACTTTGCTAATGATGTTATTAAATTTTAATACCAACAGTAAAGATCAGGGTTAAATAAGATTACTTGAGGAAGAACTGCAAAAAGATGGATAAGGTTAATAATGATGTTGAGGTACTTACGAGAATGGCCGTTCTCATTTTCCACATATGGTCGAATATTATAAACGCACGTTTTTAAAGCTTAAGTTCTTATTCATAAGATAAACTTAGAGGTATGTTTATTTCACTTTAAAACTAGATATTGTTTCAATTATAACTTCAAACTCCAGTATATAATACTAACCTCTTTCTCACGCTTCACCTATAACCTATAGGACTACGGTTCCGTATAGTACTGGTAAGAAAATGGCTTATAACAAATCTAAAAATCAAATCAAAAAAGGAATTCGCAAACATACCTGTTTAAGCTGTTAAACATGAATGAATTAGTGCAATTTGTACAAGTACTTGAAGTAAAAGGCAAGTCGTAAATAGGGGTGTGTGATATATCGATATAACCTTTTGTGTAAAGTATAAGCATTCGAGAACAAATGTCCGTAAAACTTTTTTTATTATATTAATGTTCTAAAAGTAGTACCTAAATTAATCGTTCATTGTTAAAGCGTTTATGAAAGAATGACAAGTTTATGTATGCTCATCAAAACCTTAAAAAAATACATAGGTTTTTACATAACTATGAAGGTTGAGCTTTATTTCGGGTTTATGCATTGGAATTTTGGAAACCAGTAGAGATAGATATTGGGTTAACGGGGAAAGAATTGCCTATTTCTCAGAGCAACAGGAAGCCAAAAGAAAATTAATTCTGGCGGCGCTCTCAAACAGTAACGAAAAAAAACAAAAAATTTCAATTTTATTTTATGCTTCTAGTTTCTGCATTTTTAAAATTTTGAAAAAATGATAAGGGAATGTTTCGTTTTAAATTTTTAACGCTACAAGATGCAACTAATAACATTTTAATTACACGTGCTGTCCGTATTTAGAAATAGTCCAGAAATCTGTGAACTTTTGTGTACTACAATGCTACCGCATGAAATTAGGATCATTAGATTGTATACATTCCTGGGAACGATAAAATCGTATGCTGCCAGCTGGTTTGCGGGCACTGACTAATGGCAGGACACGAACATTTTAAAAAATAATAGCATGTATTATAATGTTATCTCAAACTTCCAAAAATGTTAAATTAGAACGTTAGCAACAATTTAAACGTGTGCTGTCACATGGATCGCAGTACAAAAGACTGCTGTCAAGTGTTTGGAAAAGTTTCGGTTTAATCGACAATGACCGCTACGAATGCGGTGAGGACGCTGAAAGCGCAGAGCATGCTCCTGGACTGCCCACTTGAGGCGGCAAATCGACGGTTAACTGATAGCAAATTAGCTATCCTAGGTCTAGCATGGCCAAAGAGCCTAGAGGAAGTTGGGGAAGTGGCTAACCAGAAGGTGTTCTGGACAGCCTTTAAAGAGCTCGAGGGAAAAGTCGCGAGATTAGACGGCGATAACCGCGCGTAAAACGGAAGGGGGTGGGGGGAGGATTGGAAATTTTAGATTTTGATCTGGCGTTAAATGATATGAGTTTGGTAACCAAAACCTGTATTTAAATAATTAAAAAAAGTATATAAAAACAAAAAGTAAAAAAACAAAAAAAAACAAAAATTATCATAATAAAAGTCCATATGCACGACAACCCCCGCACCGATAATACAATCACTATAACCATTATATAACCTTATACGCGCGGAAATCGGGAATAAATAAAAAACTTAAAACTTAATCCCGGCAAATAAATAAACAAGAACATATAAATCCAAAAACCTCATTAAATTAAGACAATGAAATAAACAAAGGAATAAAATAATAAATAAAATAGAATGAAACCGCGCATCCCTCCAGGACTTAAAAGTGAAGTGGGAGTGATTGTGACCGCCCCTCCCGCCCCCACCCCCGCGATTAGTGCATACCCACCAGAACTTTAGCAGTGCATATCCATTTCCCCCCAGCAGTAAGTTCAAATGTATGCAGACGACCAGATCTTCGGATGCTGTAGAAATATATTAACATGCTAAGAACAAAATTGTTGCGGTTGTGCTCGCATAAGCATTGATATATGATAATTAGTAGATGTGAAATAATTTAACGAGCACGTTTTGTGCGTAACGGCGCTAGCTGGTATAATGCTTATGCGAGTTCACCTGATAATATGGGTTATGCTTTTTGCAATTTTATGCACTGCTCAACGCTTAATGCTTATAGATGTTTATTTATATGTTTACATAAATATTTATATTTATTTTTATATTTATATTTTTGCCTTCTTTTATTGTTAGTGACTTGATATTATTTGTTTGACGTTCTGCCGCCATTTTTGGTGGCAGCTTATATATAGGAAGAAAGATTGTTTGAGGAGATTGTAATTACAATATAAATAAGTTAGGGAATGATAGGGAAAGCTAGGGACGGACTTAGGCTAACAAATTACTTAGACCAGGGAAGACGAATTTGTAAATTTATAGAGCAGGTAAAATAGTTGGATTCAGCATTAAAATATTTGGCGTATTCTTAGAAAATTTGAATCAATTTTAAATTAGCTAGCTAGATTTGGATAGTTTTAAGTCGATCCTTCAAGTCGCACCGGCAAGCAGAGCTGGCAGCTACTATCCGGCATTACGGATCCCTCCTCATTCATTTTGTTTGTGTCTTGTTGATCGGGCACACTCCAAATCAACGCTAGGGATACCATCAATGAAACCCTATTTTTAGTTTTGTTTCAGTTGTTAGATTTTTATTCAGGATGTGTTAATTTTGTAGTACCTTCGGGTGGAGCACTGGGGACGTGGCCGCAAGCATAGCGGCCCTTAATTAAATTATAATGTCAAATGTTTGGAGCGGTCCCGTGGCGTAGTAGGTATGCGTGTGACTAAGCCCAAGGTCCTGCGTTCGAATTCCAACACAGTTCGCTTGAAAAATCTTAAGCGAGCATTTTTCACAAAAATACTCCCTCGTTCGGATGATTGGTAAAATGTAGGTCACGCGTGTGAGTGTTCTCACGGGTTCAAAAATTCGTTTCCTGACCAATGTAGACCAATAAAAACAAAGAAAAAACCATGCTCTGTCAACGGTTTTACGGGACAAAAGCATTGGCAGCGCTGTTAAAGATTCGCGCGCCACACATGCGTTCCGCGTTAGTAATCGGAAAAAAGAATATTTATGTGTTCTTAACCGATCCAAATTTACCTTTTAATGTATTTTTGTTAATTCGAAAGGATTGAAATCCGTAATTAGTTGTTCTAAGCATTTATATTGCAATATATTTTTAAATAGCCCACTTTTCTTTGTAAATTGCTACAGAATCATGATTTTCTGTTGCCCTCTGGACATGAACAACTCGGAATGGACCATTAAAATTTTCTTAAATACTTGTAAAGTATATAATTCAATTTTAAAACAAATTTATTAATAATTCATTTTTAATACAAGTAATCATTGTTATTATTGTTATTGTTATTATCAAATAATATTAACCATTTGGAATTGGATTTTTAGTATATTACTGCACACGTACCATAAACCTTAGTATTAAATTGTTAAACCAACGAGAAGATAAATAAAATACCATATAAAAATTTATACAACTGTATAGCTGTACACACTATTTTATTTTTCTTCTTATTGTATTAAGTTTTTAATATTAAGGTTTACGGTACGTGCGTGTAATAAATATACTAAAACTCCAAATCCAGAAAATCAATATTATTTTGATAATAAAAATAATAATAGAAGTCATCTGTGCCTTAACCATTTTAAAACAATTTTAGATAACGTAAACTGTTCATTTTGAAACGTTTGATACTTATAAAAGCTAATTTAATTAATAATAGTTTTATTGATTATTTGTAATAAAAACGCAATATAAATCATTAATAAAGTTGTTTCAAAATTGAAATATTATAGTTTACAACTATTTAAGAAAATTTAAAAGATGTATTCAGAGTTATTCGTGTCTAGAAGGCAACAGAAAATCATGATACTGTAGCAATTTAATAAAAAATGGGTTATTCTAAAAGTAAATTGCAATATAGCCTAGAAAAGTTAATTACAATTGACAATTCTTTCGAATTAACAAAAATACATTAAAAGAATCGGTTAAGAACATATAAAGATTCTTTTTACCGGTTACTAGTTGTGGTACGCGAACTTTTAAATATCATTGTCAATACTTTTACCCAGCAAAACCGTTGGCAACGCATGTTTTTTTCTTTGTAGTTTTTGAACATTTGTTTCATGATGTAGCAAATGTGACACAACAAAAGTTTTTTTCGATATCTTCAAACACTTGTCAACAGCCTTTTGTTCCGCTATCCAAGTAGCAGCACACATTTAAATTCTTGTAAACATGCTAATGTAACATTTCTGAAAGTTGGGCGAGGTAGAATTTATAGCAGATGGTTAATATTTTTCTTAATGTTCCCTGCACTGCCATTGGTCGGTGTCCTGCGAACCAACTGACAGCATATGATTTTATTGTTTACAGGAATGTAAACAATGTAATGCAGCTAGTTTCATGAGGTAGCATTTTTAGCATAAAAAAGTAATAATCTCCTTTGCTTTGCAGCAGATTAAAAAGCCGGCGATTCTCTGAAACAAGTGAAACACCTGCAACGCTCCTTAAAAGGCTAAAAGCTTCAACGTATACATTCTTCAAAATAAGTTAAATACCTGCATCAAATACTGTTATGGTTCTCTTTAAAAGATTAAAATAACTTCGCCTTATAAATTCTTTGAAATACGTTCCATCACCTGCCTCGTAAATGAACACTTTTAATGGGTTTGCTATCTACACTTTACTAAGGAATTTTCTATCAAAGCGGTATTCTGTTACTTTGCAGATGTGCACGTTGTTCGAGCAGTAAAACTGTCCCACCCTGTTAACAATTCTCGAAAGCCGTTATGCTATCTCTTTGGTCGCAAGCCCTGTTCTAAGAATATTTCGCAGCTGCTATATTGAAAAAATTACCGGTGCTGTTTGTAGAAATAATTCACATTTTATGATGGGAATTGTTTTGAAAACGCGTTATTCCCTGATGTTTCGGTCCTTATAAATACATACTGAGCTTTGAAAGCGGTCTGGTACTGTACAGAGCCTTTTTCCGCAAAGGAGCTCTGTAAGTCGCGCTGCTAATTAAGATGCCTTCCAGCTAAATTGTTTTACATAGTGGAATTGTTTCATAGAGTATCCAGTCCATCGGCAAGTGTATTACACATTTGTAGATCCACACGATGGTACCCTAAGCAGACAACAACTACACTTCCTAAAGTGCAATAACTCTGTTTTGTTTTCTTCTTTAATGCTACTATGAAAGCTACTTCCTTTGCTGGTCGTTAACCACACTGCGTGTTAGAATTTAGTTTCTCATCTCTGTACACAAGTGCTTGCGTAATTGTTTTGTAGTCACAATTAATATAAAACTGAAGCTCGCGTTAGAGCAATTTTACTTATTTTAAAATTAAGATTTACGAAATGCTACCGTCACAAATTGTTCACTATTTCTAGATTAAGTTTCGCACTTGATTCATTTCAGTTAGGGTTGCGTTATTTTTTTTTAGGTGTACTTCACAGAGCTGTAAAATTACTGTAATTTTATGTCTAATTTTCTCCTTGTATATATTTAAGATTGGAAACATTATGTACGTATCAATGTATATATGATTTTAGATTTTAATATTTTACATCTATATTGGCTTGTTATATGCGAGTTGACGATTTTTTTTCCATTATGTTATAACAGGATGATTACGTCAATGTTTGATGTAATGTTTTGTAAATATTCCTTTTAATACTATGCTTGTTTACTAACGGTTTGTAAATAAATTTCTTATTAACGTTTCCAATTTTTATTTGTGTGTGACCCACCCCACTCTACGACGTTTTGAGCGAGCACAAAATCCAATTCTTTTGAATTTCTATTCTACCTTTCTGTTTTATTGCGGTATTTGGCGTGGACAATTTTCTTTACTTACTTTACTACTTTTTTGCTTGTCTGCACGGAATACCGTATCATCTTGCTTTATTATTTTTCAAAATTTTGAAACTGCAGAAGCTAGATGCATAAAATGAAACTGAAAATTTTTGTTTTCTGTTCCCGTTTCAGAACGTCAATCATCAATTTTCATTTGTATTCTTGTTGCTCTCAGAAATAGAAAATTATTTCCGCATTTAACCGAATCTCTAATTCTTCTGAGTTCCGAGATCGCAATGTATAAATATGAAAGAAGTTCAACCGGAAGTTTTTGCTGCGAAAAATCTATTTAATAATATTAAAATTAATCTGATACACTCTAGTTTTATAAAAAATATATACAGTTATATATGCCAAAAAATTTTTATAATTGTGGAACAGAATTCCTATTCATCGATAAAAATACCAATTGTTCTAAATGCTCTCCAGTTAAGGACGTTTTCAAGTCCGTCATTATATTTCCACCCGAACTAAAAGCACCTTCTGATGCCATACTTGTTGCTTGAATGCATAAATAGTTTTTGTAAACAACTAAATTTGGAAAAAAAATTTATTAGTATTCCCACCACTTTAAGGGATCTTCAGTAATATCTATTTCTGGATACCATAAATAGTTTTCAATGTCTTCCTTGACTTTATTGGATGGTGAAACATTTTGGTTTGTAGCTAGTATCTTTTTCCGTATGCTGTCAAACCACTTTTTTTAGCAACTTTTGAAGATACGCTTCTCACTTGAACAATTCTTAACTGCACTAATAAATGTATTTCCTCATTTATGGTTTGGGCTATAAATGATGATATCGCCGTACTTTCAAAAAATTCTATTTTAAACCTAGGGTCAATAAATTTCGCTTTTTGAACAAAATCGTTAACATTCTCATTTTCATTCCATTTTAAAAGTCTATTGACAATACACATACGTAGATGATTTGGAAGGTATATTCTAGTTGCGAGCAATAAGTATTTTGATCGTCTGAATCTGGCCTGTCTATTACATTACCTCGCAAAGATTTCAAAAATGGAATGGTTGAAAACGCAGTTAAAAACTTTTGACACCAACATATGACTTGAAATTTGTTCGTACGTCACAAAACCGTCAATGTAGACTCTTAAGATACCTATATCTTCACTATCTAAAATGTGATTGCGATACTTTCCTGCTCATTAATAAGAGTTAAATGACAAACGCAAACGTTAAGTAACAAGAGTGTTGCTTAATGTGGTGATTATCCAGATCCATTACTAGGACATTATGGGCTAAGTAGATGAATGCAATCTGGACAATAAACAGAAATATTATAATTGCAATTTGGAACAAATGTTGCACTAGAAAATTCCGTATTAGAACAAGAAGCCTAGAAGGTTAGATAGCGTTTTGGAAATTTTCTACGTTGTGTTTAAACTAAACTAAATGTCTACCGTATGTTGCGCTATATCCAAAACCAAAGTATAATTAAAGCGAAACATAAACAGGAATAACACTAAACGGTTAACCGATGAATACGGTAAATACGTAACAAAAACCAAAAAAGTTGAAATCTCAATATTTTTCCAAAAGCATCTGTCTGTATTTGTAACCCTTTTCGATGATTAACGAAATACGTTCCATAAGTTATGCCTACTAATTTAAATTAAAGTTTATTAAAGCTTGAGGTGTTCCTTCGAAATATTTATAATCATATTTCATTTTAATATTTTCTGTAATTTTAAATCCTACCAATAGATTAAGTTATTTCCTTTAAGCAACATAATTTTTCGGTTACTCTGCATTCTTGATCTAAGAAAAGATTCATTATGTATCTTATGTGGTACATAGTCAGAGGTTGTCTATTCACTATGGCGGTTTTAAAAGTTAGAAACAATATCAACAACGTATCTTTGTATTCTAAAATTATTACAGTTTTATAATTCATTTGTTTTTATTAATAACGTACCACCCTAGCGCCTATAATCTCATTATCTGGACACGAAGGCGTTTACACGCAAAATCGTGTTGATTAAAAAATGTGAAGTCCCATCCTCTGAGTCTAGGAAAAGGCTTAAAGTAAGATAACATTATATGTATTACATAGAGCGAAACGATACAAAGTCAGTTCAATTTGCAGTCTTAATTCATTTGCTCGAATTATGCCAAAGATATCTCAAATTACTTGATGGAAGGAAGAACTTTTTTATACAGTGCTTCGTCTTTACCATCCAAACAATTAACATATAACTTGAGTAGGTTAGTTAATCTTGAAGAATAGGTATCAAACTGACTGCAATTAGTTAATAAAGTTTCGATAATATCCTACCAAATTGATTGCTTTTAATTTTAGGGACATCTTGTTTCCAATTAAATTGTCAACTTCACGTTGGACAAAAGCACGTTGATTCAGTACATCTAGTTTTCCTTTCGAAGTCCCAGTAGGATCTGGTAAAAGCAAAATACATATTAGAAATAAAGGTTTTTAGTAATATCCGAGTTATCTACAATTAAAAATCAATCATCGCGTATTTATGATCAAAATTTCTGAAACTATAATCTGCAATTACTTTAAATGAATGGACATTATTAATTAATTTTTTATAAACGTACCCACAGTACGTTCTTATTATTAGGTTAAAAATTTAAATGGTAATTTTGTTCGCCGAAAACGTTATCCAATATGTTAAGTAATTTGTGATAATTTTGGTTTCAAAACTTTGTTTGAGAATGTTTAAATATATAATGAAAACATAATTGTATGGTAGTCCTATATTGGTGCTTTTCGCAACTAATGTAAAGATAATAATTCTAGTTTTGTTGTAATAAATTATTTTACAATTACCTAGAGGCGTGATTAAAATTCAGGTAATTTAACATTCCTATTTTAGAAACCTTGCTTTCAGCTGCCAATTTTAAATAGGCAAATTAGTGTTCTTATACACTGAGAAAAGGATTTTGTTGCTTCAACTGAAAATTAGTTGATTCAATTAGAATTTTGGTTTGTATATAAACAATGATCTGTATGCATTAAATAGAACATAATAAAATGTTGGAAAACCGATTTTGAAGCAAACAAACCTAAATTTGCACCACAATAATTATGGCATTTACTCAAATCGCTATTAATGTAACTTGAATGTTAGGTATCGTTACTTTAATTGCTTGTAGGTTTGATTTGAATTATTTAATACTTTTATCAAATAAACTGTTATGTTAAATCAACACTTTGAATATCCCACTTACATATAAAAATCATTGAAGCAAATACTTGAAAGGGTTTGTAGCATTAAAACAAACTATTCAAATTTTTCAACTAACCAAAAGCGTCATTGGTTTAACTAACCCATATGTTGAGTAGATAATAATTATTAAGGTAAGTGGCTAATAAGGGTTCAAATAATAACATTTTTGGTTTAATCAAACTTTTATTGTGTTGTCAAATCAATCATTTCGTTGCGTTGTACATTGTTTAGATATAGAATTAGTTTAAACATCCAAGGTAGTTTGATTCAATATCCAGCTTGATCGATTCTGATTTAATGCAATTATTTTAATCAAATTTTTTTAATACAACTTGGCGATCAACAAATGAGTTTGTTCATCCCTAACAGATTTTAAAAAAATATTGATTTAAAATAACTTCATTCAGTCACATTATCAAGTTGTATATTGAATCAAATCTCACCTTGAATGTTACATTAACCCTAGTTCATTCTGCATATATTTCAGTTTAGCTTCCACTTCAATTTTATAAAACTGACACTGATTATTGAAAGTTTGTTTATTCCTTGTGGTTGCCATTGGTTTTGAAGTTAAACGTTCGCTTATATAGTTGAATGCTAAAACAACTGCATTTAGTTAAGGACAATTGAAACCAATTTATATGAAGGTACTTACGTATTTTTAGACGAAGAGATTTTGTTTAAACATAGTACAGCATACTAAATTTATCTTCCATGTATTTTTACAGTGAGTTGAAATACTTTAATGGAAACTAACACAATAAACAATGCGAAGTAACGCTTGAAGCCATGTTGACGTGTCGCTGTCGAACGTTAGCAGTATATTCAAGATATAATGTGCGCGCGCTGAACATTCAATACGCAACATCGGAGACGTACTAAATAGCGTTGCATTCAACAAATAACCCGACGTTTGATGTGGCAATCGTAGTTTATTTAAATCAACAAGCTAGAGTACGTTTGTTTCAATGTTCAGTTTGTCACAAAACGTGTTCATTTGACACTTTTTCAGCATTCATTTAACTAAAATAGATTTTTTTCAACATTAATGTAGTATTGGACTAAAATATGAAATTTGTTGACAATATTAGTTTGTATTAAATACGACTGATGTTGAATGAAATTCACTTTTGCATTCGTTTATTAATCAACTGTTATTATGCATTCAAACAAACAAATTTAAGTCAACTAATTTTTGATGTTAGTTTAACCATCTGTAAGCGGTTCAGTTAATATAGTTTCGTTTAGAACGACTAAAAAATACTTGATCAAATGCTTTACTCTTCAAAACAACAGAATTGGTTGTATCAACCAAATCACTTTTCTCAGTGTAGTTAACGTTTGTTTTATGTTTGTTTTAACAATAGTGTGCTTAATGATTATTCATGTGAATTTAAGGTCAGAATCACTTTCCTGATGTCAGGTTTGGGAATTCTCTTGTTATCCTTTCTGGGGCTTTTCCCTAGAAACCCCTGTACTTCGAGATTAGGTGGTGACGAAGATACTTTCCGATTAAAAGGTATTTCACATACGATAGCATTCTGGCGACCCTCTTCAAACACACCAACCTTCCCATTGAGTTAGTGGGCAACCATTCTTGTTAGTTTTCGGTACTTTACGAAACAGAATTTTTAGCAGGGAACTTTACCAAGTTTTTTTGTGGATTAACGATGAAATTTTCAGGGGCCAAAACTGTACGTAACATGTTGTTTGTAGTCGTGACAACACCTAGTTATTCTAGTTAATTACAAATCTATTCCACAAATCTAGACAAAGAAAACAACAATTTCTGTATGCTTACTTGGAGTCGTTGTTGACATGCATCTAATATAATTGACAGTCATAAATAGACGGATATATAAGCGCACCCTAAATTGAACCCCCGTGGGACACCTGAATGCACAGCAATCAGAGTAAATTTTACAAAATATTGCTGCCGAAAGTGAATTTTCTATATACGATACAAAAAGTTTTACCAAATCGCCATTATAGGTCAGTTCTAACATTTTATAAAGTAGTATATTACAAAGTACAAGTCAACTACATAAACTTGACCAAATAAATATATCATCATCATCATCATCATTTTGTTTTCGACCTTACTTAAGGTCGGTTTGACGCAGCTCTAACTTCTTTTCTAATCTGTGCTAATCTAAAAAGCACTACATACCCTTCACAACCTAAATTTCTAATAATTTGACTAATATAGTTTGGTCTAGGTCTTCCTATATCCTTCTATCTTTTTCCTATCCAGCTGACTCTACATAGATATTAGCAACCTGCTGGTTGTTAAAGAAATCTAACATGTTTACATGATTACCATTTATAAGGAAACGAAATATAACCTGGTTATCCGCTTCAAAAAGGAAAAGTGTTAAATTATAGTTATGGTCAGGCTTAAGCAACGAATCGCTGCCAACATGCCAGACCGCTACCTAATTGTGAGTTATGTCATGGTGACGTTTATTAAATTATATGTTATGGTAAGGCTTAAGCAACGAAACGCTACCAACATGCCAGACCGCTAACTAATTGTGAGTTATGTCCTGGTGACATTTAGTTAACTGTTTATTTTTTTTTTGTTTTGTTTTCAAACTTACTTAAAGTCGGTTTGACGCAGCTCTAAATTCTTTTCTATTCTGAGCTAGTCTAAAAAGGTCTACATAGCCTTCACAACCTAAATCTCTAATAATTTGACTAATATAGCTTTGTCTAGGCCTTCCTACTCTATTTTTATTTGGTAGTCTATAATCTAAGACTTTACTAAATAGTCCCTCATGTCTTAACTGGTGCCCTATCATTCTATCTCTCCTGACCTTCAATTGTTTCCACATACAGGGATCCTCACCTATCCTTCTATAAACTTCCTCGTTTGTTACTCTATCTGTCCAACTAATCTTTAACATTCTCCTATAACACCAAGTTTCAAAAGCTTCTATCTTTTCTTATCTACTTCTTTAATTGTCCAAGTCTCACTACCGTATAGTAGAACGCTCCATACGTACGACTTTAAGAAACTTTTCTATTATCTAAACTAATACTATTAGCTATTAGTAAGTTTTTCTTTTTTAAAAACATTTTTCTAGCTTGAGCTATTCTAGCTACTATATCCCTTCTGCTACGTCCGTCCTTTGTAATTATACTACCCAAATAGCAAAATTCATCTACCTCCTCTAACTCGGTATTACCTATTTTTAATTTTGGTTTAGAACTAGGCTGTAACTCACTTGTCATTATCTTTGTCTTTACTGAGTTAATTCTCATACTATAGTTACTCCGTAGTATCAAATCTAAAATATTTAAAAACTCTCCTAACTCTTTTCTAGACTCTGCTATAATGGCTATATCATCTGCAAAACGTAACATGTCTATTTTCTGTCCCTGTACACTAATACCTATCTCTTTTCTCTCTCTGGCTAAATTTAAAGCTTCCTCAATATAAACATTAAAAATCAAGGGAGACAGTATACAACCCTGCCTAACACCATTTCTAATCTTAGCTTCTTATCTATTTCATCAAATCTAATTACTACGCTTTGGTTTTTATATAGACTGTAAATAATTTTTCTATCCCTATGAGAGATTCCTATTTTTTGCAAAACCCTGAACATAACAATCCAATTAACCCTATCAAATGCTTTTCTAAATCTACAAACGCGAAATGAGTCTTTTTATTTTTTGTAACCTTTTTCGATAATTACCCTAATCATTAGTATCGGTTCTCTAGTCCTCTGTCTT
Source organism: Platerodrilus igneus (assembly GCA_036346225.1). Classification (NCBI taxonomy): domain Eukaryota; kingdom Metazoa; phylum Arthropoda; class Insecta; order Coleoptera; family Lycidae; genus Platerodrilus; species Platerodrilus igneus. The sequence continues at coordinate 219,383 of JARFIW010001137.1, forward strand.
TACGAAAACCATATTGGTCTTCGCCTAAATAATTCTCAGTCAAAGCTTCTACTCTATTTTTAATTATTATTGTTAGTATTTTGGAAGCATGAGAAGTTAAACTAACCGTTCTAAAATTCTCACACCTATCAGCTCCTGAATTTTTGGGATTGGGATAATAATATTTTTTTCGAAATCTATTGGAACCTCACCTGTGTCATATATTACATTCACTAGTTCATATAATCTGTCTAAAGTTTTCTGACTTGCATATTTTATTAATTCTGCGGGAATATCGTCTATCCCTGGCGCTTTATTTAATTTAAGATTCCGAACAGCTCTATCAAATTCCTCTCTTAATATTGAGAACCCTATTTCTACATCCTCGTCTTGGTCGTTCTCTAACTCATCCATATCGTCTCCCTTATATAAATCTTCTAAATATCTTTTCCATCTATCAGCTACCTCAACTTTATTTATTAGAAGCTCATTATTCTCGTCTCTAATACCATTATATTTTTTCCTATCTTCCCCAAAAAACTTTTTAACTGCTCTGTAAGCCCTGTCTGTCTTACCTACTCTCAAATCATCTTGTATTCCCTTACAATTCTCCTCCATCCATTTATTTCTAGCTTTTCTACACTCATGTACTATCTTATTTCTAACTGTATTATATTTTTGCTTACTTTCACTATCCACTTCTCTGAAAGGTTTAAGCTTTCTTCTATTCTCTATTAAATCTAATATCTCCTTTGTTACCCACGGTTTTCTCGCTTCTATTTTTTTCTTACCTATAGTCTGTATTGCTGTATCATGTACATTCAGTTTTATTTCTTTCCATCTATTTTCTACGTTCCCTCCTACAGCTATCTCTTTGCTCTTATTATCTAATACTTGTTTATATTCCTCTTTTACCCTACTATCATTAAACTTACCTAGATCCCATCCCTCTCTTTTAACCTTTATCAATTTTTAAATTTTAGTTTACACTTCATTTTAACTAAGTTATGATCGCTATCTATGTCAGCCCCTGGATAACTACGACAGTTTTTAACTTGGTTTCTAAATCTTTGTTTAACTAAAATATAATCTATTTGGTATCTAGCCCTATCACCTGGGGCTTTCCAGGTATATCTTCTCCTAACATGTTGTTCGAATAGGGTGTTTACAGTTACTAATCTATGTTCCTGGCAAAACTCAACTAATCTTTCTCCTCTATCATTTCGTCTGCCATACCCAAATTTTCCTACCATTTTTCCCTCACTACCTTCTCCCACTGACGCATTAAAATCGCCCATAACTATTAAATTCTCATCTCCTTTAACTTTTCTCACTATACTATTTATATCCTCGTATACCTTTTCTACTTCCTCATCCTCGTACTGAGTTGTTGGCATGTAAACCTGTACTAAAACAGTGTCTGTGGGTTTTGTACTCAATCTAACCATAATTATTCTATCACTAAACTGTAAGTACTCTTTAACTTTATGCGCTAATCTTTTACCTAACACTATTCCTACCCCTGCCTGTCCGTTAGTTGAAGAAGTTGTAATTATTCTATAATTATCTTTCCACAAGTCATTACTATCTGGCCATCTCACCTCACTAATACCTAAAATGTCCAGCTTTTCCTTTCTCATTTCGACTAATAAATTCGTTAACTTATCTACTCTGAGTAATGACCTTACATTCCAAGTCCCTATCACTAAATCGAACTGTTGTTTTATATTCTTACGATGACGAGCCCCAAGTACCCCCTCCCGGAGATCCGAATGAGGGAGTATTTTACCTCCGGACAAGAATTTTACTTGTGAGCTCTCCATCATATGTATTTCGTATTTTAGGCCACGCACACCTGGTAAATATTGTGGTAGGCTCCCATATCTTTCCACAACGCAGTTTTTAAAGATTTTAGCAAAAAGCCGTATCCGTCACGGCCAACCCCCAACAAGCTTGTAAATTATTGAGGATCGCCCGAGACCAACCGACCCTCCTCCAATATCTTTTAGCCAGCAAGGCTGCTGCCCCTTGCTGCGCCTTTTAATCGCCTTTTACGATAAGCAGGCTTACTATAGTAGTATTCTTTATCCCCTACTATAGGGGATAATAAATTACGTTATTGTAACTAAATATTAGCAACAGATTGACCGAGAATAAAGCTGTGCTGGATAGCGTTAACAAAATCGCTATTTAAAATAGCTTGAAGATTCATTGTAATTGTTGATTTCTTATAGAGCATTATTTTGAATACTGGACAGACACACTTTAGTAAATTTCCGTTCACCAGGAAATTTTGGACTACATATGACGGATTAAAGAAAATTTCTAAATGGGTCCCTAAAACATAAATGCAGTCTTATACTACGAAAGAATTAGGTTTTAACTTTCTGCAAGCTTTTAATAAACAGGTCAAGTCACGACAGCATGAAATTAAGAGTGTGACTAAATGCAATGTGGAATGCACTAGAATAAGAATTATTTTTTTCTTCTGAAACATTAATAGTATTAAGATAACTTGCGAAAGCATTTGCAACATATTTTAGATTATTATAATCTGTATCATTATAGACAACCTTACTCAGGATTGTGATTGTTGTTCTTGTTATGCACCAAAAATGATTGACGTCGAGTTATGATTATGTTTTTTAAACTTATTCAAGTGGACTCCTTCATACTATAGTACTCTTGATATAATAGGGAACCGATGTAACTTAAAATTGATTTCTTACAATCAAATTACGTTATCCTAGGACACTTAATTTTTCAGAATAAATTTATCATGTTGAAAATCTATCGAAATGCTACTACTGCCTTGCCCATTGCTCTAAGCAACAAAGTAATTAAACTTGCATTGCAGATTTATGCTTTGTATGAGTATATATAAAAACAGGAAAGACTAATCAATTCAATTATTCGTGAAGAAACTATCATTAAAACCAAAATTTTAATTACGCAAATTACTTAATTAATTTTTAAGGTTCAATTGTGCAAATTTCTATCTACAAATTACAAAGTTATTAACAAGCACAGTTCATGGGCTCCGGCAACAAGCATCCCTCAGGGTTTTGGTGGTTCGGTTTTCTCATATTCACTAACGTAGTTGCTTCTAATAATTCTGTAATGCCCTATAAGGAAAAGGTAGTAGGGAGGAACGAAAAATTCAAATCGACTGAAGTCTTACAGTCAATTAGAACCAAAGAACGCGGTCACTTCAATAGCGTGTGTTCACATAGTTTTCCTGAAAGCGATAAAAGTCTCCGAGGATATCTTAACGTATTTATGCATGTTACAAAAATTCTATTCTTACAATGTAAAATAGTTTACAAAATGTTCAAAATACTTAAAAAGATTAGAACGAGTTAAGTGATAGTCGGATAGTACATAGCTTATACAAAGAGCAAATAACTGTAATAGAATTAAAGTACGAACGTAAAAAAGTAAATATTAGAAAAGAGGTGAAAGATGGATGTGCTCTATCTACGTTAATTTTTAACTTGTATATCAAAAAGGCAAGGAATACTGTAAAATTCAGAAAGACATTTAAAATTATTATGCAAGGGCAAACGATTTATATGCTTAGATTTGAAGATGATATAGCGGTATTAGCATCTAGCTAGAAGAATCAAATGGAAACAGTACTAACAGAGAGATACAGTATGAAAATGTACAAAAATAAAATCAAGGTACTAATATGTAGAGGAGAGGAAAATACGTCCAAAAAAAGAATACACATAGGAAACGGGCATTTACAAGAGGTTGAAGATTTCTGCTATCTAGAAAGCCAAATAACGCAAAATAGTAACAATGCAGATGATATCAAACGAAGATTAGCACAAAGACGTACTGCACTTAACAAGAAAAAGCAGTTACTATGTTCAAAGACAATAAACATAGAAACAAGGAAAAGATTGCTGAAAGCATATGTGTGGAGCACATCACCGTAAAGCTGTAAAACGGGGACAGTAGAAGAAGCAGAGAGGAAAAAGAAACGAGCCTTTGAAACGTGATGCTACATGATAAAGATATCATGGGACAGTCAAAATTAAAAACAAACAGGTACTAGAAATGGTAGGGCAAGAAAGAAATATACGGTAAGCAGTAAAAAATAGGAGACGATACGATAGGACACACACTAAAGCACGAGGAAATAGTGTGGAATATATTAGGGTAGGAAAATTTTAGAGAAATGTGTAAGTTTGCTCAGAATACAAATCATTGAAGGTACGCGTCCAACCAGCTCCAGGACGAAAACCTAATACTGAAAAAAGTAATTTTGTTTAAACCTGATGATTATTGTAAACAACTGCAGATGTTGGCTTTGCAATATTCTCAACAACAGTTGATTGGGCAAAGGGAGTAATTGGAAAACTTAGTAGGCGTCAGGTTGCTTAACCCCTTCGCGTACCACTGAATATCGGTTACAATGGGTGTATTTTTAAGAACAATAGGAAGAAAAAAGTACAAAAAATATAAAAAAAGATTAGCACAAGGCTGTGCTGTATCTAGCAAGAAAAAGCAGCTGCTGTGTTTGAAGATAACAGACAGACACAATGAAAAATTATTAAAAGCACAGGTGTGGAGAACAGCACTGTACGGCTGCAAAACGTGGACAGTTGAAATGTTGTGCTACGGATGTATGATGAAGATGTCATGGACAGATAAAGTTAAGAATAAAGATGCTCTAGAAATAGTAGGGAAGGAAAAATACCTGCGGAAAACAGTAAAAAATGGGAGAAATAGAATGATAGAACACGTTGTAAGAAATGAGGAAAAAGTGCAGGATATATTAGACGCAGAGAAAGAAGAAAAGAGAGGTAAGGGTAGATCTAGATTAGACTATTGCACACAGATAGTGAAAGGTGTAGGCTGTGGGAATTTCGGGCAAATGTGTACGTTAGCTCAGAATAGGAAACAATGCAGGTCTGTGTCTAATCAGTTCCAGAATTTAGGATTCAGGCAACAAAAGGAATTGCTTTACTTTTATACAAAATACAATATATTTAATAAATATAAGAGATGGAAACTTGGATATCCAATAATTAAAAAACGTGTTAAGAGTTAATTCACTTAACACGTAGCAGCTTCCACCGGGTTTTAGCATAAAGATACACTCAAAAATAACAGTTTGTTTCTTACAGTTTGAATCCAGAAGATCGGGGTAATATTTCATAGGGAAACGCGATGAAATAATCCGCGTCCGAAATTGTGTAATTAATCAAACTACTGTTGACTTCCATTGTAAATAAGATAAATTTTGCCTACTACCACAAGAAAATGGCAGGGTAAATGTTTGCAAAGGGTTGACGAATTATTGTTAAGAATTATACAACTACGTTAGCAATTTTTTAGAACGCCATCCAATTTAAACTAGTCTCGGGGTTTCTAAAGCAATAGCAACGATTATTAAATGTAGAGGGTATCAATTCAAGAAATCAGGAAAGGGATCTGGCAAGGCTCCATTGAAGCTGAAACGCAACACTGCCGAAGTAAATGATACAATACCAATTAAGAGAATTCTATCTAAAGTATAAACATATTAAATCACTTTACGATAATGAAAAAATAAGTCTGTTTTGACAAGAATTAAATGAAATTTTAACTTACATTAAAGTGAGTGTTGAAGACCCTGAAAATAAATTAAAGCACTATTTTCGATGTACTACACGGCAATACTACTTTATATTTCGGTTACCATTATCAAGAGCAGATAATAATTGCAACCAATACACCTTTTGTAAGGAATTAAAATTAAAAATTAGCCTTACTTTAGGAACTGTCGTATTCCAAAAAATTTATATGGGCAATAGCAAAATATATTATTTTCTAATACATACTAAAATTACAATGGCTGACTATCCACTGAATTGTACCTCTACTGTATAGTTGAAAAGCCCGGTATATATGTCTAAATTTATATATTTATATAAAGTAATGCAAAATTTAAATACCTGAACTGAGATTTGTTTATATAAAGTAATGCAAAATTCAAATACCCGAAATGCGGTAATTACATCTACATAGAATAATGTAAAATATTTCACGTAGTCCAGATTTCCTGATATCCTCAGATTTTATTTTATTATTAACAGGAGATCTTATTCCGATTAAATATTGGTCCTTGTCGATAGAAAATTAAATCTTGCTACGCTATTTTTAATCGCTTCACTAGTTAGTTTTACGTTTCATTTAAAGCTTTACCTTTAAGAACTGTTTATGCTTCGGCGGATTCTTAAAAAGTGACCAGCGAATCACTTTCTACAGGCAAAACAGATTATTATCTCGCTGACAATCAGAAAAGATCCGTGGAAATGACTACTCCATCTAATGCTATTTCTATATTTCACAAGATATCTAAACCCTCTACTTGAAATTATGCGCCTATAAAAATTTTATATTTCAACAGTAAGAAATTCTTTACCAATTAAAATACGTGGTGGAGACTGTAAAATATTTGCTGGGAGATTATAAACGTCTAACAAACTAAACTGGGAGATGAATTACATAACCATTCCACAATACTCATAACGAGTTTAAAATAATTTTGTGTAGTAAAATCCCCCTATATGCAGAGTTAAATAATATCTCAAAATATCCTAAAATAGATAACTATAAATTGATTATTAAAATTTCCGGACCACAAAAACTATTAATTGAAATTAAATTTGAATAAGTTTAAAATAACTCGTTTTTTTTAATATCCCAGTCAACTGTAAAGTCTTTGTTTACAAATCTAGTAAGTACGTCACAACTACTTTCACACAGTATTATTAAAGAATTGATTTACTTATTTTCTATATTTACAATTTCTAAATTGTAAAGAAATTAATTCATTCTTGATATATGCCTATATAAATATATTTATATATGATCAATGGCATTTCAATAGGTAAAGTAAATTGTATTGTCTTTAAACGATGACATCTAAATTTTTATATATTTGCAATATACATCTTTACAAATATTTTTATGCGTTTGTCCTTAAATATTGAAAAATATATCATATTACTGTTACTGCATTTTTCTAGCCCCACATTAGGATTAGCGATTTGATTCTACTACTGTCTTAACCTAACGTACCTAACTCATAAACAATTACCTGTATTTGCCTAGCTACCCACCGATAACTTATAATCAACAAGGAGATCTTATGGTGTACTCAAGTGAACTTGAGTTTATGGTCTCCTTAAGATGAGGAATCTCAACTATCTTCCGATTAAGCTAGAGGTCTATTCCTAGGATAGAGCTCATGAGGAGTGGTCGTGGGTTTTACAACAGAAACATTATTCACTTGCTGACTCTAATAATAATAAAACAGGGGTGCAAGAGGGGCGCCACCAAGTCCTTAAATTTTCTTAACACGGGTTTGCCCTACTTGAAAGTCCTTAGAGAGAAATATCGTATTTACTGCCTAAGCAGGAGCTGTAAAAAAATATAATTAATATAGCAAGGAAGGACACAAGAGGTGTACCCTTGTTACCTTATACTATAAAGAAAAAGAATAGCTACTAATATCAATTATTTGAACACTATTATAAAGACAAATTTAGGCATTAAAATTCTTGAAAGTGCTATTAGTGCTCCTTAGTCAAGTGAGGGCTAAAAACATTAATTTTGTAAAGGGTATTTATGCATTATTACCTCTTGATTTAATTACCCTATTCTTGAACTCACTTGTTCAAAATAAAACAATTACTCCAATGAATTAAATGGTTGTTCTTTAATTAAATATTGCCTTCTAAGAAATAAAATTTTATGTACAAAATATACATCTCAAAGGTAGTTTAATTTCTGCAAAACAAATATTGAATAAGAATACTAAGAATTAAAAATATCAATAATGTATCAAACATTTTCACAGGGTTTTCCAAATTCCAGATCTGTTACCTTGGTTTACAAGTATGCATTAAAATTTCAAAGTCTAATAGTTTTAGTTCTCATAATTACTTAAGGTATTATTGAATTTAAATGAAATATTTTGTTAGGATTAAATTAAGGTATTCATATTCATTTGTAATAATATCATGCATAGCCCTTAATTCAAACTGTAATAAATTCCAAACAGAAAAAGTTTTCATAATTACACAATAAAACAAGAATCTTTGATTGTTACAATGTTGTTTTCGACAATCTGCCTCGTTGTCAAGATAGGCGAACAGCTTTCGTCATGTCAAAGTGATAAAAAAGCTTACCTTGCAAAGTGTTGTTCTAAGCTACATTGAAACATTTACATTGTTGGGACCAGATGTGCTGGCATGCAATCCTTTGACAAACAACTGACGTCAACGTACTGTCCACATTTTATTGTGTAATATACTGGAACATTACTGGAACCATTTCCTCGAACTTGAAGTGCATCTCATCTTTGCAAATCGAAACAAAACCAAACTATAAAACAGGCTTTCCAAAATACAACATTTTTAACATTCTTCAACTTGTTTTAAAGACAGTTAATTTAACGGTGGTTCGGAAAATTAAATATGGTATTTGAACTTGTAAACTCGCAGTCTCATCTTTACTGAATGTCCAGAATAAACATTATTACAATTACGTTACGGATAATAAACTTGAGTATTACAAAGAGCAAACTTTAGGAAAATTATTACTGGAAATTCTATAAGACCATAACTAGAAAATCCTCCAAGCACGTTTTATAAATTTAGTGAAATCAAAATTAACAAATTTGGACAATTCATTATTAAAAATCTATAGAACGTTTGAGTGCTATCTTATAAAAAATTAACATAGAACGTTTGAGTGCTAGCTTACAAAAAATTAACATAGAACATTTGAGCGCTATAACAAAATTATTTAGTTTTATTTGACAATAAATTAATCTGCTTACCATTATTAAAATACACCGTAAATCAAGTGCATCTTGCACCTGGCTAAGCGGCAACGCCTACCGCTATACGAAGGTTGCTGGTGAGGACCCAGTTCAACTGCATCGTGCTTCTTTATCAAATGGTCGTGTCAGACTGAATCGTCAGCTCAATGTGCACAAGTAACATCAAAATCGCCTGACATTGATGACTCTATTCAAACGACCAACGTTTACTAATAGTAACTAGCCCAGTATTATTGAATAGTTTTCGGCTCGTCATTGGGCTATTCTGCCTCAATCTAAATATTTATTTACATCGCCTGATTTTATTGTTTATTTAAATAGACAATGCAGCGTACTTAATGAATAATTTTAAAGGATGTGCAGTCATAAAAAAAACTGTTACAAACTCGCCAATAAAGTTAATTTTTCTCTTCTGCAATTCTCTAATTAATGCAAGCACGAGACTTTACAACTTCAGTGTATTAGATTCAAGAAAAGTTGTAATTCAGACAAGTTTAACAAAATAAACATATTTATTAATTTGTCATAAATTTTATCCAATTATCAAAATAGACATTTTTAATAAAATAGTAAAATGTATACAAAATATCCTAGCCGCATAAAAATCAAATGACAAAATTCGTATTACCCATTTGTGTCTAGTGTTTTATATACTCCGGAAATTGTTTGTGCACGAAATATTTACAGATTCGTTTTGCATACATTTTCCAATTAATTAATTATTAGTATAAATCACTATAGTTTTTTCAATTCATTTACAAACGATTTTTAGAATAAGGCTTCCATAATTTTAACTTATTCTAATAAATTATACAAAGTGTTCTTTTCGTATTAAAATAAGTTTATAATAAGTTAAAAACGAATATTTTTTTTCTTTTCAGAGAAACGCATAAATATTATATGTAAACAGTAAACACTAAGTACTGTTCTTACAGACGCTTCACACTGTAGCAAAATTAATTATACGAGAGATGTTTTTGCATCACCAACATCCCTTTTAAGTTTTTTATTAAAAGTCATACATAAATTAACTTCAGATATTAACGGCGTTTGAATAAGCGTAGTTGTGTGTTAATACCGCAGATTTGCGATCCTTTTTTCTTTCTCTTTTAACTAATTGGATGAGTGTGATTCAACACCTCACAATCTTAATAAATTATAATAATTCTTCGAATACTCATCTTTTTGAATAGCAATAATAATAGAATTAAAATAAAATTAACCATGCTTAAAGAATGCATTAAAACGAACATAAAAGAAACCTAGGATGTCTTTAACAATTAAGACACCAAGACAGGTAATTCAATTGCATAGGTGTAAAGATTTAAGTGGCTTACACCACTATATATCATACTAACTTTTAATTCCGTTTGCCATCTTTTACAATAACATCGAACAGTGCCCAATTTTTAGAAATTTGCCAGATATAGACAGGAAACGACATTGAAGATTAATACTAAAAGCAACTATTAAATTCATATATAAAGGTAGCTGCCTAAGGCAAGTTGATTTTAAATACCACGATATTAGTTAATAAGATGAAAGTATTAGCTCGATTTGAAATAATCACTCGGGCTGTGTATGAAGTTTTACGCAATAATAAATCAGCTCATCGGGTTCAAATTTTTATGATCCAAAAAAAAGCATTTTATATTCGAAGATTTTGACCCCGAGAAATTAATTTTTGACGGGTTTTGGGTATCGAGAAATCAGATGGTATCAGCTTTTCACTACAATTACTGGGACCTTATTTTCAGGGAAAGAAGGGTAACCCTAAAATAACTATGAAGCCTAAGTGACGGCAGTTAATTCACTGTCCGGTATATAACAAAGCGGGTGACTAGATGAAGTGAGTTTTAATTGCGACTGAATAGAAGATTCAGCCATGACCACGGCACTAAAAACACTAATAAAATTGCTGATGATAAAGGGACTCAAACTTACAGTGTAGATCCAGACTGGAGCTTTAACTCCGTGGAAATGCGATGAAATCGTGTGCTGGGTTAACACTAAATCTTCAGGAATCAACAGCGACTCCACATCCAGTAAGACAACTGAAAGAAAACACCAGGACGAGGGATTAAGACAGGATATGCTACGCATTGTTGAGAAGCACTTATAATAAAACAACGTAATTAGTATACACAATTGAGGTCACTATTTTGTACCTCCAAGTATAAAATAAAAACATAAAAAATATGCAAATAACTCAAGAAATAGGTGGCAGAAAAAATCTCCACTTTGCTCATATGAACAGTGCAATTCCTAAAGCGAAATTATTATTATACATCTAACCATCAAGATAACACTAAGCTTATTCTTTTACTTTATAACCTTTATACTTCCAAGGATACTCTAACTTTTAATCTTAAGTTTCAAATGTGAAATAAAACCATTAAAATTTTAAATAGTTTGTATTAAGAACTTAAGCTTGTTACGTACAGATTTGGCTCAAGAAAATCTAACCGGTAATCTACAGAGAAATCCGGTAAAGTACTCCACTAAAATTTTGTATTTCGATAAAGTATCGAAAACCTCGACTATACTAGCAAGAGTGGTTGCCAACTTACTCAGTAGGAAAGGTGGTTAAGTGTTTGAAGAGGGTCCCGGAATACTATGGTGAGGGAAATATCATTCTTAATTGAGAATTATTTTTGACGCCACCTAATCTAGAAATACGGAGGTTCCTAGAAGGAATAACAAGAGGATACTAAAACCCGAGATCAAAAAATTGATTTAGGCCTAAAATTCACACGAGAAGTAATCGAGTACACAAATTTGAAACAATAGTAAATTAAACGTAATGATAAGGACACTAGTATAATTATTTAATACTGCTAACTAACAGTAAAAATGTTGCCAAAATCAAATGTTAAATTACCTGTAAACTAATCACGCATCATCAAGGCTGGAAACTATTACCTTTACATTAGTTGTGAAAGTACCAGTGTATGAAACTCTATTGCACAATTATGTTTTAAGCACAACTATATACAGGGTGTCCCAAAATTACTGAGAAATAAAGCTACCGCGTATTGTAGACGTCAATATAAGTCGATTAGACCCAATTTACCTATATACCAAAATGTACCGTGTGTCCGAGAAAAGAGTTCAAAGTTTAATTCAGAAATCACATTTTTGTACGCTGTTCAAAAATGTGTGAAACATATTTATTGAAATTTGTTAAAAGTGCATTTCAGAGGATTACCCTACTTTCAGTAATCAAAGAAATCCAAAGGAAATTGTAGAAGAGTTAAAACCACATTCACCCCTCGCAATTTTTCTTATACTTTTCTTAAGGGTGGTAATACCGTTCTAAAATTATTTTAACAGAAAGACTTACCCATCATCTTCATTTTTTGACTCTTGTAAAAACTTCGTATTTTGCTTAGTTTCAAGGGAAAACATGTTTTCTCAAACACTGTTAAACGATATTCATAAACATAAATGTCATAAAACACAATCGTTTCACTTTAGTTTTTGGAACTTTTGACAGTAAATGTTACAGTAATTTGTACGTTTGAGTAGTTTGCTTTTCTACTGTGTTCATTAATGCAATCACGGTTATTGTTTTAATTGCTATTACTGTTGTGTAATTTTGACAACTAGCAAAATATGGAGTTACCTTTTAATGAGCAAGTGGACATGCTTTTAGTTCTTGGATTCTGTCACGATAACTGCCTCGAAAGTGTAGGCATGTATAAGAGAAGTATCCAAACCGGAGAATTCCAAATCATAAAAACTTTGCCCGAATCGAAAGATGTCTTCGAGAAACAGGAACGTTGAAGCCAGTCAGAACTAACGCTGGAAGACCTCAACAAGCCCGAACATCAATTGCGGAAGATGCTGTTCTTGAAATAATTGATGACAATCCTGAGACCAGTACTAGAACATTGCAACGAGAGATTGGGATTCTAAAAGCACCGTAAGCCGGATCGTTAGAGATCAATTACTTCGTCCATTCTACATCCAGCCAGTGCAAGAAGTACTGCCACTTGACCCAGCATCACGTTTAAATTTTCACAACTTTTTCGGGAACGCAGGGTAGTTGACAATGGATTCTACACTAATATCTTGTTTACTGATGAGTCTTGTTTCTTACGTCGTGGCATGACGAACCTACACAATGAGCATGTGTATGCAGATGAAAATCCACATGCTATTAAAAGTAGACATTATCAACGAGAATTTAAAATTAATGTCTGAGTCTTTATTGGCAATTTTAGGGTTAGGCCATTCCGATTGCCTGATCGTTTGGATGGTTGCTAGTTACCTTCGATTTCTTCAAGAAAATTTGCCAGAACGCGGAGGCCATTGAATGGGTGCCTCGTGGCCTCTACCAATCCATCTCCGAGCAAACTGTTCATTAAAATGCTCTCTTACGACACGTGCAAAATGAGGTGGTGTACCGTCGTGCATGAAGAACATGTTTCGACTAACATTAAGGGGCAAGTCTTCTAGTAATTTATTCATTCATTCATTCATTCATTCATTCGTTCATTCATTCCTTCGTTCATTCATTCATTCGTTCATTCATTCATTCGTTCGTTCGTTCGTTCATTCATTCGTTCGTTCATTTATTCGTTCGTTCATTCATTCGTTCGTTCATTCGTTCGTTCATTCGTTCGTTCGTTCGTTCATTCGTTCGTTCATTCATTCGTTCGTTCATTCATTCGTTCGTTCGTTCGTTCGTTCATTCGTTCGTTCGTTCATTCGTTCGTTCGTTCATTCGTTCGTTCGTTCATTCGTTCGTTCGTTCATTCGTTCGTTCGTTCATTCGTTCGTTCGTTCGTTCATTCGTTCGTTCGTTCATTCGTTCGTTCGTTCATTCGTTCGTTCGTTCATTCGTTCGTTCGTTCATTCGTTCGTTCGTTCATTCGTTCGTTCGTTCATTCGTTCGTTCGTTCATTCGTTCGTTCGTTCATTCGTTCGTTCGTTCATTCGTTCGTTCGTTCATTCGTTCGTTCGTTCATTCGTTCGTTCGTTCATTCGATCGTTCGTTCATTCGTTCGTTCGTTCATTCGTTCGTTCGTTCATTCGTTCGTTCGTTCGTTCATTCGATCGTTCGTTCGTTCGTTCGTTCGTTCGTTCGTTCGTTCGTTCGTTCGTTCGTTCGTTCGTTCGTTCGTTCGTTCGTTCGTTCGTTCGTTCGTTCGTTCATTCGTTCGTTCGTTCATTCGTTCGTTCGTTCATTCGTTCGTTCGTTCATTCGTTCGTTCGTTCATTCGTTCGTTCGTTCGTTCGTTCGTTCGTTCGTTCGTTCATTCGTTCGTTCGTTCATTCGTTCGTTCGTTCATTCGTTCGTTCGTTCGTTCGTTCGTTCGTTCATTCATTCGTTCGTTCATTCATTCGTTCGTTCATTCATTCGTTCGTTCATTCATTCATTCGTTCATTCATTCGTTCGTTCATTCATTCGTTCGTTCATTCATTCATACGTTCATTCATTCATTCGTTCATTCATTCATTCGTTCATTCATTCATTCGTTCATTCATTCATTCGTTCATTCATTCATTCGTTCATTCATTCATTCGTTCGTTCACTCATTCGTTCGTTCACTCATTCGTTCGTTCACTCATTCGTTCGTTCACTCATTCGTTCGTTCACTCATTCGTTCGTTCACTCATTCGTTCGTTCACTCATTCGTTCGTTCACTCACTCGTTCGTTCACTCATTCATTCGTTCACTCATTCATTCGTTCACTCATTCGTTCACTCATTCGTTCACTCATTCGTTCACTCATACGTTCACTCATACGTTCACTCATTCGTTCACTCATTCGTTCACTCATTCGTTCACTCATTCGTTCACTCATTCGTTCACTCATTCGTTCACTCATTCGTTCACTCATTCGTTCACTCATTCGTTCACTCATTCGTTCACTCATTCGTTCACTCATTCGTTCACTCATTCGTTCACTCATTCGTTCACTCATTCGTTCATTCGTTCATTCGTTCATTCGTTCATTCGTTCATTCGTTCATTCGTTCATTCGTTCATTCGTTCATTCGTTCATTCGTTCATTCGTTCATTCGTTCATTCGTTCATTCGTTCATTCGTTCATTCGTTCATTCGTTCATTCGTTCATTCGTTCATTCGTTCATTCGTTCATTCGTTCATTCGTTCATTCGTTCATTCGTTCATTCGTTCATTCGTTCATTCGTTCATTCGTTCATTCGTTCATTCGTTCATTCGTTCATTCGTTCATTCGTTCATTCGTTCATTCGTTCATTCGTTCATTCGTTCATTCGTTCATTCGTTCATTCGTTCATTCGTTCATTCGTTCATTCGTTCATTCGTTCATTCGTTCATTCGTTCATTCGTTCATTCGTTCATTCGTTCATTCGTTCATTCGTTCATTCGTTCATTCGTTCATTCGTTCATTCGTTCATTCGTTCATTCGTTCATTCGTTCATTCGTTCATTCGTTCATTCGTTCATTCGTTCATTCGTTCATTCGTTCATTCGTTCATTCGTTCATTCGTTCATTCGTTCATTCGTTCATTCGTTCATTCGTTCATTCGTTCATTCGTTCATTCGTTCATTCGTTCATTCGTTGATTCGTTGATTCGTTGATTCGTTGATTCGTTGATTCGTTGATTCGTTGATTCGTTGATTCGTTGATTCGTTGATTCGTTGATTCGTTGATTCGTTGATTCGTTGATTCGTTGATTCGTTGATTCGTTGATTCGTTGATTCGTTGATTCGTTGATTCGTTGATTCGTTGATTCGTTGATTCGTTGATTCGTTGATTCGTTGATTCGTTGATTCGTTGATTCGTTCGTCCGTTCGTCCGTTCGTCCGTTCGTCCGTTCGTCCGTTCGTCCGTTCGTCCGTTCGTCCGTCCGTCCGTCCGTCCGTCCGTCCGTCCGTCCGTCCGTCCGTCCGTCCGTCCGTTCGTCCGTTCGTCCGTTCGTCCGTTCGTCCGTTCGTCCGTTCGTCCGTTCGTCCGTTCGTCCGTTCGTCCGTTCGTCCGTTCGTCCGTTCGTCCGTTCGTCCGTTCGTTCGTCCGTTCGTCCGTTCGTCCGTCCGTCCGTCCGTCCGTCCGTCCGTCCGTCCGTCCGTCCGTCCGTCCGTTCGTTCGTCCGTCCGTTCGTCCGTTCGTTCGTTCGTTCGTTCGTTCGTTCGTTCGTTCGTTCGTTCGTTCGTTCATTTATTTATTTATTTATTTATTTGTTTATTTATTTATTTATTTATTTATTTATTTATTTATTTATTTATTTATTTATTTATTTATTATAAAACATGTGTGAATCACTAATGTGAATAGTGAATACTAGAAGACTTGCTCCTTAATGTTAGTCGAAACATGTTCTTCATGCACGACGGTACACCACCTCATTTTGCACATGTCGTAAGAGAGAATTTTAATAAACAGTTTACTCGGAGATGGATTGGTAGAGACCACTAGGCACCCATTCAATGGCCTCCGCGTTCTTCTTACTTAAATCCTTGCGACTTCTTCATCTGGGGAGCGTTAAAAACACAAGTGTACAAGGTTCAAATTAATAATTTCGAACAATTGTGGAATAGAATTCAAAATGCTGTAAATACATTACGACAACACGATGATGTTTTAAAATGGGTGCATGTCAATTTCATATATCGAATTGACCTCTGCATTAATGAAGTTAGAGCTCACATTGAACACTTGTTGTAAAAAGTGTTGTCTTTATGTCCACGGCCAACTGAATTTGTGTTTGATGTGATTAAAGGTCACCAAGAAGTCGTGTAGTATCATTCTGTAAAGTTAGGACGCCGCAAACCTAAGCAGATTAGGAAAAATGTAAAAAAATACTAAAATTAGATAAATATTTATTCTCAAAAGGAAATGCATTTATTGAAGCGCTCAGCATATTAAATATAAATGCAGAAAAACTCTTGATCGAAGGAGGTTCATTATTATAACGTATTGTGTTTTTAGATAAGAATAATGATATATTCCGTGCATAAAAGACGTTTTTACAAGAGCTTCATACAAAAAATACTCATTTGGCATCGATTACAAGTAATAGCGATTATTATAAAAGATTTCATTTGATTGTGTTTATGTTCCAAGGAAACCTAGCGTTTTCAAAAGATGTTAGGACGCGTATACTATTTAACTGCGTTGGTATTCAGGTGTATTCGTTTAAAATATCAGTCATATTCAAAAAACACGGAAAATGCATTTCGACTTAAAGAGGCGTTCATTGAACCTCTAGAAAAATCCAGTAATAGCATGGAACAGAATGGAATATAAACGTACATCCAATCAGGGAGGTAAAAGTCACATTAATAAGATTAATTGCGGGCATAAATTTTGAAGATAAGATAACGCGTAGGTAAATGAAACTAATTAATAGCCTTAGGCTATTAAAATGACAGAGTTCTGAAGGCTACGTCATTCATCATTTTTCTCGATGCTGACGTAAGGCAGAAGCCTATATTTTCAACCAACGCAAAATTGGGAGTAACAACCAGACTTAAAGCGATTATTCTAAATGAATAACGTAACACAAAAGCTCGAATATATAACCGACTAAAGCGGATCAAACAGGCAGTAAATAAGCAGTTGGTGAGTTACTATTAAAAAGTCACGACGCCGTCGAACTAATGATAAAGTATAACGTAGTAACGTCTTAGTAGTGAAATTGTTTATTAAATCACTGGCGGAAAAGTAATTGAAATGTACAGAGGTGAGGTAAATTAATTATAAGTACGTAAAACGAACAACAATTATGATCGACTACAGCAAAATAAATTTTTAATTTGAATATAAACATTTTTACTAGAATCATCAACAAACTTTGAAGTGACGTTTAACATATAGTCCTAAAACTTGCAAACGGTAAAAACTTTTATCCTAAAATTTACAATACTATTAGTTGTCTAAACAATGTTGTGAGCCAGAATATACAGATCTGTTTATCAAAGAACGTTTAATGTTATATAGAAAGGTACTGTTTCATTCTTAATAAATGCGTTCAAAAGTGGGGAAGCTTCATACAATTCTTAGATCTATATTGATAAATAGGCGAGGCAAAAATGGTGACCTATTGGCAACCATTTAGTAGTGTGCTTCCTATCAAATTTGGTGAGTAATACTTGGTTTTTATATTAGTAAGAGTCTAAATCGACAAGCTCTTTTGTAGTCTCGTCTTACAGTAGTAACAAGTAGCCGCCAATAATATGGTTTCATAACAGATATAGTTTATTACAGGAAATAATTTTATACGTTCTTTCTTTTGCAATAGCAAGATAGTAAGAGCAGGTCTCCTGTACTTTATTTGGTTTAACTATATCGTATTATTACAGGTGTTGCGCACTCTTTTTTGATAACCGTGTTTAGACAGCGAATGCGATATTTCTCTTTGAGGGTTTCCAAGTTCTCCCTTAGAGTACATCTTGCTCCTTATGCGCCTAGGATATGAAAGAGCCCATTCCAGTGTTGCTATAATTTTCTATAGAGTGGCGTATGAAGTATATCTTTTGAAAACATACGACCATCTTTCATTGCCCTATCCATGAATAAAGACAACTTGTTTTAAGAAAGGAATTTTGTAGTTAGCCACTCACTCACCACAAAGTGAGATTACAAATTTCGTTTCAGACTAATCACATTAATCAGTCCGATACTTCATTATACAAATGCTAACTGTACCTACTCAAGATTACATGTTATGTCTTTCAATGGTCTCTTTCCACAAAACGATTCGAGGTTATCTTCGGCAAAATTCAGAAACATGAATTAATATTGCAAATTGAAATTACTTTTGTTATGTATGTAGTATATGTAAAATTGTCTTACTGAAATATTAATTTGAACCAGGAAAAAGAACTTTGCCATTTTCTGCTTCAGTATAATTTGGCGTGTAAAACCTTCTTCGTTCCAAGACGTTGAAGTCATAAGCACAAACGTTATACATTATTAATCAAAATAAATCATAAAACTACAATAGTTTAGAGTACAGAGCAAAGATGGTATCCTTTCTAACCTTACAGTTGTCATAATTAAATATGACAACCTTTGAGTATGATCAATGTAAGATTATAAAAATAATACTTCCTTATATCAAGAATTCATATAAACTACAAATTATATGTTATGAAGACAACCGCCATAACCCTCTTGCTGGGTTCTACCAATATAGAAACTATTAAAATAAAATATGATTATAAGCATTTCATGGGAATGTTACGGGTTTATGACTTTATAATTACAAGAATGCATATTTACAGTAATTCAAATAAGTTATGAATGTTGTGGTCAAATACATAAGATCAGTTAATTATTTACTTTATAATTTTTAATATCTAAATAGATTAAAAATTTGTAAAGTAATAAGTGTTTGTTTCTTACCCTTAAAAATGTTTCTAGTCAACATAATAGTTGTTCTAAATGACAGTATAAAAAATTGTATTTTCGTGAATAACAAAACTTTACAAAGTTTTTACTTTGTAGAGTTTTGTTATCATCAAAAATGGCAATCAAAACTTAGCGAATGAAAATTATACTCGAATACCTTCTTTTAAAGTTCATCAATGGTCAAATACTTCATAAATAAATTCAATGCACAGATTAAAGGCATATTTCACTAACTCTTTCTTAAGTGGCTTACATAAGCAAGCCATATTTAAATACAGCAACTCATTTTCAAACTAGTAAAATAAATTATTACTTTCCAGAAAAACCAATTAAATATTTTCATAAGTATTTACCACAAACAAACCATATTAAATAACGGTCCTGGATATTCGTTCAATCCTAACCAAAGAATTCCACGTGTTTTGTATAACATTTTAAATGGAAATTTCCCAAGCATCCTCAATTACATAGAATTCGAATTGACTTCCGAAAATATCTTGCTTCAAAGAAAAAAACATAATGACCTCCATTAATATTTGCTGAGCGATATCTTCGAGATTCTGTTATTTCACACTATCAACAAATTAAACTTTGTGTTCTCGCTTTGCCCAAGTGACAGATCGTTTCCCAATCATCTCGTTAAAGCCTGATAACCAAAAATGCATCTTTTTCCTTTCTTGTACAAGTGAACCGACTCGTAGCGATTAATGCACACGTGCGTGAGGTATGTTTATATCTTTGTCAAATTGAAAAAGCAATGCGTGGCATTTCAAGCTCAAAATGAAAATAACTAATAGCACAAACCAACTCTATTTTCGTTTTCTGATGTCTGATGGGTAATTTTTGTATATTTTGGTCACCCTCGGGTAGATGTTCGTTAAAACCGGTATACATTGTATAACATATTGCAACGAACATAATCCGGCGAGTTATTTATTATTTGAGTGTAAGCAGCATCGTAATGTCTGGCGAAAATTCTAGAAATCACTGGAAAGGCAAGCTTAAGATATATAGGCGCGGTGGACAGCATGAGCAGCAGTTAATATCCTAAACGGGTATATGAATAAATATAAAATATAAATAAAGAAATAATATTTTACTATACAGTATAGGTTGCTGATAGTCTTTGCAGAATGTCGCGAAAGTGTGTATATCAAACAGATACGTTTTGTTACGTATGTGGCGAGTTTACGATTAAATTTCACAAAAAGAGAAAAATTACGTTAATCAAAAAGCTTATGAGCTTTATCTTGGATGCAAACTAGGACTTCAGGATTAACCTTGAGGGTCGCATATCATTTGCGCAACGTGTGCTGTGAATTTAAGAGGGATGACTCAACGGTACCATTAAGTCAATACCTTTTGCAGTGCTTACGGTGTGGAAAGAACCTAAATATCATGGTACAAATTGCTATTTTTGCTTGACGAATCAGAAACTTCACTGACGTCACAGCACACTGCACAGTATCCAAACCTGCAATTAGCTCTCAGACAAGTTCTTCACAGCTAGAATTTTCCTGTCCCCAAACATCCAGAATCATATACATTTGATGATGATATGAGTGCTGCTAAAGATAATATTGTTGAACCTATGGAAGAAGATACTGATCCTGATTTCCAACCATTTGATATAGGTACTCCACATTTACTTTCGGTGTTCAACGACTTAGTACGAAATTTAAGTGTGTCAAAAGCTCAAGTCGAACTGTAGGGAACCGGGTTGCAAGATTGGTACGCATAATTTTATATATGGGAGACGTGAACAAGATTTTGCTCATTTCTTACATCGTGTGATTAGTTGGTGTGCTGTGTAGATGTTCCTGGACATTAGGATATATGAGTGGAGACTACTTATTGATTCATTTACTCTACGCTTGAAGAGCGTTCTTCACAATGGAAATTTGGTATGGATATGTAGTTAAAATTAAGGAATTTATTTATGCCATTTTCAATTTTTTGTCACTTCATGCTTATCACTTTTCTTTTAAATGAGACACTCGTTTTATTTTTATATTTTTGGATGCAGAATAAACAACTACTTTTAAAAATATTAAATTAATCCTTTGCTGTGTTGATTCAATTTTCATTTTGAACATTTTTAAATCTATTATTAATGTTTAAGCCTAAAATTTTATTTTAATATTTAGTAATTAGTAAGTAGTAGTAGGCGCGCTTGAATATTCTGACGCTGTCACAGATACAAATTAAATATAATTTACTCTAACGATGTGTAAATATTGATATTTATTAAAGATACACTTATCAATTAACTAAAGAAGTTTCATTGTGAAATTTCCGCAGGTTGCAAGTACTTCTTCAGATTAGATTCTTGCAATATATTTTTAATTATTGACTTCTATTTATTACACAACGGGTAATTCATATAGCTTCCGTATTTTAGACTTGCTTAATTTTATAAAGCAAACGTAGAGACAGCTTCAATTTCATTTAAAAGGCGGTTGAAGAATACTTGAAAAGAAAGCTCACTGTAAATATTCTTGATTCTAAACACGTAACTTCTGTATCATTAGATTTACGTTACAGTGGAGTGGTTACAAAGGATAAAATTTTAAAATTACCTTTCTGTTTCTTCTGATCATGCTAAGTGACATCAAGACATATTGATCACATGTAAAAGAGAATTGTAAACATCACATTAAGAGTCCACTCTAGTTAGTTTCGGTCCATTAAGTACATAGCCAATTGCATCACTACCGGTCGTACGCACCCTCGTTTATTTACCAGCTGTTTCGTAGGCGCTTCCTGCTGCAGCTTGCATTTATTGGTCTTACTGCCTTAATGCAATTAAAGATAAAATTATTTTTTAAATATTGATCTAACAACTAACAAGTTATGGCTGCTTTACAAATATGAAAAGCAGGTAGCTCGCTCAATATTTTAAGAATAAATTAGCTTTGTTTGTTGATTGCTTTGACCTGCACATACCATCACAATTACCTTGACACAATATATTTTCAGGCCAAAATATTTCTTTACAGAATTCATAAAGAAGAACCCTAAAAAATACCTTCGAATTTCGTATCGACAAACTACTATACTTTCAATAACGACAATAATTTGTTATCGTAAATATTCAACAAGCTGGCTTTGAGAAAACACGTCCGGCGCCAGAAAGCAATGCATGCGTCGAAATGCATTGGTCAATTGTGAAAAAATGTGACGATGCTTTTAAATATTCCTGGGAGAAATGCTACCTTCACGACACGTAATGCCAGAGGGAACTATAGTTTATTCCGAATATGTAGTAAAGTATTGCACGCAACGCGTATACTTAGGGCGACGTCGGCGGCGTCCGTATGAGCAAGCGTCAAGATTCCAAATAAGAGATTCTGCGCCAGCGTAAGAAACTTCATTGAACAGTGTTTTGAATGGAAACTCTTGAGGTGTTTTCGCTCATTTCACTTGTAGAGTTTATGCAAAACTAATAGTTATCATGATTCATGAATAAGGGAAGGGGCGGCGTATTGGATAGATTATATCAGAACGGAAAAACAAAATGCGTTAGTAATGTTTAATATTTAACGGTTTTTGAAACTAACAAAACTTTATATCTCAAAATTTATAACTAAATTGTATTAGAAACTGAAGCAAAATTAATATTCTTTGAACGTCTTTAGTATTTCGCTTCATCAAAACACAAAACGCTTACTTTAATTTAATGCTTTATATCGTCATGGTCCATTTCAAATGGACCTGCACCTTGCCGAAGTTCTAAATTACTAGAACAGGTGAAATGGCTTGCGTGTTCTAATGAGCTAAAGAGCCAAACTACAGGTCCAACCAAAGTAGTAGGGTCGTTAGTGAGGAACCAGACTAAGACAGGTCCCCGAAAGAGGGCAGCGGCTCTTTCGGTACTTAGATTGGCAGAGACCATAGGGGTCGGTATGGCAGTCTAAGACACACTACCGCGATGTGGAAGGCAACGGGAAACCACCACATTATCTCCCAAGTACACAGCGTACTTAAATTGTTACAAACATGATGGCATTCTCTGGGGTAAAAGATTCCGGAGTTAAAATAGTCCCCCATTCGGTTCTCCGTGAGGGGACTACTTCGGAGGATGCGATCGGAAAGTTAAAAATAAGAGTCGGGAACATTCTGCGAGTCGGAGCGTGGAATGTTAGAAGTATGAAGCAAGTAGGTAAGCTAGAGAACCTAAAAATCGAAATGAATAGGTTTTCACTAGACATAGTAGGGATCAGCGAAGTTCGGTGGCCAGAGGCGGGGATTTTGGAGTGGAGACTTCAGGGTAATTCATACAAGAGCAGAGGACGGAAATTTGGGTGTGGGAATAGTTATGCGGAAAAAGATAGGATACTGTGTAGAAAATTACTTACAAAAGAACGAAAGAGTTCTCATGGTTAGATTAGAATCTAAACCGGTAAACACAGTAATAATACAAGTATACATGCCCACCTCTAGCTACAGTGACGATGAGGTAGAATAATTACGTTTAATAATTACGGGGGATTTTAATGCTGTGGTAGGTGAGGGTAGGGAAGGAGCGGTAGTAGGTTTATTTGGTTTAGGCATGAGAAACGACAGGGGGAATAGGCTGGTAGAATTTTGCGACAAGAACAATTTAATCATCACAAACACATTATTTCAACATCATGCTAAAAGACGATAGACGTGGAAGTTGCCATGAGATATAGGAAGATATCAAATAGATTACATTCTTGTTAGAAACGGTTTAGGAATCAAGTAAAGGACTGTAGAAGCTACCCAGAAGCAGATATAGATACTGACCACAACATCGTAATTATGAAGGCCGCACTTAATTTAAAAATCTGAAAAAAAGAACGGGAAAAGGCACTTGGACTTAGAGAAACTAAAAGATAAAGATATTCAAGTAAGATTCGAAAAAAAGTCAAATGAATTGCTGAATGATATCGGGAAAATATCTGAAACTAAGGAAGTAGAAACAGAATGGAATAACATTAAATCCAGCCTAGACATGGCGGCCAGAGATATTTTGGGGTATACACAAAAAGAAAATAAGAAACCATGGATAACAAAGGATATCGTGAATTTAATAGAAGAAAGACGAAAATACAAAAATAAATCAGACGAAACAGGAAAACAGAGATTCAAAGCCATAAAATGGGAAATTATTCGAAAATGCAGGAGAACTAAAGAACAATGGATTGATGAAAAGTGCAAAGAAGTACAAACACAGATGGAAATAGGAAAGACAGACGAAGCATACAAATTAATTAGAATGAATTTTAGGAATATAAAACCGTATAGCAAAAATATAAGGGACGCACAAGGAAACGTCATTATAGAAAACGTAGAGAAAGTGAGTAGATCGCAAGAATATATAGGGAATTTATATGCAGGAGAGGAACTAATGGCATTAGAACAGGAATCAGACATTGAAAATGATGACTTGGGATATCCTATACTTCGAGACGAGTTTGAATTAGCATTAAAGAGTCTGAAAAATGGTAAGGCGCCGGGTACAGATAAGGTGCAAGCAGAAACTCTAAAAGCCGCTGGACAAGCAGTAACAGAACGTCTCTTCCAACTTGTAAGCTATATGTATGAGACAGGCGAGATACCCAAAGATTTCAAACGTAGCATCATCGTAACTATACCAAAAAAGAAAGGTGCGGATAGATGTGAAAATTTTCGAACAATAAGTTTGACAGCACACGTGTCAAAAATATTAACTAGAATTGTGCAAAGACGAATGGAAAAACGAGCTGAAGAAATACTAGGAGAAGACCAATTTGGGTTTAGGCGAAACAGGGGAACACGGAAAGCTATTTTAGCTCTGAGAGTGATAATGGAGAAAACAATAGAAAAAGGGAAAAGCATGTATATAGGGTTTGTAGATCTGGAAAAAGTATTCGACAATGTAAATTGGAAAAAAATGTTTGAAATACTCAAAAAGATTGGAATGAGTTATAGGGATAGACGAATAGTACATAGCTTATACAAAGAGCAAACAGCAGTAATAGAATTAGAGCAGGAACATAGAGAAGTAAACATTAGGAAAGGGGTAAGACAGGGATGTGTCCTATCCCCATTAATTTTTAACTTGTACATTGAAGAGGCAATGAATACTGTCAAATGCAGGAAGACATTTGTAATTACTATGCAGGGACAAAAAATTGATATGCTTAGATTTGCTGACGATATAGCGGTATTAGCGTCTAGCAAAGAAGAGTTAGAATCTGCTCTTAATGAAATGGAAACGATTCTAACAGAGAGATACGGTATGAAAATTAACAAAACTAAAACTAAAGTTCTAGTTTGCAAAGGTGGGGAAAATAAATCAAAAACAAGAATACAAGTATTTAACACGAACTTACAAGAGGTTAAGGATTTCTGCTACCTAGGAAGCCAAATAACGCAAGATGGTAAAAGCACAAAAGATATTAAACAAAGATTAGCACAAGGTCGTGCTACATTTAACAAGAAAAAGTAACTACTGTGCTCAAAGACCACAAACATAGAAACAAGGAAAAGATTGCTTAAAACATATGTGTGGAGCACAGTACTGTACGGCTGTGAAGCCTGGACAGTAGGAGAAGCGGACAAGAAAAAGGTAGAAGCCTTTGAAATGAGGTGTTACAGGCGTATGATGAAGATATCATGGACAGACAAAGTTAAGAACGAAGAGGTACTAAAAATGGTAGGGGAAGAAAGAAATATGTGGAAAACGGTAAAAAATAGGAGAGATAGGATGATAGGCCACATACTACGGCATGAGGGAATAGTGCGGAATATATTAGAAGCAGAGATAGGAAAAAAGAGAAGAAGAGGCAGACCTAGATTAGACTACTGCACACAGATAGTAAAAGATGTAGGCTGTAGAGGTTTCAGGGAGATGTGTAGGCTAGCCCAGAATAGAAATCAATGGAGGTACGCATCCAACCAATCCCAAGATGGATAAACTAATGACGAAAAGATAACTGTGCTTAAACATGATGATTAATATAAGTAACTACAAGAATTGGTTGGTCAATATTCTCGAATATTGTTAAGTGTTTGAAAGGATTTACTGGAAAAC
This sequence comes from Platerodrilus igneus, assembly GCA_036346225.1. NCBI lineage: Eukaryota > Metazoa > Arthropoda > Insecta > Coleoptera > Lycidae > Platerodrilus > Platerodrilus igneus. The sequence goes on from JARFIW010001137.1 coordinate 245,593, forward strand.
CATTATTTCGGCAAATGTCTAAGTGTTGGGGGATCTTGGTAGCCACAGGTTGCTTAACCTACTTCACTGAATCTCGGTAAAATAGGGTATAAAATTAGAAAACAATAGAAAGGGAACGAGCTAAATACACATACTCCCTGAAAAGAAGAAGAAGAAGAAAACCACCAAAAACGCAAAATCAAAGTAGCTGCTTATATAACCCTACATAAAAATAACTGTGTTGCAAACAAATCCGTGACTTTCAGTAAACAATAGATTCCATTACTAAAAAAAATAACAAAAGAAATAACAAATGAAAATCAAATGCCCACAATGTCTAGGTAGTATTGCAAGTTTTTCATGGGTTTTCCTTGCAATATTAACATGAAATACAGCCTACATACATGATTTCTATTTATACATAAAATAACTAATTACATAAAAATAAGCGTATTAACAATCCTTGTAAAACAGCATTGGTATCTGACAAGTATAAATCCACAATAAGGGGACCTCAAAACCATATACAATCTCCGTTGAACAGTATTGGTATCTGACAAGTGTAAACCCGCCATAGGGTCGCCTCAGATCCATATACAATCTTCATAGAACAACATTGGTATCTGACAAGTGTAAACCCGCCATATGGTCGCCTCAGAATCATGTTAAAATCTACCAAAGAGGTAACTTAAATCATAATGAATTTTCCACCTCAAAATAAATATAAAAAACAACTACTTAAGCTTTTGAATAATGCAATGGCACACTTCTTTAATAACCATCCTCTCAATTGTATAACTAGAAACATGTTAAAAAAATGTTTTCCAATTCCAAGTTATTGAATTTATATAAAATTTACCAATAAAAATTAATCAGCTGATTTCACGTTAAGGGTATTGGCTACCTAAAGAAAGTCGATACCAGGTCGCAACACAAATTGAAGGCAATCATTCTGTTAAACTTTAAAAAATTTTGCTTAGTATACTCAAACCAAATATTTTAAATATCAATAAAGCAAAGTCACCTTCAATTTATGTCATAAATGTCAAACTTGAAGTTTTTATTATTATTGTGAAAACGATCCTAGGTGATGGATCGACACGTAAATAAAGTTGATTTTAAAAACTATGAGTGGTTTAATTCCCAAAGAAGATTAACCTGAATACATATGCTGTGTGAGAATTTCAGGGAACTACGTAGGCTAGCTCAGAATATAAATAAGTGCAGGTACGTGTCCAACCAGTTTTGAGACGGAAAACCTAATGACGAAAAAATAAGCGCAGATAAATCTGATGATTAGTATAAACAACTAGTTGTTGGTTGCGAAATACCTGTAACTAATGTTGACTGTGCGAAAAGATAAATTGGAAAATATATTAAATCGCCAAATGGTTAAGTGTTGGGGGAACTTGGCAGCCACAGGCTGCTTACCTCCCTTCACAACCATTGAAGGTCGGAGAAATAAGGCATATAACTGTAAAACAATAGAAAGTGATCGAACTGCATCTAACAAGAAAGAACATCGCCTATGAGGAAAGACAACAAACATAGAATAAGAAGAAAATTGTTGAAAGCATATGTGTGGAGCACAGCACAGTATGCCTATGAAATACGGGAAGTCTGAAACGCAGACAGAAAAACGGTAGCAGCCTTTTGAAATGATGTGCTTCAGATGTATGAGGTCGATAGCATGGACAGACAAAGATAATAACAAATAAGTTACAGAAATAGTAGGGGAACAAGGATATCTGGGGAAAAAGAGAAATAGTAGGGCGGAATACGTTCTAAGGCATTTTTGGGGAATAGTATGTGATATATTACAAGCAGAGATAGGAAAAAGGAGGTAGATGTAGACCTAGATCAGACAGTTAGAGATGCAAACTGTGCATATTTCAGGGAAATCTGTAGGTTAGTTCAGAATAGGGAACAATGATGGTACGCGTCTAACCAGTTCTAGGACTGAAGACCTAATGATGATGATCGTCATGGTACCTTGAACAGATAACTATTTTTAAACTTAGGGCGAAAACAGATTTGGATCATAAATTCTACTATAAAAATTAAGAGAGAAAAGTGAGTAAAAAATATGACGCCACAAAAATGAGACACGTGGCGTAACACAATTCTGGATACACCTAGAATAGGAAAGCCGGATGTCCAAAACTTTGTAGTACGTGCCGTTCTCGAACCCTTTGTCTCGCATCGCGTGTTCCATGAACTATCTTAAATGCTCTGGACACAAAACTTCAACTAAACAACAGGTATATAGTTCTCATGATCTAAACAATCTGATTGTCAACATAAATTAAACCCATTGGCTGTCACAACCAAAATACATAAAATTCTCCAAATTTTGTATGTTTAGTTTGAGGTTTTGTATTGAAGTGTAGAATAAAAAGTTGTCTAAAGTTAAGAAAGTTAGCACATGTCTTCCTTAATTAAAGAAAAACAAGTGAGGTCACGAGTTACCGGGGATGCATAAACGGAAGTCTGTTTACCCCATGTCACTTCAGTCACCTGATCATTAACACTTTACCATGGGCTATGCTCCCCCAATCATCTACGTTGCGATAACGTTTTTAGTACTTAAACCAGACGTTGACGTCACTTGTTTAGTATTAAAATATTATATTAGTAAAATATTCCTTTATTGGAACTTTACTTACGAGAACGATGTCGAATTAGCAGTATTAAAACCTTTCAATGAAGAGAATTTTGTAATTTTAAATGGAAGTAGCTCACTGGACATAGTGTACGTGCAATTCCTCAACTCCTTACGGGGTGTGGTGTCAAAATTCCTACATACAAATGCTCTTTTACCGGATCTAATGTTCATAAATAACAGGAAACGTACTAGAAGAAGATGATCATTGATTTTTCAAAGAGCGCGCGTAAAGTGAAAATACAAAAAGTGCTACGTTTAAGAAATAAGTAAAAATTAAATGTTAAAAAGTAAAAATTGAGTTTAATTCGACTTCGGCGATTCAAAACGTTGGTGAAATTTCCTTATTAGAACTGTTGGTAAAGGGATCATTCTAGGGCTTCTAATTAGCATCCTAAGGTTCCTGAGTACCACCCAAAACCTTCAAAGAACTACTCAAAGCTTTCTAATCACTACTATAAGTATCATCAGTTTCACTTTAAATGATTTTATTGCTCAAACAGAGAATTTTAAATAATAATGCAAAGTCACTTATATGAGATTTGATGAGTTCACAGAAAGTAATTGTTTTAATTGGACAGGAGCTACTAAAATAAAATCTGTTTTTTGGATTTTAAACTGGATGTCAATTTATGTAACTACGTTTGTACTTCAATGCTTGAGAAAGACGTCTAGATTAGGAAACCGTTTATTTTGGATATAATTCCAGTTTACAGTAACCAAGAACTGATTAGTTTATAATACATGTGTTTTCTGTACAAGACAATTGGAAATATGCATTGTGTATTGAATACTTTTAAAATAATATTTTGTAGTTTTAAGATTTCATTAATTCAATATCAATTTAAGGAATAATTTTTAACTAAAAGCAATTTACACGAGTTTTTTGCTTCGAAGGTATATTTTGTTTAGTACAACCTTGAGAAGTAATTAACAGTATATGAGGTAGTGTAAATTGATGCTTTAAGAAATTTTGACTCTTTTATGTGATTGCTTTGCTCTGCCTACTTATTTTGTTTTTTTTTTGGTATTTATTGTAAATTTCTATAATTTTTGTAAAATTTAATATACCAATTGTGTTGGAGAGAGTTTGTGTTCTACTCAGTGAATATCCGTAGTAGTTCTTTCTTTTTTTAGGTAGACGATTCTGCAACTGTTGGATAGAGGAGGTGTCTGCGAGTTCAAAAGCAGAAGAAAATTGACGTTCAACGTAAGGAATATCTTCATAAGACTTCCAACATATTCGTTAGGTGAATATCACAGGTTCTTTTATTGACGCCGACAGCGTAGGGTTTCTAATCACTTCTAATATCATAGCATTTGTATAAGCGACCCCATCGTAGGGCTTATTCCATATATATATATATATATATATATATATATATATATATATATATATATAGAATGCTGTGAATCCACCAAAATCCGGGAACTACGGTTTTCGAATCGAGCCCCAGCGTTGGGCCGTCATATATGCTGTGAAACCTTTTAAATTAACTGGTCCGTTGACTTTCTTCTGTTAATTGCCTCTTTACTCTTTTCCGCCTCGGCTGCTCACCTAGTTAAACTTTCATCCTCATTCATAAAAAAAACAAACACATTCCTACCACAAACATCAACGTTAACTCTATTTACATCAATATTCATAATACATTAAAATTTCAAAATTAAATTTCAGCATAAATTTCAGTATCAGAAAACTTCAAGATTAAATTTATTATCATTTTAATGTGCATCCAGAATTAAAGTCCTAGTAGGATGCCTACTAATTAATATAACAATATATGCAGACCTGAGTCTGAGTACAAAGGGAGCATCTCCCACCCCTTTACGTTAATTAACCAGGTTCGTCTAATTGAGCTCAAAGACATACCCAAATTTTCATCAAGAACATAAATACTAAATACTCCTTTCTACTTAAACAAGAAAATTTCACCTTAAAATTAAAAATTTGTTGTTAGTACAAATTCACTATTGTCTATTTTAAGTAAATAAATTATAAAGTTATTCCACACACACCAAAACATCAAAAATTGAACAACAAAGCATAAGTTACCTGAAGGTTAATGCACTCGTGGCTCCAATGTACATCGTCCTCTGTTAATCACACCATTCCAACTGGGTGATGTTTAGCTCCTCGGATTACTGGTCGCCTTTAAAATTTTCTACACCACCATTCATCTAAAGTTGTTTCAGTGCTTTTCCGGAACTCATCTGTGTATATCTGTATCTTGTTTTGTGGATCCAGTCACGTTTACGAATCATTTAATTATTAACACTCCCGAAAATAGCAAAGAAATTCATACTTCTTTCACGCTATACGCCAAAACTGCCTACTTTTGTGTATTCATTTGTCGTTGCAAATTTGAATAATTGGTACAGTACTCGCAATTATAACTAGACTTTATTACCTTGCATCTTCTTTTCTAAGTGCACTAAATTACTTTCATTGTAGCACGTAAAGAACAAACTGTTTTAAAGTATTAAATAATCACCAAAATATACGAGCAAACTGTTTAAATTATTCAATCAAAATCGGAAAACTAAGAGAGCGAAACTCATATTAACACGGGTATATATAATCGCTAACCTATACGTCGCTTTTGTCCCCAAAACGGACAGTTTCTAGAATTTCGCATACTATGTTCCCATCTCGACCGCCCGGCACGCGGTTCTTATTAAATTTGCATTCGCACCAGTTAAATCTCAGAAATTTTACACACAGCACGCAACGTCTGAGAATAACTAATTAATTTGTATACCGAAATGTTATTTTTACCTCTCATGTTTGCCTCTTATTTTCAACCAATCGCAACCCAGTGACGTTGCTCAACCCACGCCTTTTACTATATGTGTCTCTGTCTTGCGCATATTATCTGTCTCTATCTACCCTGTTTTGAGTGGTACAAATCGATATTCTTTAGTATCGGTTATTTTCAATCCACGTGGACTGTGAAATAACCCACCTTATTAGCATTTCTCGTGAATATTAGGCGACGGTTTCTCCAACATTCTCTGTAACCATTTGTTATCTGCAAAATTTACGCAGAACGAGACTTTTAAAAATACGCAGGTGTTCAATCGTCCTACTTCTAACTAACACTTCTACGATTTGAATATTATTGGGTTTTTTACAAGCTTTTATGCATATTATATGTTACTAATGGTTCAATTAACTCCAATTAAAATAATACCCTTTAATTTTTAGTGAATCCTAATTAAATATTCAATTATTATTTGTACATCTTGTTTAATACTCGTTACTTAAACTTGAATTAATTAATATAAATTTTGCACGTAATTTCCATTTGTTTCTTTACTCGGAATAATTAAATTACACGTTGAGCATTTTAATACTGCTTCTTTTTATAGAAAGCGTCTTGTAAATAATTTAAATCTCTTATTTTTAATGAAACGAATGAATTTTTATGCTCCACGGTTTTTTTTAATAAAGCGTATTATCTAATAAAATTCCTTATACACGGTGATTAAAATTATTTGATGTAATTAATTAATTTTCTACCCTGGTCTAAATATGAGTAATATATATATATATATATATATATATATATATATATATATGTATATATTGCTGTGTTAATAGGGTCATTTAGGGGTAGTTAGGACCAAAAGTATAGCGCACTCCACAAATACATAAGGGCTCAGAAAACCACGCAGTTTTCTGAAGAAAACAAGAAATACGATGATTAGTCTGGAAAGTAAATGACAACGCCCTGTATATAAATAATAATCATAATTAGTTTAGTTAATGAAAAATACTTTGAAGATTCATTTGAATAAAACAATTCTGCAAGTCGTTAAATAACATAAATGCAAGCTGAAACGCGACACGCGTGGATAACGCATCAAGAATCTTAATTAATACAAGCAGGTTTAATAATGCGTAGGATAGAAATCGCAAGATGATTTAATCCATACATTGTATTTTGTCTACGTGACTAGAGTATTAAATCGCCACCTGATTTATTGGAAACAAACAAGGCATGTTTATTCAAAATCAAAGTTTACCAAATTTAGTCAAACAAACAACGATTTACTTATCTAAAAGTATGAAAATCCAAGCGAATCAATGCTATTAACTTGAAATCGTACGTGACAAAAGGAACGCGATGATGTTAATATACAACCATAACACCATGGAATATTCGAAAACCTAGTTTATACAAACAGTGAACTTTGCGCTTGTCAATAGTTAGTCGATGCATTTAAATATAACCGGATTTGTAAACAAATCAGTTGACCATGAAGTAAATCACAGTTCACGTCTCTGAAGACCAAAAATATACACGTTAAGTAAATTATTGTGAAGTGTGAAATAATTCCACCAAATATGGAAAAATTAATGGTTTATCATTTACCCTTAATAAAAAAACGTAAGTAACTGAAAGTTGTTTTACTATAAATTCTAATTTTAACTTTTATAAAAAGGACTCTAAAAAACCTCTAAAGAATTCCTACAAAATCTCTAAAGAAATCCTAAAAAATCCCTAAAGAAGCTCCAAACAATTACGGGAGAGACATATAAATATGGGAACAAGTTTAACTCAATGCTGAAGCAATTATTAACGGAACAAAAGAGTTGATTTATGGAGGAGTTCGATGCTGTACGCTAGTATATTTAAAGCGCTAGATGAGGGATGCACACAACGGTTGGACCAGAGACAGATTTAAGTGGATGCAAAACAACAGGTTAGCCAATCTGAAGGTTTATTATTATTTGATTATTTTATTTGTGGATATTGCACTTTGCTAAACTGGAATAACTTAAGATTTAACATTTAATTAAATATTACAAAAATTTAAATACTTTAAAAATTGCTTTCATGCTAATTTATGTGAGCGGTCGGCAGGATTTAATTTTGATTATACGTTGTAAATTACGTAAATAAATGAGGTTAAATGAACGTTCATAGGCTTCAGTTAATAATTAATAGTACTGACTTTTTGATCATTTTTGGTTATAATAATTATGAAGTTTATAGATTCAATTATTAGTAGAAAATTCCAGTTGATGAATTTAAACCTTTTCATACGTTGTATATATTTTTGAAAACATTATAATAATTTGTGCTTAAGGGTGTTTTGGTTGATTAGAACAGGAAGGAGAATAGATAGTAGGTTTAAAATCTTTGTTTGTCGTATTGTCGCAAGCTCCATGCGTAATTAAAAAACTGAGCTAGCCGGCGCAATCAAAATTATATATTAAAAATAATAAAAATTTAATAATTAAAAATTTATACCTTTTAATTCATAAAAAGGGCGCGTAGGGGTATTGTTACAGTATCACAACAATATATATGCGAGCATATGTAATGACACAACGAACCAAAAAATGATGTGATTGTTGCGGTTTCAGTTCTGAACGTACAAAAAAGTTAGGTTGTGTAATGAATTTGTAATAGTAACTTGTATGAGCTTTAGAGACGACTAAAATCGTAAGTGTAAGCCCGTATTTTAAACACAAACAACACTACGTTCACAACTACAATACCAGAGTCGTATATACACTCGCAGTGAACAACTTCTATTCACAAACTCATCCCAATCGTACAAAAGTATTAGCTCACACGACTGCATAAATTTGGTAGTTCTGTAATATATTGTCACATTTTCTTTTTCTTATCATGATTTAATGTGAATCTATAATGCTTATTTTAGAAGCATTTAATTGGAATCACATTTTCGTTATAAAGAAAGCTACTGACTGGTCAACGCGTCCTTTTATTTGCCTAATGCTTCAAGTGTTGTTTGTTTGCATTTGTATTGTACCTTGACGTGAATAGATGGCAGTGCTTATCATTTTCCGTCGTTTCCTAATATATAGACGGCAAGTCTACAATGGAGTAGGGAAGCAGTTGTTAGCGTTTTATGATTTGTTTTAAATATTCCACGCTTCGCTTCGATATATTGTGTAACTGCACGTTATAGACGATTCCCCTGATCACGCTTTATAATTTAATAAATCGATTTGTTCCTACAAAACTCATCCTAATACAATCGAAACAAGTATTTATCCAACCCTATGTAGAATGTTACTAGTGTATTTAGTTTAAGTAAAAGTACTTCAATCTATCTTTATTGTTTGAGATAACACAGCAAATGTACTCGGTTATCTACAGTCTTTGCTTTCTGAAAGAATATATTCGCTTTATTTATAATCTCCTGTGCACTGGTAAGTTCTTACGCGCTTATTAATACTAGTAGGATTCTCTTTTTAGCTCTTCTACGTTAGGTCAAATTGTTTTCTTTTATGTAGGTCCAATTGTTTGAAAACTAGCTTCTCTAGCGTTTTCTGTCGCTTTTTAAAACATTTATTAGAAATGGTTCTACATTTAATATACTTTTAACTCAACACGCTTACTATTAAGAAAGTCTAAACCTTTTTTTTTACTATTGATTAGCTTTTATTACATGTCAAGCTAGGAAATGCGCACTTCGAGGATCAATTATTGAATTTGTCCATAGAGTATAACTGTTTTTTTAAATAGTAAATTTTTATTTTTTTTTATTTTCATTGTAAATAAAAACTCGATGGCGACGTCTTTTCTTGTTTATGAGAACCACCCCACTCTTCGCGTTTGTAGTTAACTCGGTATTTTTACGTTTCTTTTGACTTATTATACGTAATCGTGATTCGTGTGAGTCCTTACCTTATCGTCCTTTCTGTTTTTGTCTGACCCGTGCGTTTTAATCTTACATGTAGTATTATGCTTGTCCGGAGCCTCTTTGGTCTTCAGCGCCCCGAATGGGTGAGTAAGTAGGGATATCCAGCGCACAGCAACGGGAGTTGATAGAATATGGTTGTAAATTAATGCAAACAAGTGGATGTGATTTTAGTGTAGGTCGTTTTATACATTTGCTCAATCATTATGGCAATTTATGTAACCTCAAGTCTAATATAATTTAGATTTTTGTTTGACTTTCGCAAGGTTACGCAGGTTTGAAATATTATAGTACGTAATGGTATAACTGTGACGATTCTTTAATTAATACGGAAGAGCATGTCCGTATTAGGCTGTAAAGTGTTTTAGATTTTTGTTCAAATTTTCTCTAGCTTATGCATGCTTTAATGAAGTCGAGCTAATGGTTGAATTCTACACTTATTTTAATGATTCATGGAAATAAAAAGAAACGAATTTGGATTTATGCTTACTACGGCATAACAATGACATATAGAAATTAAGAAATTAATTTTTCTGTGTTAATCTAAATTTAGAGGTTATTCTCTACGACTGCTTATTTTGTTAAATTAATTAAACCTTAATAGAGAAAATTTATGTTGCCTATTAATATTTAGTTAAAAAACGCTCCACAAAGCATTTTGGTGAATAATTAATTGTAAGGGATTTTTTGTATAATTAATTTGGGAATATTACACAGGTTTGTGTAATCTATATTTCTGTGAATTACCTTTTGTGTTTGCGTGGTAAAAGTTTTTTATATCGTGGGGAGATATGTTAAACACAATATTCCACGGTTTGTAATACATATGCCGCTTTCTTAATCAATCAGGAGAGCGAACAAAGAAGGGTCGTGACTATCTTGTGCGGGAGTAGTGCTTATTTGCCGTTTACCTAATACCTAGTCCTTCCCGTTATTATCTGTATTCTCATGCATGTTTTAGAAAATATCAGCATGCTCCAGTACAAAAAATTGAGCTAGACAGCAATCCGCATCCACGACGTACAACCCTGATATACAAGAATAATTATCCGTTATCCAGCTTGCTATTATGCATTAATTTATAAGATAAGCAGAGTTACTAATTAATATACCTTGTTAATTTGAAACGTGAATTATGCTTCTTTATTTGTAAATTCAGTGAAATCTATTACGCCCTCTAACCAGGCAAGCGACTAGCTAATACCTTTACCGCTTTTGTGGTTTTCTTATTTCAGGTGCGCTTCAAGTCATCAAGGTGTTAAGATATTAACATCAAGTAAGCAATACCTGTTTTTTGTTTCGATCAATTAGCGTATATTTTATCTTCGTGATAACCCTTTGGTTTATATTCATTTAGTTGTAGCATTCCGGCATATTTCCCTCGACGAGTTATATCCCATCTAGACCGTATATCTTTAGAAAGTTTCCATTTCCAATTAGCCGTTTAACATCTACTTTTACCCCGGATTATTGCTTTAATCCATAGGAAGTCAATCAATGTTACAAGTGTACATTGGCAGATAAAAGAAAAAATGGAACAATATAGTATTAACTAAGGTAGTGAAGACGACCATTATAGTACGAACGCATACTATTGACTAAGATGCGCCAGCGCACAACGTCTGGCCACTATAATAGCCTTCACAACCGTAGTTAACATATGATTTTCATTTTCAATAGAAGTTTAAGAACGTTTCGCACTTTGGAACAATATAAGTGTATTTTTATTTACATGTAAACAAATGAATTATGATTGCTTAGGTACACAAGTTATAGGATCCCCCATCTATTATACATATAAAACTAATATCTTTATTAGAAAATATTAGGAAACATTAGGAAATGTTAGGACAGTGCAACAATGTCGTTACAACATTTTATTACAATTTATTATGATGATTTCAGTTCCCACGAGTGGAAACGCTACAAAGTAGCACAAGGATAAGTGACACTGCAAATGTCAGGTCACAGACGGTCGCCGGATGTCACGTACCGAGATTACGCAGAATAAGCCTGCAACATTGTAATTATGAATAGCTTTTAAGATAGCAACTATGTATTATGAAGTGTAAGCGGACATAGGTGCGCAGATTCCCACAGAATTGTAGAGAGGTAGGGAGATTATAAAAAGGCCGGGAGCTCCGCTTCCAGTCAGTTCATCAAACGTTCAGCTTTTACCTTGCAGTTCGTAGATAACTTACTGTACAATTAAGTATTAACTATTCGACTTAGAATAAATTAATTCAAGATTGTAATTGTTCAAATCTGTAAAACAAATAAATGTGTTAAGGACCAAAGAAGTCTTTTTAAAAAGGACCGCTCGAAGCCACGAACCTTAACTGGCGCAGCCGTACGGATGTCAAAAGGGCACTAGCGAATCCAACTTCGAGGAACTGGTGGTTCGGGAATTTCAATTCCGATTTTGGCAGAACAAAACAAAAAGTTGGAGGAGAAACACGCATCGTTCAAGTCCAGCAGTTGAAGGAGAAACAAGCATAGTTCGAATTCAACAAAAGAAAAAATTGGAGGCGATAAACGCAATAGATCAAATCCAAGAAGCCAAAAGAAAAACAGAAACAAAGAATACAAATCAATGAAAGCAACCAAGCAACTAGTGTAAGTTAATTTTCCTAAACCAATTGAAATTTATTTTATTATTAACAAAGACAATTGATATTTGCTAGTTTTATGATTTATTTATGTATATGTTGACTATTGTTACAAATATTTTATGCCATTTTTTGAAAATAATCGACTTAGCAATTGCTAGAGATTATCTTCAAGCCTTTATTGAAATTTTATTATTGTTTTACTTGTAAATATGAAAAATTTACAAAAACTTGAGACAACAAAAAAATTCTGAGACTAAGAACTGAGAAAAATTATTCTGAAACAAAAACTAGAGACAATTATTAAAAAAGTCGCAAAGCGCAAGAGACTAGATCACGTTATAATTAACGTAAGAAAAGTTCTTAGCAACAAAACCGAACCTCTTAAGATTGCGGAATTAAATCTTAACTGGCGCGGAAAAATTTTTTAAAACCTCTAACTCAACAACCTTCACTGGCGCAACAAATTTTAGAATTGTTGAATCAAACCTTAACTGACGCGAAAAATTTTTAGAATTTTTGAATTAAATCTTAACTTAACTAACGCAAGAAATTTTTAGAACTTCTAATTCTACAAATTCTACTAACACAAAAAATAAAAACTTCCAATCCCCCAATAAAAGAATTAACTGACGCACAAAAATAATTTAAATACACCAAGAATAAAAAACGCGAAAGCAAAACCACGAGCAATTAAAAAATCAAAACCTTATAACACCACGATTCAAACTCAAATACCATCCATAAATAGACAAATCACATTCTTTTATTAAAAACCACATATTAAAACAAGAAATAACGAAGCGCGAATTCAAATTGAACGTAATACCTCATCATCTCATCAAAGTGAATAAAACCAACCTTGAATAAATACGCATAAAAATCTAATTTTAAATCACAGTACACAAGATATTTAAATACATCGCGAAACCTTTCAGCATTGTTAAATTAAAAACAGCAGAAAATTACGATCGGAAACTTTATTAAAGTATCAACTAAAACTACTCAGGAAGGATAAATAATTACGGTACTAAAACGCAAACTACAACCGTATTCAAACGTGAAAACATTTCAATAAATTAAAGACGCACAAATTTCAGTATACAAAATCACTGCGAGTACTAAATTACACCCACGGTAAAATTAAAAATAACTTATAATAGAGACGCTAACGCAACTAACTAATTGATAACATTGTAAGCATTGCAGACACCTTACAATCGCATAAACCAACGAGATAATTACTACGCACCTAAATAAAATCGACCTAATTAAAAATTAGAGAAGTAATAACTGACGCAAATAACGCAAAACATTCACACCCGATAGATTACCACAAAAGATTAACCCAGCCTATTGAAACTTCAGAAATTAAAACTAAAAATCGGCAAATCAAAAGTAAACTCAACCAAACTAATACCAAGCGTAAAACTCACCAAATAACACACAAAAACTACAAAATAAAACCAAATTTTTTTCAAAAAAAAAATATTTTTTTTTTTACTTTTTTAAAATTACCCAAATATTACCCCAGCCAAGATGACTAATGAAATGAAGCTGTACCTCGAAATGATACCCCAATTTAACGGAGATCAATGTATGTTAAGTACGTATATTTCGACTTCCGAAATATTTCTAAAAACCTTTTATAAGCCAGGCGATAACGAAAGGAACATTTTGCTTATCCGCCTCATTACCAGTAAACTAACCGGAAGGGCACTAACGTTAATAGCCAGTCGCGAAGACGTAGACGAATGGGAACAGTATAAACAAATATTAATTGCATATTTCGGCGACCAACGGAACTTCAAATGTTTAGTAAGGGATTTAACCGGTCTAAGAATGGAACACAACCAGTCACCCTATCAATTTGGAATGAGATGCCAAGATGTAAGAAGCCTAATCTTGACAAAACTCAAAATCGAAGAAACCGACCCAAACGTGAGACTATTAAAAACTAAAATGTATGACGAGATGGCATTAGACACCTATCTAAATGCACTACCCGAAAGACTTTCAGATAAAATTAGATTTCAACATCCCCAAAACTTAGAAGAAGCAATGAATATGATAATTGAAGAAGAAAACGTAATGTACTATAGAAACCGACTATATAACCCCAACGCGAATAAAAGCTATACGCCAATGAAAACTATACAACCCGCAAGACAAATAAATCTACAACAAAAATTTAACCAATTCAATGCACAAACAAACCAAACGCGAACAAATAATCCACATTTTAATAATTCAAACTTTAACAACCAATACAAACAATTCTCAATACCAACATTTTACCCGAACTTTTCAAAACCCGCATATCAACCAACATTTAACTCGAACTTTTCAAAACCCGCATTTCAACCGAGATTTAACCAAAACATAAATCAACAAAGACCAACATTTAACGCGAATCCTAACAGAAACTCACCGATGATAAACCCTAATAATCCCAATAATTATTACAAACCTACACCAATGGATACCTCATCTGGTAACACCAGACCTAACACAAAAATAACACACATTAGACCAAACCCTAATCAAAAACGCACTTTCACTTCAGAAGAGCTATTTCACCAAGAAGTAGAAGAGTATGAAGATGACCAGAATAATAATAATCAACCGTGTACGAATAATGAACAGAATCAATCAAACCAGTATGAACGCGAAGAACCACACGAAAATTACGAGGAAGACGACGAAGAGAACACATGTTCAAATTTTCAAATGGACCATTTTATAAACGACCTAACGTAATAAATCTAAATAATATGAATCACCTTGTATTACCCTATATCGAAATACCTCACGCTGACTTTAAATTACTAATCGATACCGGATCATCTAAAACATTAATAAGCCCGCGAACAGTAAAAAAACACTATCTAAACTATGTAGAAAGAGAACCCTTTAAAATTAAAACCGCCCATCAAACAACCATACACCAATTCGTAGCAAACATACCTTTACCAAAAACCTTTAACGTAAAGATGAAACACAAATTCTGCATATTTGAATTTAATGACAAATATGACGGACTATTAGGAATGGACCTTCTAAGAAAGTTAGGAGCCAACATAGATATCAAAAACCGATTATTAAGAACCAAGTATGGACGAATCCCCATTAAATTTCAAAATACCCAAATCGACGAAAAATATACATTAGAACCCCGAACAGAAAAAAAAATAAGAGTCCCCGTAAATTCAAATAAAAACTTAGGAATAATAAACCACATAACTTTTCAACAAGGAGTAGAAACCCCAACCGCATTAGTAAAAATCAAAAATAATTACGCCACAACGACCATATTAAACTCAAATGATTACCCCGTAGAACTATCTTTAACAAACCCGATAAACGTAGAAGAATTAAACTTTAACGAAATGGAAATAGATGAATCCCCAAACGAAAATTACAACCCCGCAGAAAATGACGAAATGTTAAAACAAAATTTAAATAATATCCGATTTAACCGCGACATAAATCACGAAGAGTAGAAAGCGATACAAAAATTATGTTATGAATACCGCGATATATTCCATTGCGAAGGAATACCCCTAACGTTTACAAATACAGTTAAACACAACATTGAGCTAACGGATAACAAACCCCTATTCACCAAAGCATACAGATTACCCCAGGCAAGTCAGGAAGAAGCTGACAGATAAGTAACCGATCTATTAGATCAAGATATTATACAACACTCCAATTCACCATGGAGCAGCCCGTACTAACAGTACCAAAGAAACTAGACGCATCAGGAAAACGGAAATACCGAATGGTAATAGATTACCGCAAATTAAACGAAAAAACGGTAGACGATAAATACCCGTTACCGAATATCACAGAAATATTAGATAAGTTAGGCAAGTGCCAATATTTTTCGACGCTAGACTTAGCATCAGGATACCATCAAGTGGAAATGGAAGAAGGAGATACACAGAAAACAGCCTTTAGCACACCTAGAGGACACTACGAATACAAACGGATGCCATTTGGACTGAAGAACGCACCCGCAACTTTTCAACGAGTAATGGATAACATACTACGAGGGATACACAACGAAAAATGCCTTGTGTACCTAGACGATATAATAGTGTATTCAACATCATTAGTGGAGCACATAGAAAGATTAAGAGAAGTGTTCGAAAGATTAAGAACCGCAAAATTCAAAGTACAACTAGACAAAAGCGAATTTCTACAGAAAGAAGTAACCTTTTTAGGACACGTAATAACACCCCAAGGAGTAATGCCAAACCCCGACAAAACAAACGCTGTATTAAATTACCCCATACCCAAAACGAATAAAAAAATTAAAGGATTTTTAGGCCTTAGCGGATATTACCGAAAATTTATAAAAGGTTATGCTCAAATAACAAAGCCCCTAACCAATTGTTTAAAGAAAGGAAACAAAATTGAACATACCCCAGAATTCATAAAAGCAGTAGACAAAATCAAAAGCATTTTAACAAATCACCCCGTATTAGAATACCCAGACTTTTCGAAACCATTCATATTAACAACGGACGCATCAAATGTAGCCTTAGGCGCAGTATTAAGTCAAGGAACAGTAGGTAACGATAAACCCATCAGTTACGCATCAAGAACCCTCAACGAAACAGAGCAACGATACAGTACGATAGAGAAAGAATTGTTAGCCATAATTTGGGCAACAAAATATTTCAGACCGTACCTATACGGACGGAAATTTTATATATATACCGATCATAGACCATTAGTATGGCTATGCAAACTCAAAGAACCTAACTCGAAATTACAAAGATGGAGAATTAGACTAGAAGAATATGACTATGAGATCATATACAAAAAGGGAATTTACAACAATAATGCAGACGCTTTAAGTAGAATCCAACTTAACGCACTTGAGACAGAATCATTAGTAGGAAACGTAGACAAAACCGAAGTCAGAGAAGACCCAGAAGAAATGGAAACCATACATTCGACACAAAATGACGAACCGGAAACCGCAATAAAAAATTTTAAACGAAGCTATAGACATGAAGCCCAATCAATTCATAATCACAGAAGTTTTAAAATACACAAAAGTGGACAATAAGAAAATTTACCAAGTTCAAATAACCAAAGACGACAACGAGTCACAAATAATTAAAATATTAAAAGAATACACCCCCTAGAAAAAACGATTTTACTTTTATTTTAACACGGAAAACTTATATAAACGATTTTCAGAAATATATGTAAAACTATTTAACAATTCTGGCCCCGAACTTATAAGATGCACGAGAAAATTAATAACATTAGACGACCCTGACGAAATAAATGACGTAATAAGAATTCAACACGAAGGAAAGACCAACCATCGAGGAATAAACGAGACCCTAAAACAAATTATGAGACGTTACTATTTCAAGGACATGAAAGAACTAACTACAGACTTTATCAACCAGTGCGAATTATGTGATAAAGCCAAATATGACAGAAAACCCCCAAAGATACCCTTAATGTTAACTAAAACACCAGACAAACCTTTCCAGAAATTACATGCAGATACTCTAGTAGTAGAAGCACAAAGTTACCTAACAATCGTGGACGCATTTACGAAAATAGGACAAGCGATACCACTCACTTCTAAAAATAGTATAGACGTAACTCAAGGATTTCTACACTATTTTACATTTTACGGAACACCCGAAACAATAACATTAGATAACGGAAGCGAATTTAAAAACAAAACAATTCAAAACACTTTAGAGTTACACAAAATAAAAATTCACTTTATAACGGAAAACCACCCTGAATCAAACGGACTAATTGAGAGACTACATTCAACCCTATTAGAACAGATCAGACTACTAAGAATAAATTACAAGAAAGAACACATAACCAATTTAATGTCATACGCATTAATCGCGTATAATAACACGATTCATTCAACTACAAATTTTACACCCTTAGAACTAACCTTAGGACATTCAGATTTACGCAACCCCTACGATATACATTATAACAAAGAAATCTACCAGCAATATGCTAAAGATCACAAAGAGAAGCTAAAAATAACCTATGACAAAGTAAAGGACAAGTTAGATAACGATAAAGAGAGAATTACCGCGACCCGTAATAAAAACTCAGACATAAACAAATTTTCCATAGGACAAACCGTATTCGAGAAAAATTACCAAAGCAAAAGACACAAAACGGCACCTAGAAATTTAGGACCCTTTAAAATAAAACGAATATCCGACAAAAACGTAGCCGCGATAGACGACGGCAAGATAACAAAATATGTTCACCTCAAAAATTTAAGACACCCTGTACTTTCAGATGGACAATCGTCACCCTTACCGCCAACCTCCACCCAGGTAGAACGGACACAGAAATTATAATTGAAGACATAAAGAATAACCCCGGTATACTACCAATTAAATTAGGCAGTATGCAAAACACCATAGATTATTGGACCTTTGCACAAAAATTCGATTTAACCGAGCTAAAACAAGAATTTCAAATAATCAAAAATAATTATTTTCGACTAAAACAATCAATGGACACAACAAAATTCTGAAAAGAATACGCAATAGAAATGATGAACTACGACAGTATAACAGAAAGTATTTTGAAAAATATCGAAGACGAATTTAATCGACTAATACCTACAGAACAAATGACGAGAAGAAAGAGAGGACTAATCAACGGATTAGGAAACGTAATTAAAGCAATTACCGGAAATCTAGATAACCAAGACGCAGAACGCTATGACAACGCGATACAACAATTGATAGAAAATCAAAACGACATTAAAACTATAATTAGTAATCAAATATCGTTAACACAATCAACGATCATCAAATTTAATGAAACCCTTAGAAAACTAGTTAGAAATCAAGATAGTATAGCCAATCGAATAGAAACCTTAGAAAATAACATGCGAACTACCATGTTAGGCATGCGAGATTTAATCCGATTCAATACGATATATAACCAGATAATATCAACCCTAACTTTAATTCAACAAATCCTAGCAACATTAGAAAACGCAGTAACCTTTGCAAAATTAAATACCCTACATTCCAGTATAATAGAACCAATAGATTTATTAAAAGAATTATTGAGAATAAAAACTTTTATAACTAACAGTAAATTACCTTTCGATGTAATAGAATCAAACATTTTAATATTTGAAAAAATAGCCATAGTTAAAGGCTATGTAAAAAATAAAGATATAACATTTTTAATAGAAATACAAATAGTAGAGATTAACAGTTACAATTATTATCACTTATTTGCTTTTCCAATGAAAATGACTAGCACATACCAAGTTATTATTCCAAAAACCAAATTCCTATCCTTAAATGAACAAAGATATGGTTATACAAACGACAAATGTAATGAAGTCACACCCAGTCAATACTTATGCCAATCATTAACAACCACAACAATTCAAGAAGACAGCCCTTGCGAAGTACAACTACTAAAATTTACCAATCACTATGAAAATTGTGAAGTCAAACCTGTATTAATTAACAACATGAAAATTCAGAAAGTAACGGAAAATAAATGGATAGCCATTTTTCCCACCGAAGTAATCGCAACAATGTATTGCAGTCAAGTCGAAAGTAATTTAGCATTAAACGGAAGTAAATTAATCACCCTTAAGGAAAATTGTTATTTAAAATTAATAATTAGAGTTTACCAAGATCCAGTACAATGCAAGAAATTAGCAAATCTACCCGATCTGCAAATCAAGATTACCCAAGAAAAAGATGAAGAAACCCTTCAAAAACCAATGCAATTAGAACACCTGGAATTAGACAACTTAAACCACGCCATGAAACTCATGGAAGAATATAAAGAAAAACTGAACGAGATCAAGACGCCCAAAGTGCACTACGATAATATTAGTGTATGGACAATTATATTGATTTTATTGACTATTTTATTGATCATTTATGTAACGTACAAAATATGTATTAGATTTAACAATAATAAAGAAAACAGTTTTAGATTTAAGAAACCCAATCAAACAAATGTACCCCTAGAAAATATGAATTTTAAATGAGATTAAACGAAAATGAATTTAATTAAAAATCAAGAAAAGGTAAAAACCCTTAATTTTTAATGTACGTTGGGAGGAGTTATAGGATCCCCCATCTATTATACATATAAAACTAATATCTTTATTAGGAAATATTAGGAAACATTAGGAAATGTTAGGACAGTGCAACTATGTCGTTGCAACATTTTATTACAATTTATTATGATGATTTCAGTTCCCACGAGTGGAAACGCTACAAAGTAGCACAAGGATAAGTGACACTGCAAATGTCAGGTCACAGACTGTCCGCGGATGTCACGTACCGAGATTACGCAGAATAAGCCTGCAACATTGTAATTATGAATAGCTTTTAAGATAGCAACTATGTATTATGAAGTGTAAGCGGACATAGGTCCGCAGGTTCCCACAGAATTGTAGAGAGGTAGGGAGATTATAAAAAGGCCGGGAGCTCCGCTTCCAGTCAGTTCATCAAACGTTCAGCTTTTACCTCGCAGTTCGTAGATAACTTACTGTACAATTAAGTATTAACTATTCGACTTGGAATAAATTAATTTAAGATTGTAATTGTTCAAATCTGTATAAACAAATAAATGTGTTAAGGACCAAAGAAGTCTTTTTAAAAAGGACCGTTCGAAGCCACGAACCTTAACTCACAGAGTGTCTCATATGCGAAAGAATAGTATTGCTGTATCAGAAACGGTAAGAAATACACATCTGTTAAATAAGAAAAAAGGTTACCAACTTTGGAGTAAATTAAAATGGTTTTAAAAAATTGACACTCACGCCGTTCTCAAGTCATAGAGGGATAGCAAAAAATTTCATTTTTGGTTTGTGGGACCTATCAATTCTATTTCAAAAATATCAAAAAATGGAAAAGTTTTTTGATATAAATTTTGAATAGCATGGTATTATAAAATCTTACTGCAATGTTTCATCGTGTCTTTTACCGTTTCTCATATAGTAATCTTATTCCTTCGTATATAAGATACTTTGAATATTTTTCTCGTAAATAAGTATTTAAGTCCAAGGTGTAACGACTTTTAAATTTTATATACATGCTTAAAACACGAATAATCCGGTAATACTATTATTAATTAAAAGTAAAAAAAAATCAAGTGGATTCAGAAATTGAAATTTATAAAAATTTTCTTCTGCTTTTGTGATACCTGTGGTTTGAAGTGATAATCCGTAATAATGGATAGATAGCTTAAGAGTGTAACAATTACGATTTTCTGTTATTTAAATATACGCTTTCGTTCAATACACCTATTCAATAAATATTAAACTTCTATTGAAACCTTATATTACGAATTCATACATCGTGCCCCATCTACATAAGAATAGTCAAAGTAACCTTTAAGTGCTCTTCTATTTGCTTGTATCTTGATTCAATATCCCTTTTACCGGCGCATGCTTGAATAGTTAACATTGCCTCGTGGACAAGCCATTTTGATATCGGCATGTAATCCGTATAGAAGTGTTATCGAGGGCCTGCAGGTTTTTAATTAAACATGCCGTCCCAGCAAGTAGTAAAGTGGAGTCAACGTATACCATGGGTTCAGTATTAGTTGTGGCATCGACCTAAGATGGTTGTAAATATATTTCTACGGTAAGAAAATAATTCGCAAACTTACCTTTAAATTCAATTTTCCCGTTTGATTTCAGTGCAAGTTTTTTAAAGTACCAAGTATTGAATATGAAGCAAGTTTTTTAAAGTACCAAGTATTAAATAACAAACTATTGAAATGATGCGATATACTGGAAATTGTACGACTAATGAGCTTTTTAAGATAGTAATAAGAGACATTAATATTCCAGATGACATGATCGCTGTTAATGTTCATAACAGCAAAAATAGGACTTCTCTGGAATATTGGTAGTAGTTTAGAATTTGGAATACAGACCTACTTCGGACAAGGAAATATTTTTTATAGGATTCAGAAATGGGAAACCTTCAAACATAATATAGGTCACATAAAGTTTTATCCGTGATTACAAAATACTTACTATTACAATATCCGAAAACTTGCACAGAACATCCATTGCAAAGGATATCTCCTACCGCTTTAGCAGAAAGTGGCTGTGATATGTATCCCCGAAAAGCCACGGGATTGTGTATCTCAAAGGTGGCTGTGGGTACTATCGACTGAGATGTTACTGCATATAAAAATATTTTAAAACTACTCTACTTTCAGTGAAAACCCACTATATTATTCATTATGGAACAGAAAGTAATCTAGATTACTGTAGTTGTAGAGCACGTATGTATAAAATAAACACACAAGAATGTATTGCAGGGGTCTTGTGTATTTAAACATATCAAAATATACTATTTACCATAAAAATGAATGCAGTAATATTTCATAGCGTTAATACATCTATTCGTGGACAATAAAAATCAATCTACAAATTCTATAGTAGCGCTTTCCCGTTTAAATCTCCCCAAATTTAGTTAAATCGCACAATATGCCTTAACCCTCGCAAGTTTAACACCAACAACTTTCTATTTCATACTCGAAAGCATTCAGGATGATATTCCCCGTCTCTCTTACAGGCAAATGCATACTGACAAGTTCCCAGTAAATTTTGATTATAGATCCCTTTCATTGTAGCTACCCACTGAGTTATTCACCCTTGTTTGAGTATGGTAAAGTACGTAAATGAAGATGATACCAAGTTTTATAAAACATTCATCTATCGGTTGAATTACATGAAATTGTAATTACTGAATTTTATTTTTAAATTATTGTCAATTATAAATATTAAATATTATTTTATAAATATCGTTCCTATACAAATATATATATATATATATATATATATATATATATATATATATATATTGCTGTGAAACCTCTTGAATTACCTGGTCTGTTGATTTTCTTCTGTTAATCGCCTCGGCTGCTCCTCTAGATAGCTTTCATCCTCATACATAAAAAACAAACACATTCCTACCACAAACATCAACGTCAACTCTATTTACATCAATATTCACAATACATTAAAATTTCAAAATTAATATTCAGCATAAATTTTAATATCGGAAAATTTCAAAATTAAATTTATTTTCATTTTAATGTGCATCCAGAATTAAAGTCCTTGTAGGATGCCTACTAATTACTATAACAATATATGCAGAGTACAAAGGAGCATCTGCCACCCTTTACGTTAATTAACCAGGTTCGTCTAATTGAGCTCAAAGACATACCCATATTTTTATCATAATCCAGAACATCAATACTAAATACCCTTTCTACTTAAACAAGCAAATTTCACCTTAAAATTAAAATATTATTGTTAGTACCATTTCACTACTGTCCATTTTGAGTAAATCAATTATAAAGTTATTCAACACACACAACAATATCAAAGTTCAAACAAAATAGTATAATTTACCTGAAGGTTACTTGCACTCGTAGCTTCAATGTACATCGTCCCTTTTGTTAATCACACCATTCCAACTGGGTTATATTTACAGCTTCTGATTCTCAACGCTTTTAAAATCTTCTCCATCACCATTCATCTAAAGTTGTTTCAGGGCTTTTCCGGAACTCCTCTGTGTATATCTGACCCTTGTTTCGTGGATCCAGACACGTTTATGCACCATTTAAGTATTAATACCCCGAAAATAACAAAGAAATTCATACTTCTTTCACCAAGATACGCCAAAACTGCCTACTTTTGTGTATTTATTTGTCATAGTAAATTTTACCAATTGGTCCAGTGATACTAAACTTTATTACCTTGTATCTTCTTTTCTAAGTGCACTAACGTACATTCATTGTAGCACGTAAAGAACAAGCTGTTTTTAAATCACATAATATTCGAGCAAACTGTTTAAATTGTTTAATATTAAAACCGGAAAACTAAAAAGCACTGTATAACGCGTTCAATCAAGTCGAAGATCTAAGAGAGCTTGTTTATATTCAGCTCGGTATATATAGAAGTTAGCCTGTCTGTCGGTCTGTTCCCCAAAACGGGTAATTCTAAAGAATTTCGCATGCTAGGTTCCCAGTCCGCCGCCTGTGCGTCGGTTTTTACGAATTTTGCACTCGCCAGTTGAAAATCTCAGAAATTCTCACACGGCACGCAAACATGTCCGAGAATAACTAATTAATTTTGTACAGAAATTGTTGTTTCTACCTCTCATATGTGCATCTTATTTTCAACCAATCGTGACCCTCGTGACGTTGCTCATATCACGCCTTTAATTATTAGTGTCTTTGTCTTACGCACATTATCTTTCCTTCTCTAACCTGTTCTTAGTGGTGCAAATTGATATTCCTTACTATCGATTATTTCAGTCCATGTGGACTATCTGGGTTAAATAACCCCGTATCGCGCCTTCCCGTGAATATTAAGCCCCGGTTTCTCCAAGATTCTTTGTAACCATTAATTATCTGCAAAATTTACGCAGAATGAGCTTTTAAACTACGCAGGTGTTCAAACATAATATTAATTCTCAGAGCTTTATTTTCTGGTATTATAATCCTGGATTTTCACAGACTTTTATGCTTATTATTAATAATGGTTTAATTAACTCCAATTAAAATTGACTTCTATCCTTTCATTTTTAGCGAATACAAATTAAATGTTAATTATTATGTGTACACTTTGTTTAATACCGGTTACTTAAAATAAGGTTAATTAATATAAATTTTGCACGTAATTTCCATTTGTTTCTTTCCTCGGAATAATTACATTACACGTAGAGCTTGTTAATACTGTTTCTTTTGATATAAAGCGTCTTGTACATGATTTAAATCTCTTATTTTTACTGAAACGACCGAATTTATTTATGCTTCTTGGTTTTAATAAAGCGTACCTTTTCCCAAAGCTTCTACACGGTGATGAAAATTATTTGATGTGATTATTTAATTTTCTACCCTGGTCTAAATATGAGTAATATATATATATATATATATATATATATATGTATATTGATAAAATCCCATATCCCAGAAAAATCTGAAAGAACTAATATCAATCTTAATCAACAACGGTTACCCTAAACCACTTTTATCAAAACTACTACATACTAACACAATCATATTTCCACCTCAAAATAAACATACTGATATCATTTACAAAAAACTTTTATATATTACTAATCTTTCACCACTAATATAAAAAAATTACTAAAACAACCTTTTGTAACTATAATAAATTGAAATACTAAGTCCATTGGAAACTTTTTTAATAAACTAAAAGAAAAAACAAATAAAGCTTTGTGTAGCAATTTAGTGTATAAAATTCAATGTGAATGCAAAGCTTCCTACGTAGGCCAAACCAAACAGTGGCTCCGAAATCGAATGACACAACACAAAAGTGATGCAAAATTAGGAAAAACTTCTTGTGCTCTTTCTATACATTTATACAATACAAAACACAAAGTCAATTATGATCATGTAAAAATTTTAGATATAGAAAGCAATTACAAAAAAAGACTTTTCTTAGAATCATTTCATATAAACCAAGAACAAAATTCCATCAATCACAAAGAAGACATCAATAATTTACATACAGTTTACTCATACCTATACACTTTTAATCCAAAAAAATATACTAACTATAATGATATTGCTTACACACCGAATTCTATTTAATTTAAGTCAAAAGTCAACCTGTTTACTACACCTGTAAAAATATATGATTTTAAAATCTAACTATTTTTATGCAACCCACCATACAAAAAAAAAAATTTTTTTACAAATAAACCACATACTACTATTTAAATAAAAAATATAAGCAAATAGTGTCATAATTTGTTGATTGATGTCATCCTAGATCCTACATTTTTGTCAAATCAAAATAACAAAATGGAGCACTCACTAGGGTGTACAAAGTCATTTTAATAGAAGATTGTCATTAATACATATTATAATGTCAAGTGAGAAGTAATGACTGAAAAATTTGAAAAGAATGTATATATAGTAAGCCTCCAAGAAAAGTCTCATTTTATAATTAGTTTCAGAATCCAAGATAACTACCTCTTTATAATTTGTAGTGTGAAGTGTGTTACTAATGACATTATAATATGTATTAATGACAATCTTCTATTAAAATGACTTTGTACACCCTAGTGAGTGCTCCATTTTGTTATTTTGATTTGGGACCTCACCATTTCAATTTTGGTGGTGTTTAACTATATATATGTATTTCTGCATTAACAACTTTTAAGTAAATATTTTTAATCTTTAACTAACTGTCATTCTATATGTCAATTTTGTGCAGTACCTTTGAAAAAGGCAAAAACCTTTGCCGAAACGTAAGGTCTTAATTAAATGTTGTGCTAAATACAATATTGGATTTTGATTTGGACTACATCATACCAATTTTTCATCGATAAAACTAATTTATAAAAAAACATTATATATATATATATATATATATATATATATATAATGTCAAAATGATGTAATTATTTTTTGGGATATTTCCTTCAATTGATACGTAAATATTAAAAATCCATCTGCATTTATTGTTTACGTTTCGGTTTATTTAAAACCTTAATCATAACCTAACAAATTACAAATAGAAACAGTGTAAAGTCAAAAATACTCACAATAAAAACTTGAATTAAATTATAACAACCTTACATGCGGTATCGATTTCGAATATATTTTATATAGCTGTCATTCAATAACTACTAGATAAAGGTATTTTATGTGTGTAACAGAATACTTTCTAAAAGAACAGAAGTGAAATTTTTGTTTTTGTGAACTTTTTTAAAACTGTATAGATACGTGTATATAGTGTTTAAATTTTGTGTGTCTTGTTTGTTGTTAATACTGTCATTTAGTTGTTGAATATGAAATGCTTCTAAGAATAGTCTATTTTTATAATTGTTTTCAATTTCTAAAATTTCAACATTGTCGTAGTTCGGTGAGTGGAGTGTGTTCACTACGTGTGTTGTCAATGCACAAAATGTTTTTTTTAATTTAATGTCACTCTTATGTTGGGTGAGCCTATTCTTCAGCCATTGATTAGTTTGCCCCACATATAGTCGATTACAACTACATTGTATTTTATATACTATATTACTGTACATCTTTGTTGGTGTTTTATCTTTAACTCTCGAAAATAACTTTTTTATGCACTTTTCATATTTAAAAGCAATGACAATATTCGGTTGTTTTAATAATTTAAGTAAGCAAGGGAGTTAATCTTTCTATATATGGTAAAGTTTTATAAATAATGCTATTTTGCTGGTCTTGTTTGTGTGTGTGTATTGTATTAGTAAAAAGTAGCTTTTTTAAAAAAATTTTGGGGTAACCATTATTTAGTAACATAGATTCTAATTTTTTTTTGTTGATTTTGTGAAATTGTGTTTCACTAATCTTTTCTATACGGTGTTTTAGTGCTAAGATTGTGTTTATTTTATGATTGAAAGAGTGATTAGAATAGTAATTGATGAATCGACCTGAATGTGTTGGTTTATTGTACCAATCAAATTGTATAGTGTTTAACTCAGTTCGAATAACTAGTGAGTCTAAAAATGCTAGAACATTATTGTTTTCAATTTCTACTTCAAACTTTATATGAGGATCAAAATGGTAAATAGCGGATCTGGATGCACTACAGAAATAATTAGCGAAACGTCTAAAAGCAACTTATTCCAGCTACTTTTACACTTACAACCGAAAAGTACACACTAAAAAAATATGCAAAGTGCAAAAACAAATAAAATAGTATCTATAACCTCTATTGACTACTTGACACCGTAAATTAACTATATAACTTCGAATACAAACGATAGCTTAAGCTATATACAATTTTTGTTAGTAAGTAGAAGTGTAACATGTGACATACTAAAAATCTTTCATAAGCTACAAAGCCAATCAATTAAGTCTTCAAAAACTTTATCTGAAGTAATCTCTTCGTTTCAAAAGACCATCAATCAGTTTAATAGCGAAATAAACAGGAAACAATCAGAGCCTATATTACAGGCTATCAATAACAAATTAGCAGTGGCGAATAATAACTACCAATATCGAATTAAGAGGAGCTACGAAACGAGTTGCACAATAAAAACTTAATATTAAAATGACTTAATTCTAAAAATATACGTATTAATAATCAAATGAAGAATGATCAATAAAAACAAACAAACGCTTATTACTCGTGTAGATAATGTAATTTAAAATGCTTTACTTTGAAACATAAATTCCAAAACCATGTAGTAGGTTGTAGTACTCGTATTTGGTATGTTTGACTACTACGCCCAAGATCCCGGGTTCGAATCCCGAGACGGTCCGCTTGAAAAATGTTAGGCGAGCATTTTTCACAAAAATACACCCTCGTTCGGATTGAGAGGTAAAATGGAGGTCCCGTGTGTGAGTGTTGTCACGCACGTTAAAGATCCCTACATTGCTTGGAACAGCAAGGGTTTGGCAAAATTTCAAATTTTCCAAGTAAAAAAACTCACTTCCTGACCAATGTAGTACCTTCGGGTGGAGCATTGGAAAATCATATGCAAGGTAGATAGTAAGATAGTACTACAATAGTACGGAAATATAATTCAGATTCTAAAAGCAACTACAATGCTAGAAAACGAAAAAGAGAGGGGAGTGAAAGGGGAGAGAGCGAGAAAACATCTAGCTAAATGAGTAGGGATCTCAACTGGAGTTCAGGGTTCAGTTTCATTCTTTTACTTGTAATTTTTAAATTTATCAAATTTAATACTCTACGTATTATTTGAGAGTTTGCCCCACTCTTTTAATTTAAATAGTAGACTTAATATTGTACACTTCAAAAATAAGTTTATCTTAGTCTGTATTTTAGCATTATTTCGTTATACAAATCATAGTCCGGAAAGTTATAAACTTGACAATTTACGCTGAATGAAATAAAAAAATGTTCAAAGAGATATTGCTGTTTTTCATTAAAGATTTTTAAAATGCAGGTTATGGTTCGAGATCTTTTAGTGCTCTAGTATCAGTACAATTTTTATCGTTCAATTTGTAACACGTTTGCATTACTTTGGATATAAACCAAATACGAAAGAAAAATTTAGTTTTGGATGGACAGAATAAATATGAAGTACCCTATATATTGAGATTTTAAGAATAGTTAATGTTAATTAAGCATGACATTTCAAATTTTGTTTCTATGAAAGTAATTCAGATAGCAAACTTTAACTTCAAAGGCTTAGATCTGTTAAATAGATTGTTTACGTAATAATCCATGACCATGACATTCAAATACAACAACAAAAAAAAGGAAAACAGATTTAAACGTTACAAGACGCTACGTATGCGCTTCCCATGGAAAAATAATTTACAATAGACAGTTGTGATCCATTCCGACCATCAAGGACATTCAAATGATTCCATATTGCAACAACAATACAATAGATTATAAAGAAACTACGTAAATTTTACGTAATTATAGTACAACAGCTTTGTTCTCAAACACAAATTAAATATGTTACATTGTAGGAATGAAGTTTTGACCGCGGTTAGCATGCCCTACAAGAAATGATGTATAATGATTACGCCTAAAAAGAAAGGAAAATCGAAAGTAACACAACTTCAAAATTTGAATATGGACTTCTCTACAGTGAAACAGGGCGTGCGACTTATTATTTTATTAAACTACACTTGCAAGTTCAAGTTATGTTTCAATCACATGTTCATGGACTTAACGTTGTGATAACCTGAGAAAAGAGTTAGGAACCTGAAAGTTCACCCCACAAATATGTTGAATTCCATTTTGTGTTAAGCACACTACTGATAGAAGACAGACAATGAAAGACTGGTGGTTATGGAGATCATTCAATTTTTACAGGTAAACTGAAACAAACACTGAGAGTAAATAAACCTTACTTTTAATTGGTGTAGAAATATGTTAACGTCAAATTGATATGCGAAATATAGATGGTATCTGTTCATTCATAGGAAGTTAGCATAACGTTAACACAATTATTTTGTTAGATTTTTTTGTATACTGATGGCTAATGTGCCTAGAACTCGAGATTATTTAGTGTAAAAATTAAAATTAGAACCTTTTTCGATGATTAATTAGGATGTGATGAATTTTTAAGGTATGTTTTATGTGTGGTACAGTACCAATTAAGAAGTGAACAACAAGTTGATATTTTTAAAGGACTACGGAGTGCGGAATGGAATGTTATATTGACCGACGCTTTTGTTTATAGATTAAGTTGGTATTTCTATACCAATATTCGTAAAACTAGAAAAATCGGTTTTTGTTAAATTAATACTACTGTATTAATTTTTCCTTTAGGTTTTCTTTTTGTTAATTAATACCTGCCGGTTTGAAGTCAGTAAATTAAGTTTTTTTGAAAAGTATTTGTATTCATATAAAAATTATGTTAATGGAGGTCAAGTGAAGTTCAATTTTATTCAGACTTATTTATTAATTAGGTAATAATAGACAAATTTGTGATAGATATCCAGCCACCCCAGAGATGAAGTTGTATCTGGGATAGGTCCTCCACTTTACAATTTTCTTTAATTTGAACAAAATTTAATAAGTGTTTTTAAGGTGTTGTAGAGCAAAATCAAATATCTTGTGATAAATTTAGTAAATTACAAGCAAAGGAGACCTATTCGGAATAAGTATTATCCGTGTAGAGAAAATAGAGATTGCTGAGACAAGACGGTTTGGCATTATGACAATAGAACACGTCTTTCGAGGTAAATAGTTATTGTAACGTAGTTCTTGTATTTCAGCTATTTAAAATATTTATTTTTATTATTTTTATTATATAACCTGTGCACCCTTAAGATTGTGACGAGGTCGCTGACTCTTTGGGCTAAATCTAAATTTATAACGCACCGCTGATTTTCACTCATAACAAACTAAACAGTCAAACACCTTAAAAAAAGAAACACATAAAAAGAGTAATTCATTAGCTGGGTTTCTACTGACATAGGGTAACATTTTTTTTTTGATGACTGCAAATCCTTTAAAATTATTCATTAAGTACGCTGCATTGTCTATTTAAATAAACAATAAAATCAGGCGATGTAAATAAATATTTAGATCGAAGCAGAGTAGCCCAATCACGAACCGAAAACTATTCAATACTACTGGGTTAGTTACTATTAGTAAACGTTGGTCGTTTGAATAGAATCATCAATGTCAGGCGATTTTGATGTTACTTGTGCACATTGAGCAGACGATTCAGTCTGGCACGACCATTTGATAAAGAAGCACGATGCAGTTGAACTGGGTCCTCGCCAGCAACCTTCGTGAAGCGATAGGCGTTGCCGCTTAGCCAGGTGCAAGATGCACTTGATTTACGGTGTATTTTAATAATGGTAAGCAGATTAACTTAGTCACTGTCGTCCAGTCTTCCCGAAATGTATTAGAAAATATTCTACAGAAATCTTACAATACTTTCGTTTAGGCTTACACAGTCAAAATTGCGCCGTATATCGTGGTCAAGCACGTCTTCCATTCATACAAGTGAAGTGGTTTACCGTTGTCCTTTCCTAATCGAACACCGTAAGGGTCGATGTTTTAAGACAGTATAATCTTAGTGTGCCTTTTCATTTCTTTTGCTACAAATCAAATGCACCAGGAGTTGGTCAATGACTTAAGTACAAGAGCTTAGATGGATTTTCGGAGGCATGTTGCCCAGCGATGGAAACATTATCATGTTTTATATTTTTAAATATACAGAAAATTTCTATTTCTAATTCTATAAACAGGGAATGGTTAAACTAGTATTTTATTATTGCATACAATTCAAATTTTAGCAGACTTTTGAAGGTAAGTATCAAATCTTCCAAATTTCATTTAAAGCGGGTGATTAAAAACAATTTATTAATAGAAAAAGATACAACCAATGTGCTTTCATCGACAAATACCGTACTAAACTCGTATTCTAATTAACCTCCATCGTCTCATCTAAATGAGTTTCAACTGCTTATCGAGGGCATTGTTTGAACAAAATTTGATCTAAATGCCAAAATGAGGGTTATCAACATTTTAAAAATTAAAAATTCCATAAACGTCTTTGAAAAAGGTGGAATAAAGAGTATGTGCTATAGCTTAAAGAGAACGTTTGAAACGGTGCACAACCTCCGCTGATTCATTTAGTTCTTATCAATGAGAATAGTTCTCAACCGACTCAGTGGAAACTTGACATCCGTCCAACTGTACACACAAAAACAATTTTTTACCAATACTATAGCGTTTTGTCGCAATTGTTTTCAACGCCCACGGGCGGTCTATTGGTACAGTCCCCAAGTATTCGAAATTAATTTAAAAAGGTTAAATCATAAGACGAGGAATTTAGTTGCACTTTATATTTCAATGGCATTATCAGTCTTGGCAACAGTATAGTTTTCAATTTCTAGGACGAATAAATCCAGAGCTATTGCATTATTCGGTACTTATTTTGTTCTAATTTATATCATGAACCAACATTTTGTAGCATGCACCGTTTAAAACACGTGGCAGTGCTAGCTTCATATGAAACTAGCAGGAATACATTGTTACCGTTAAACTCCAACCTCTTGCTTAATTATTAAGGTTTAATCATGCAAATTGCTATCTACAAGTGATAAACGTAAGAACGAAAACCTCAAGCACTACATCGAAACATGTGGTAACGTGCTTTCGTAAAAACTCAACCGCTTCCGTGAAGTCCTGTACTAAAAGTCATCCACGTAATTACCTATTGTCACAGAATTCGATTCGTCTCTCACAAGATTGACTTATTCAAACCGATTTATGTCTTAAAATCAATCAGAATAGAGAACGTCTTCGCTTCAATAGCGTGTATGGACATAATTTTCCCGAGAACGATAAAAATTTCCGAGGTAGTATCTTAACATATTCATGCATGTCGAAATCATTTTATTCTTACAAAGCAAACAATAATTTATAAAATAACCAAAACCTGATTTAGGAAACAAAAAGGAATTCCTTTACTTTTATACAAAATACAATAAATTTAATATATATATATATATATATATATATATATATATATATATATATTATGAGTAGTTTTTTACACAAGGTAAGTTGATAAATACTAACGTATTGCAATTAATAAGATGAAATAATAACCTAGACTTTTTAAGTAAAGCCCAAATGATCATTTCAAATCGAGCTAGTAATTGAAAGAAGGAAAATATAAGGCCTTGGACAGGATTTCAACCTGCATCTCAGTTTTGCCGGAACTGTGCGTTTACCAATTACGCTACCGAGGCCGATGGCTATAATTGGGAAATTTACAAATCTAAATCGTGTACAGTACCATATATAAACCTAACTTTCAATTACGTTCAGCATTTTTGTCAATCATATCTGAAATTGTCAAGTTTTTGACTTATGTCAGATATAGACAGGAAGCAACGCTCAAAATCACGGCTTTAAGCCAAGTATTAATATATAAATATTATGAGTAGTTTTTTACACAAGGTAAGTTGATAAATACTAACGTATTGCAATTAATAAGATGAAATAATAACCTAGACTTTTTAAGTAAAGCCCAAATGATCATTTCAAATCGAGCTAGTAATTGAAAGAAGGAAAATATAATGCCTTGGACAGGATTTCAACCTGCATCTCAGTTTTGCCGGAACTGTACACGATTTAGATTTGTAAATTTCCCAATTATAGCCATCGGCCTCGGTAGCGTAATTGGTAAACGCATAGTTCCGGCAAAACTGAGATGCAGGTTCAAATCCTGTCCAAGGCCTTATATTTTCCTTCTTTCAATTACTAGCTCGATTTGAAATGATCATTAGGTTATTATCATTTGGCATTACGTGTAAAACTACTCATAATATTTGTATATTAATACTTATTAAAGCCGTGATTTTGAGCGTTGTCTGTCTATATCTGACATAAGTCAAAAACTTGACAATTTCAGATATGATTGACAAGAAATGCTGAACGTAATTGAAAGTTAGGTTTATATATGGTACTGTACACGATTTAGATTTGTAAATTTCCCAATTATAGCCATCGGCCTCGGTAGCGTAATTGGTAAACGCACAGTTCCGGCAAAACTGAGATGCAGGTTCAAATCCTGTCCAAGGCCTTATATTTTCCTTCTTTCAATTACTAGCTCGATTTGAAATGATCATTTGGGCTTTACTTAAAAAGTCTAGGTTATTATTTCATCTTATTATATAATATATATATATATATATATATATATATATATAAAGGAGGAACTTGGACATCCAGTAATTGCAAAACACACGTTAAGAGTTAATTTACTTTACTAATATTAAAAAAATTAAAACACATATTGGAATAAAAAGGAATGAGTTTGTACCTTCAAGAACAAAATTTAATACATTCAACCAATCTACTTGGAGCAGCCTCTAATTGAATTCAAATCTTTTATGCTCAAGGGTAAAGTACCTATTTACATGAACACTAGCCATTATTATTGTTGCAAAAGAATCAATTATAACGTGTATAATTAAAATAAAAGGGTTCTGATTTTGTACCCTCGCCATTCCCTCGAAAATCATACAGAACTCCTATTTACTTCATGGTTACTCTTTCTTCAAATGTAAAGTTAGAAAGCTTCTACAATATTTTTAGCTTTATACTTAAAGAATACAAATTACGTTGTATCTTCTATAAGAGTATCGATTCTGTTCATGCAAATATATTCTACTTTGGATATTAACAGTAGTTCAGAATAGTTTCTAAGAGAACGTCAACAGTACAAAATCTAAAAATATATATATTTTAATGGTACAAATTATATTGCTTCTAATATAGGAGTAAAGATTGTCTCTGCTCGAGCAATAGAGTATCTTATTCTTGAGCGCAATAGTAGTTTCTACGAAAACAACGGGGATGAAAAATTTAGAACATTATATTTTAAGGGTACTAATATGTGTTGTGTGAATTAACTCGTTACATGCCTTTTCATTTACTGAATGTCCAAGTTCCGTCTCTTATATTTATAAAATCTATAGTATTTTGTATAAAAGTAAAGGAATTCTTTGTTTCCTAAATCCGGCCCTGAATATTTTATAAATTACTTTACATTATAAGAATAAAATGGTTTGGACATGCATAAATACGTTACGATGTACCCCGGAGATTAATATCGCTCTCGGGAGGAATGGTCCGAACTCGCGCTCTTCAAATGACGATGTTCTCTGTTCTAATTGGATGTAAGACATCAGTCGGTGTGAATAATCCAATCACGTGAGGGACGAAAAGTTCTGAGACAATGAGTAACTACGTGGACATTTTACTGTCGGACATCATGGACGCGACTGTATTTTTCAGGTGAATGTGCTGTTACCGCGTTCTTCGTTGTAGGGTTCGAATTTTTTGTTCCTCTCTTCTTATCTTTTCCTTTTAGGGCACTATAACGATCATTGACAGGTAACAGCGTTGTAAAATTAGAAAGAGAGAGGCTCACTATGACCCTGAGAAGAGTTCCGTCGCAGGTGGTCATGAACCGTAAGTGCTTATAACAATATAACTTCTAGAAAAATACCAATATTTGCACAATCAAACCTTAATAATTAATTAAGAAGGTGTCGAGGAATGAGAGAAACAATACAAATTATAGTGCTTCTTGTGTAAAAATAACGATTGATTTTATTCATGCAAATAGTCACGTTACGCTTGAGAAGAACAGACTTGGATTCAAGTAGAACTTATTTCAAACAATAAATAAAATTTTTTGATAGTTCAGATTAGTACAAAGTCAGTTTTTTATTTCTATGTTTGTTTTATTTTCTGTAATACGACCCTGCTAGCTTGATATTAAGTTAGCAGGGGTAATTTGTTTTAATACAGCACATTGTACAAAACTTTGATCTATGGTACAAATTAGTAGAAAATAAGTACTACAGAATACAATAGGTCTAAATTGATTCTGCCCAGATTAGAAGAGGTTTATTTTGAACATATTTTTAGAATAGTAAAAAACCTTCACCGAACCTCATATGCAAATTTTTAGATTTCTTTTAATACAAGTGTTCTGAATACGAGTGACACAGCAATTAAAAAAGCACCTTGTATAATTAATAGTTTAAAAGTTACCTTTTTAAGTGCTTCATAAAGTTCTGTAAACAATTATAACTTACGTCATGCTACACTATTCTACATTTAAATTGCAAAAGTGGCATTATCAGAATGAATTTTATTAAGACAGCTTTAAAATGTTCCATCGAGTTAACCACGAAAACGACAAAAAAGGGAGAGAAACTGCACGTTTCCTGTCACTTCAATGGTTACAGTTTTTAATTGACCGTATACAATCGATCTAATTAATCTCTAACGCTTTTAGTACCCACCTACATTTTCCAATAATGATAGACAAAAGCTTCATGACCTCTGATCAACGAGATATCAATAAGTTATTTCGATTACAAAAAAAATCAATTCCTCTGGTCGCTTATAAATATACAATCATGCATTAAATTGTAATAGCACTTCCTTCCATTACTACCAAGCTTGCCTTGTTTATGCAACCTTCCAACATCGGGTTTTAATAAATAAATAAATATATTCAGTCACGATCGGAGGAAAATATCAAGCGGTTGCATAAAGGAAACGTTTATTAATTTTTGGTCATTAACGTAAAATAAACCAAGCAATATTCGAAAATTTTAAAACAAATAATTGAATTATTTAAATAAATAAACCCACCATTTATTTTGCACCCTATCTTTTGTCAGGTGTGATAAAAAGTATAAGCGTATGACAAAATCTGAAAGACACATTGGTAAAGCTAGTCCAGCAGTTGTGAACTGCGAAGCTAACATCATCAAGACTAATAAAAAATGCTCTTCAAGCATAGCAAACTATGGTGATCAGTAATAACACGAAATTTAGTTCCTTAAATCCAGGGACGGAATTTTTCTCACAGGAAAAAACTCCTAAACATTTTCGTTCAGTCACTGAATAATTATGTGCAGCACTAGCATATGACACGATGCAATCTACCCTACATTGATTCTTTGTTTTTTTTACCTGGAAAATTTTGAATTTTGCCGAACCCATGTTGTACCAAGCAAGGAAGAAATCTTTAACGAGATCTCCATTTCACCTCTCATCTGAACGAGGGCGTATTTTTGTGGAAAATGCTCGTCTAATATTTTTCAAGCGAACTGTGTCGGGAATCGAACCAGGAACCTTAAGCTAAGTAATCACACGCATACCAACTACGCCACGGAGCCGCCCTAATAATGCGATCTACACCGTCAATGTTCTGTAAGAGAACTCCACAGAGAGAGCAGTGTTTGAAGCATTTACTTCTGTAGTAAATAATTGACTAAAATCAGGTTAACTGAAAATAGGTTCTGAGATAGGAATTTTTTTTATTTCTATAAAAAGATGATTTAGTCACCTCGATGGGTTGTTTCTTTTTCTCTTTGCCTTTCAAATTGTCATTAATCGGAGACATTAAAGAAGAAAATGATTATATGAAGCGTCTATATCATGAACACATACCCACAAAACGTTTGATGTCAACGGTAGTAACTGGTCAGCGGTTCCATGGCTTAATTGGTTCGCGTGTGACCACTAAGCCCAAAGTTTCGGGTTCGATTCCTGACAGGGACCGCTCGAAAAGTGTTGGGTGAGCATTTTTCACAAAAATACACTTTCGTTCCGATGAGAGGTAAAATGTAGATCCCGTGTGTAAGTGTTGTCACGCAGATTGAAGATGCCATGCCTTGCTTGGAATAGCAGGTGTTCGGCAAACATAAAAATTTCGAAGTAAAAAACTCGCTTCCTGGTCAATGTAATAGCTTCGGATGGAGCATTGGAAAATCAATAGTAGAGTAGTTTCTAATCTAGGGTACTTTACCAGAGTGGAAATTTTTT
The DNA here is from genome assembly GCA_036346225.1 of Platerodrilus igneus. Taxonomy (NCBI): domain Eukaryota; kingdom Metazoa; phylum Arthropoda; class Insecta; order Coleoptera; family Lycidae; genus Platerodrilus; species Platerodrilus igneus. The sequence goes on from JARFIW010001137.1 coordinate 283,370, forward strand.
GTGGGTTGGTACGTAATGTATTCGATCCAACTCCACATCCATGAGATATTAGTAATTTTTAAAAGTTAGCACTTTTTAAGTTCATAATGAGGTTAGCCTTTAAAAGTCTGTCGGAAACGATTTTTAATAATTCCATGTGGTTAGAAAATGTAGAAGATATGACTACAATATCATCAAGATCACAAAAAATATAAGGTTCCAGTTCTGGATCAAAGACAGTATTCACAGGATGTTGCGATTAAGCTGCATTTCTCAAATAACACGGGACTATAACGAAACGGATTGGACATCTACTAATAACACTAAACGCTATCTTATCTTTGGACTCTTCCGTTAATGGAAGCTGCCAAAACTGTGTCGAAGGTCTGGAGACGATAGATAGTTAGCGTTTCTAAGAATATTACGGATTCTGTCTACGTTCATTATCGGATAACCGTCATGAGAACAATTGATGAACACCACACAGACTTGTACATTTTTCAATAACATTTAAAGATAACATTTCGTCTAATTTTTCAAATAAAATTTTAGACATGTATGGAGATATTCGGTATGGGCGTTTTCTAAACGGTTTATGATCACCAGTGTCAATGTACATAAATATTTGATCGTTGCGGCCTAACTTATTTTCTGTACTAGCAATAGCATCAAAAGAACCTATTAATTTTTTCGCTTAAGAATATTCAATTTCGGATAAATCTTCCATTAAACAAAAGTTACTATATGTTTAGGAACTTCTGAAAATATATCGTTAACAAATAAAAGTGTGTTGTTGATTTAGATAAAGCTTCCCAAGAAATGCTTTTAAAATTTAAGGGATGTTCAAATTTCTTTGCGAAATCCATATAAAAAATAAACAGATAGGGAAGAAAAGGTACTACCAGGCAGATACACGTAATAAAACGTAATTCATCATTAATAAAAATAGTTAAGTCTACAGTAATATCCATTTTTTGAGGGGTACCATCACCGGTGTAGAGTTTATGTTTGCACAATGGAAATAATTTTAATTTTAAATTATTAAGTATAAGTATACCAAGATAACCTATAACAGAAACATTATTTCCGATATCAAAAATTGAGATGACATTTGTGTCTACTAATTTACTTTTATGTAAGATCTATTATCTAGAGATATCGTAATAAAATTATAAAATTCTATAAAATATTGATTCGGTTTATAAAATTTTTTAACTGTTTTTAATCATAGCAACCAGTCAGTCATCTTTATTATTAACTTTAAAATTAGTCATTAAATTGTTATTATTTTTATATTTCTTTGTAGTCTGGAGAAAAAAGTACAAGTCAGCCACTTTGCGGTACTTTATATTGCACTTTTTGGACATTTAGGACAGGTATTAACGATTACTAGCAGGAAACCACATCTATAACAGAACATTTTTCTTTTTAATTTGCAGCCTTATATGATCTTGTTTTCTGCAGTTGAAACAAATTATCTGTAGTGGTTTGAAACTATATGAAACATACTGTGTTTTATGCATTTGAGGTAGTAGTGTAGATACCGTTTTATTTGTTGTATAATATAGCGTCAATTAGTGTGCTACCGACCACAATAATTACATTAGAACGGAAACGAAAGGTTTGAATACAAAAGGTGATTGATGCGCCCTCCTTCCCACCCTCCCGGCGATGTTACAACTTTCGGATGTCTTGATTAATAGGTACAAGGCTTTTGCATTTAAAAGTTATTTAAAGTTCAATTGGAAATCTCGAGAAGGTTATTTGATCATTCTAGCCGTTTAGGATTAATCTAGAATAATTGGATAAAGTATAAATTAGCGTTAGGGAGTTTCGAAGTCAGTTCTAATTACAGCATTGGTTGTAACACTTGTCCTAATGTAAAACATCGATTGCAATATGTTCTAGTTGAAAGCTTTGGAAGTTGTAATGTAACATAAATTACTGTAATGATCATATAAGCTAATATAAATTAATAATTAGTGCTTCGATATAAATTCATTATAGTGCTTCGGTAGTAATTTAGAAAATAGCATTGTAGTTTTAATGTCAACTGGATAAAACTTGTACTAATAGTTAACGCTCTGAAAATAAATAGTTGGGTGAGTTTCTAGCAATTTTATTGTAACTACCAGTTGCTGAAAAGGACTTCTGTAACCAGTTTGAAAATAAAGAATTGTTGTTATTGCAAATAGAGTTTTCGTTACAATAAGTATTTCTTTTTTGTGACTGTGAAGGTATTATTTTTGTATTATATAGAATTGCATTTATTTGGATTTTGAGGTATTAATATTGACCGGAATATTTTTTGAAAAAAATTCGTTTGGATAGTAATGTAGTTTGGAAACAGTGTTTTTTCGACATAAGTAATTAATTTTATACTGTATTTGAACGTAAATTTTGTTTACTTATATCATTAGGTAACATATTTTTATTTTCTACATGAGTAGAAGTATTAGGTTATGTGTTTAAACGTGAGTGCTATTTTTTCAATCTAAATGATTCTTTGAACATTTGTGTGGTAGTAATTAACTCCTCAATTGTGGAGTGGAGTTATAAAATTCTGAAGCAAATTTTGAAAAATTATGTTTGTTCTTGTACATTCTAACGATAATTTTTTAAAGCGTCGGAATAAATTCTACATGCATTATATATAAAGTTACACTTTCGTCTTGTATTTGTGTCTGAACTTTTACTTCATTCCATAATAAAAGGTTCGCATGAGACGATGGAAATCATATTTTAAACATTCAACTAAAGAATCCCAATCATTTACTGGATTTTTTACTCTCCCCTACGCCATGTAATTACGTTACTTGTAAACACTACCCCGGCTGAGGTGAATAGTTGATCTTTCTTACGTTATTAGATTCAAGTATTAATTTGTGTAAGGCATTCATATATATTAGATTGTGTACTGTCAAATTTAACTCTCCAAGAAGAAACTGAATAGGGGTTGGATACATGGGTTCCAGTTGCGGGATGTACATTTATGATCGGAATATTATTAATTATTAATGAGATATCATTTACGCCAGCAAGAGATTCGGTTTTTTCAACTTTTTAGTATAGATCAGCTTCTAATACTAAAGCTGTTGGGTAACTTTCGTTTTTAAACATAGTTGCTATTTCGATATTATCATCAGATATAACCAAATGATTAATTCTTTTTCAGACATGTATTAAACGGGATTTTGATCTTCTAAAAATTGAGTAAATACTATTTCCTTCGAAATCTTTTGTTTTCGTTTCTCTTCTATTCATTTAGTAGAATCAATTGACCTACTAGATAGTAGTAGAGGAATTGGCCGATCCCGGGGCAAAACCACCTTACGGAATCTACCTATAAAATCCACCAATTCCACTTTTACATGTAAAAACTCACTATAAAGTCTTATTTTAAGGGATTTCCACCTTGCTCCCTCCTTGCTTCCTCTTTGTGGACCTCCTTATGGGATTGTTTCCCCAACCATCCCTACCCTAAAATTTAGAACCAACCCTTATCGAGTTACAACCCCTAATTTTATAACTTTTTTATTTATAAACAGTTTCTAATCGTGTATGGTAATACCGATTTCATTTTTCTTGGAAGTCTGAATCTACCATTATTTTAACCTTAGGCCAACTCGATTTACGACCAACCCTCACAACCACCAAATAGGTAAAATCACCACTTCGCTATGTTCTCGATTACCTAGTTTCGGCTACTTTTACAAGGTCGTGGTGACGTCATAGCCTTTTATAAATAAAGAGTAATGTAATACTATTCTAAAATTTCTATTCTGACATTATACATAACAACATTGAAAAATATTTAATGCCAAGCATGGAGCCATTTAAACTTAATTTTAATACAAAGTTATACACAGAAAACAGTCCTTTCTTTATGTTTGTTGGGAGTGGTTTTAATTTTATCTAATTTTATTTGCAGCTTAAAATTTAAATCGACATCCAAGTCCTCTATCTTCTTTTCTAGCCAAAATTTGATACATAGAGACCGTCTAGGTTTTCGATTTGTAAAATGTACCGAAGTTTGCCTCTATATATAAAGTCTTTGATTCCACCGACAACCAGATCCATTCCTTCGTGTAATTCTTGTAGCTTGTGGCAATCCTTTAATCGCGGCTCTCCTACTATATCCTGCATACGTATCTTGTTAGCTTGATCGACTTCTTCTTGTCGGTATTAGAAGGAATCCTTATTCTCCCACTCACTGTTGCGTAATTGCATGTCCGCCACTTTTGGGAATATATGGTTATTATAGGTTGTAGGACCCTCGGTTTTAAATGATCCGAAAGATTCTTTACTAGGCAAATATACAATGTTTAGCGGAACCCCTTTGCGTGTGGTGCTCGCCAAGGTTACGAAACCCGCATCCCTTAGTTCGTCTATGTTATCTGCCATTTTGATAAACACGTTTTTAGAATAACATTTTAAAAAGTATACGGATTTAGTACCACCCTTTTCCGCAAGGACGCCTACATTACTAAAAGAGTCTTTCCTACTAACCACAACTGCATATAGCTTGTAGAACCCAGATGTATCTAAGTCAGTCCATCGGCACATAAAATAATCTTTTAATTCTTCCTCATTTTCTCTTATAAGATGTTCTTTTTCTAACACATCTTTGTATTGTTCGCGTATTGTTGCAGTTTTTTCCATGTTCTCCAACTTTCGCCTTTTTACTTCCATTTCCTCTAATTCCAGCTATCATTTTCTTCTACTTACAGCGTACGGCGTGCATAATGGGACGATTTCCTTTAGCATAAACGGATAGAGCTTACTACCAGTAATTACGCGTTGTCATACAACCTCTGGGGGAATGTTAGGCGTATCTATCAACTCCAATTCCGAAATGACCCTTTCTTCTGGAATTGTAGAATATGGTGTTGCAGATTGTGTAAAATATGTACTACTTGCTTTAATGTATCACTTGTGTAAAAATTTTATTTTATCTTGGCTATCTAACTCCTCTACTATCTCCAAATAATTTACTGGTAAATAGTTAAAACTAAAAGCAGAAAGCACATACTTAATCAATTTTTCCCTTTCCTCTGGTTTTTCCGACAACTTAATTTGCAAGCCAGTCAATTTCTTTGTATTGCTATTCACCCAATACACGTACTGTAGTAGATTATTATACACTAAACAGCAGCTATTTTCTAGCTTGTCCGATAGCTTACTCCACATTTTGGCAAATGGTTCCGAGTACATTGGCGCCTTTAGGAAGTATAATTTACTATCTTACAATAAGGTTAAACAGTGTTTTAAGGGATTATACACCTGTTCCGCACTGACATAGTTTCAAATTGTACAGTTGTATATTGTCGCTTCCAATCGCGTAATACCATGTTCTTTGGCCAAAGTAGACGCGAATGTTTCCCTTAAACGTGCATCTGACAATGTAAAAAATTTAGTGTATGATTTCCAAGTTGTTTATTGACACCAAGACTTGTTATCTGACACACAAATTTGTTGTATATCTTAATTCTTGCATTGGTTGTTAGCTATGTTAAACAATTGATTCCCACAGTTTTATCGTTGTCAACTATAATATTGCAGTTTTCTCTGTATTCGCCCTTGTAGCAAAACTTATGGTTTGTAGTTAAATAATTACACATCTCCAACTTGCTAAATATACCAGCAAAATCTATGGTTACATCCATGTCAAAAAAATAGTAATAATCTTTTTTGAGTCCGTCTAATATATCTGGTAGATCCTCTAAAAAAGTTTCCAACTTAACATCTGCTAGTTCCACTTTGTACGGAACACATATAAGATTTTGAAAATTTTTATTAATGCTTTCGAGGCCTTCTTTTCCGATAATTTCTTTTACCCCTGGCCCATCTTGTTAGTGCTTTCCCGAGAAACGAAAGCTTAGCTTCAACACCATGCCTAGCGGAAACAAATCGGTCGAACTTTTTTCGTAGATAGCTGTTAAATGCACCACAAATTTCTTTTTTTAGGATAAACATCCTTTTGCTTGCAACTGTTTACTCGCGTCAGGAAGGTCGCAAATTTTAACCAACATTATATTGCCACAAAATGGTTCCGTAATTGGTGTTTGTAGTCCACCAGTCAGCATCTGTTCGCCTTCGACAAAACAAATATTATTAATATCTGTCACCAGATTATTGTTGCACATATTTTCTGCCAGCAGCCACAATCCAAATCGCTCATTTGTTGGTTTCACTTTATTCCCAAAAAGTTGAGGAACGTTAATCACTTTGGAGACGGGCAATAAGATCGCCGGGATTTTAAAATATCTAAGAGTGGCAGTCGTGGTATATGATTCGGCAGGGATTTTAAAATTTCGAAAAGTGCGGGAACTGGACAGGGTTGTAGGTAACTGCAGCGCCGCGATATTTTTAAACGGTATGGCGAATTCCGGAACAATGTAGTAAAATTCTGTAAACGATTCTAACCTAAGATTTTAGCGGGCATTTACTTCTGTCAAACTCCATTTTTTAACATGTCTTGAATTTTTGTCACTACATTATCAGAAATATCTTTTTATTAAATCCGACACAATATTTCTTTTGACCTACCTGTACATTATATTTTTAGACTTTTAACGTTCAGGTATATTTACTTTTACTTTTAGCAACAGTGTATATAGAAATAGGAGCAAATTATTTACGCGCCAAATTAATTAATTTATATAGTGAAAACGGACGATTATTAAGGTATTTTTTTAATTTAAATTGGAATGTTAAAATTACAGAAGGGAAGAAAAGCTTTAAAGCATAATTAATCATAATTTCTTTTAATCAAACGCATGAAAGCAAGAAGGGAGCGTGCTTGCATAGAAAATCAATAATTTCTAACGCAAATGTTGTTCATTTTTAAAAGCCAACGTTCGTTATACAAATACTACGAAGGGAGAATCTAGAAATTCTTATTTTCAAACGGTCAATAATTTCAAAAACACCTGTTGGTTAAATGTTACGTTCAGAGAATATTAAACGAACGTTAATATAGAATTCCGTAGAAATTGTTTTCAACGGTCGATTTGAATGAGCAGCTACAATAACAAATATCTTGCGGAGCGGAATGAACAATCGATAATATACAACAGACAGAGAAAAGTATAAATGAAGCGTTGGATAGAAGTCACGTAGGATATACACGTGTATTTGTGAAGGACGATGACAATATCGATTTTCTGTAACTCAAGTGGGGTTCTAAAGGAGACACCAGATATGCGTAGAACAGAGATAGACAGCTGAGAGGTGGCGCGTCTGAACGGGGGAAAATTCTATCATTGGTCGATGGCGAGCAGTTTTCAAGAAATGCGCGATCATGACGATCGTAAACTAAATTCTAGATAACAACACGACGAAAGTGGGAATTTTGGGGAAGTTGGTGTTCGTTATATTAAAAATTTTAGGAAGCAGCTTCGAAAACAAGCTTTTCACATGAAGCGGGTTCCACTGGAGGGTTTGGAATAATATAAATAAACGAACGAGGACATTAAAGCTCTCTTTCTTTCGACTTAGATCTGAATACGAGTTCAGACCTACAAGAATAGTAGTAAATGCTATTACCGTTGTCAATTATTGTGTGTGTGCAGTAAAGTTGCTTTAACATCCTACTAGAAATTATAAAAGCTGTGGTAGCGGACCGCAAGTTATAAAAGTGATTGCACGAGTTGGTGCTTATTTAAATAAAAGGCGCCGTTACTACGACAAAGTTATTAAATGGATGGATAATATTTAGGGTAAGTAGAACAGAAAGTAATTTGTATGCAAGCAATATTGGGTATGGAATGATACTATTGAGACGAAGCTAATATCTTGCGAAGAACAGTCGTGGTAGTGGAGGTTGCATGGTGGGGATTTGTAGATCCAGGCAGCAGCGTAGTAGATGGACACAACGACGAAGGTTTATGGTAACCATCTCCAGCGGTGACGAGGAGTGAAGGTGTCTCCAGGTAATAAACTTGAAATTTCTGTTTCTATATAAACATTTGTGGATATTTTTGTGTTTGTGTTCGACTTATTGGTAGCGTATTTATTGTTTTTAAAGCTTGGTTAAAAAGGTACATGTGCAGGACAATTTAATAATATTGAGTATTGAAAAAGGGTTTATTGATAATATATAAAGATTTATTCAGGCTATAAATTGTGGTTGTAAGGAGTAAACGGGTCTGTAAATTTGTTGTCAATAATGCAAGGTTTAAAAAGCATTTACTGAAACTGGGTTATAATGAGCTCACATTAGACCAGTATGAAGTCAAATTAGAGTTACAAGTGGGGTCCATCTACTCATATCTACTCGAATTTGTTTAAAATAATTTTAAAATCAAGGACTTTAAAGCATTTAATAATTGAGCTGGTAACAATTGTATCAAACCGTTTGTACTCGGGTGTAAATATTTTATCTGTTAATATGTGTAAATAAAGGGTTGTATGGTTGTTGTGTTATTTTGGTAATTTCAATTGATGGTGTGTGAGTGTGAGAGAGGTATGTACGTAAAAAATAAGTATTCAAGAAGAGGCCGATTGCTGAGCTAGCCAGGGTAAGCAGAGAAATTTGAAGGCGTCCAAAATAAAGGGTAAGAACAATTAAAAAATTTTTTTTGGAAAATTTTATGTTGGCCTAGGAGTGGGCACGAATTTTACTGAGGTTCCACGGCAATATATACAAAAATACACAAAGCAGTAACATGTGCTTTGGTAAAATGTGTAAACATTAATTGACAGTTTATAGTAGAAGTGAATTTCATGAAACCCAAATCTTTATAATACCAAGATCACATTCATATTATAACCAAAAAATTCAAAGTCACGAGACTGATTACAATTGTTACGTGCAGTTCCTGCATTTGAATTTATTGACAATTTCAACCGCTTTCTCAATTTAAACGATTACTTGGTCATCAACCTGTTGGATTTTATTAAAATATTTAATTGCAATTTAAAAATTCTTCAATCTATTTCATTTTAGACATAGTGTTTAAATGTGGTATTCGATTATCGTAATATTTGTTTTCGAAAATTTTACAATAGATTTATGTACGTGTTTCATACAAGGTTATTTCTGGCTCGCTTATCGTTGTTTCGTATTTAATATAAATAATGCATTGGTTTATGCATTTTTTATAATTTTATGCTGAAAGTTAGACAACTCTCCTGACCATTGAATTTAAAGTATATTCCATGTTGCGTGCTTTAGACACGTTGTTTTGAAGGGCTACGACTAGTTCTATGGCACTGAATGAAGGCTAGGGGGCTATATATCGGTTAATACAGAGGTTACACCATGCGGAGAAAAAATTTAAAAGGATAATTTCTGGATGAATGTGTGGGGTGTACTATAGTTTGGAAAAAATTGGGTCAACATTATGTATTTATGCACAATTAAATTGGTTGTCTTATGGGTGGACACAAATTGCTACTTTTGGAAACATGGTAGACATGTGTACACCTGGTCTAACTTACGGGCTCTAAGGGTCTATTTATTTGTGAATACCGCTATATTTTGTATTATAAGAGGTTTTTGAAGATGCTGGGTGGGTTAGTTTCATTTAAATAAGGTTTGGGTAGTCTCTAAGGTCTGTTTTTATGGTTATAGTTGTCTGAGTTGTAAAAGCTCTTGAAATATGTAGATATGTTAATCGTCATGGTGATATTTTAGTTGGGTTGGGTATTTTGATAAGAATTAAAATTGGAGTTTAAAGAGTGTGTTCTAGACTAAAAAAAAATAAAAGTAATTGAAACCGGGGTGGGTAGCTATAGTGAAAAACAAGTTTGTTGATTTTATTTAATTCTAATTTTGGTTTTTGAAATGAACAGTTTATAAAAAAATGCAAATTGAGGGTGAAATGCATTCCAAAAGTTTTCAATAGACTCGAGCGTCACACGTTACCCAATTCTAAAGCCTTTCATTTTATTAATAATTCAAAAGAAAGAAACGTTTAAATCATAATTAAATATGCGTATTCAGTGATTTCTACGGACACCCAAGGGAAATAGTGACCATCGATGGAACCCTGTGCAAATTATAACTGATTTGGAGTGTGTGGACAACATTGGTTGATCCGTGAATGGTTTAATATAAAGTAAAATAATCGTGATCCATTTTCAGTATTCTGAAACTTAAACTATATAACAATAAAGAAACAGAAGCCTTTGTTATATTCTAAGTAAAATATAAGTATAGATTGGTACATAACATGACAAGCATTACAGGGTGGAAGTTGAGTCGACTGCGACTGTCATCATCTATACATCTGCAAAGGTTTAAACATAATCGAAATCTTGCCGCTGCATGAAATAACTTGTATAAAATATAGAACATAAAGAATAGTAAATCTAATTAACAATTTAGTTGTTTAGTTAGTGTTTTGAATTGCATGCAACAAAGTCTCCTAGTTTTGAGCAGAAACCAGTATATTTTTTTATGCATTGTTATGAAAAAACGTGGGTTACGTAAAATTATTGGAACAATTGAATCTGCTAGAATAGTAACTTTAACCTAGCACAGTTATACTTTTGTTAAAGTTAATTTACGAAATAGTTTTATCGTATAATATTTATAAAAATTATACATTGTTAATTACTGATTTATTTGATAATAATTGAACTATTTATTTTTCTTGAAAAACCCATTATAGCATCTAACAACAGTCCTACTGAACATTTTTCATATCTTGTTGAAAGTATTTTATCAAAATCTGTAAGCAATAATTCTTATAAAGTTTTAATCTCCAGGCTGATTTGAATTTGCAGCTTTTATTAATAATTTTCAGTTACCAAAAAATTCCGTCTTAAATGGTTTTGACGATATATTCTTATTTACGGGTATTCCCAAAGATTTAGTATTGAAAAATATAGTTACGGAGTCAATTAATTATAAAATTTAAAAAAAAATATTTTTAAAAATTATTGAATATATTTTTAATAATAGTTATTTTAATTTTAATAATGAATACTATTTACAAATTTTTCGGTGTTCCATGGCTTCAAATTTAAGTCCGCTTACAGTGAGAATACGCATAGAAAATTAGTATCTAAATTACCTTTCAAAATAACCTTCCTAAAGAAACTTGCACATAATGGAATTGAAGGAATTTTCAAAGAGAAGAATAATGAAACTTCACAAACATTTAACAGCAATCACCAAAATCTGCAGCTTACCTATAAAAAAGAAAAATTAATTTAGTAGATCTTCTAGACATTTTATTTATTCGTAATAATAGTTACAAAATAATTCTTGAGTGGAAGAAAAACCAACGCACTTAAGCAGATATTAAATATAACTTATAGCTACAAAATAAAAATTAATTTTATACGAAAAACAGAAAAATAAAATTTGCAAGGCTTTATTATATTACAAAAATTTAAATAAATTGTTACGTTCATTTTCCTACTTTAAAATAATTCCGTCCCTTCTTTAAATAATTAAGTATCAAGTAGCACTATGCTCGTTTGTTCTAAACTATAGCAGGTCCAGTTAGAAAAACCACCTCACGCGGCTCTATTTCAATACTACAAATTCTGGTTCCGCTTATCTAGACATATGTTACATATTGAAGTTGAAAAAGTGATTATCGAAATAATTCGTAGGTCGTTCTTTGAACTGTCTTACTTTTGCTTAGTTCTCACAAACACCATCGCTTTCGGGAAATGTTCTATAATTAAAGCGAGCAATTACTCGAATATTCTTTTCTTACTGGCTTTGTCCGTATATTTGTTAGGTACCCCTTTGGCGATGACTTACCAATTTTTCATCTGTTTTAGTTCGTTTTGGGTTAGGTTTCATGTTCTTACACGGTATATCTGTTGGTATAGGTTATACCTTAGATTTCTGAGAGATGATAAGTACCCCCAACACGTGTGGTTCATAGTGAATTAGGACAGCGCAGTTCAGTTTTTAAAGATCTCACCTAAAGCTAACCACAGAGAAGCTCTATACTTTTTACGATTTCCACTTGCAGTATTTTTACTAACCTATTAACGCCAAGTATTTAGTTACAGAAATACTTGTTATAAAAGTACGTATAGTGGAACAAAACTATTTTCCATATTTTACACCACGTGACAATTTTCTAGTCAACAACAGTCAAGGCATTGCCTTGATTTTCTTTCAAACAAATATTGTATACTTGTTATATTGTACACATGTGATTTTAATACCTCGTGTATTGTTTTACAGGCATTATCCTAGACTTTTAGTTAGTAGCTATTTTAAAATCTTGCTTATAAAATATTCCACTCTTTCTCAAATAATGTTTAAGACTGTTACTTTACTAGCTCAGTAATTTTAGCAGTGTTTAAGTTAATTCTAGTATTGGCTGTATCCGTGTGCCCTGCTCGTGTTTTGTAGTAGTGCATCCACGTATGTATTTTAAACTGCTTACCTACTGTAAGTCCGTTGTGTACTGTTGTTACTTCAACATAATTTGAAACTGCAAAGCTTACAGTCGGAATTTCTTATTTCAGTGGAACGAATTGTTTTCTTGCGTTTTCTTTGGTTTCCACTCCCAATCTGCGATTGTTTCTGGTTACGGAATGTTAGTGTTGCGCCGTGGTGGTTCACTGTGGCAAAATTACCTACAATACTGGAAAATAATATGTTATCCTCAAAACGAGAAGACAAGTAAGAAAAGAACGAAATCAGAACAAAATGCTCGTCTGCAATACAGGGATAACAAGGAGGGAAAAGAGAATGAGCAAAAAACGAATGCCGCGCTAAACACAGTCAGAAATTGAGGAGGGGGAGTCTAAATAACGAAGCCACAGTACACATCAACACCAACTAAATTACCTTTTTCTTTGAAGATATGTACTTGCAAGAATAATTAAACACAAAATGCACATAAAATATAACAAATAAATAATTTCTAGGAATTTGAATAGTAAAACATAATTAAATTGTAATTACAAACATCTATATTCTCCGCTCCTTCTTAAATACTAATTATATCAAATAACAATCACATCGAACGGTGTATTGGAAACAAAAGAACTATGTAGGCACACACTCTCCCTAAATATTGCCACATAATTTAGAATAACCACCGTAATTAATAACAATCTGTTCTGGCACAATAAGCAATTAATACTAATCATATATACACAGGGGTGGAAACCTACATAATCTAAACACTTACTTACTATCTTGATGTAAGGCGAATTCGTTCTAACTAGAGTTACTGAAACATATAAATACACAAAAAACGCATACATCTGCAATAGTACATTTACACATAAAATCCCAAATTATTAAATAAATTCTATAGTCTAAAAAGTTGCATTTTACCTTCCTAGAATGTAGGCAAAGTACATATCATATAAGAGTAAAGCAAACAACTGTCGATTCTTATCGTATTGTATTCCTTCGCACAAGCTGTGAAGGGTATGTGTAGCTACAATGGTTAATCATCTCATCCTAACATGATCTACACATAATATGGTGGCCAGACAAAGTATGCTGTAACGATAACGTAAGTTTCCATGATACACCAAACTAAACCTTAGTTCTAAGAATTGAAGAATACTTAGTACAAATCCGGACATCCACATAAAAAGAGAAAGCACGTTTTTCAACATAAGGATTTGCAACTGCCCGATTTATCAGAGAAGCACCAACGCGACCCAGCACTAAATATCTGTGTGAACTCGTTTAACTAATGTAGTAGTAAAATTGTTTTCCTATTAATAATCACGGAAATCCCTTATATAATAGAAATAAATTTGAGAAGATAACACGGCTGCTTTGTCTAATTACTATTAAACTAGCAAGATTCGAGAAATTTTTGTAACTCCAATGACCTAACTAATTTAAAATATGCAAGTCTACTTACGATTTCTCAGAATCGGCGAAAATAATTTTCCGCAACACTTTTATATCAGTCTTAATATTTGCATTTATTTTTTATAGAACCCAATTATTTTTAAATTGCTTCACTGGTTCCCAAAAATAGCAGGAATCATCCTTCTAAAGCTACTCTAGTCCTTTATATTTTAATTCAGTTTGTCAACCTTTAAAAAATCCATTATATTACCCAAATACGAAACTCCTGATTTGTTAAGAAATTTAAACCAATACAAACGTTCCAGTTCATAGCAAAATTTTTATTCGTTGAACGGTTTGATTAACGCAAAATCGACTTCATTCTTTATATGCGAATTTCAATCATTTTTATTCCAATCTCTCCAAATATAGCCATCATACACAGAAAATAGGTTTTAAAATCGCTCTATATCGTGAACATGTTGGTTTTTATAGAATGTAATAACAAATAACTAGGTAACCATCTACTTTTAGCGCTTTTACATTACGCATTTAGGAAAATTTATTTCAGTAAAATAAACAACTCTTACTAATTGAAATTTCTACCAAATTTCTACGTAAAAGATATAAATAAAACAGTCATCAGCCTCATACAGACATCGTGCGTTTCTAATGAAAGTTTACGCTGTCATAATTAATATTTTTTGTTTTAATGTATTAATGTATATGTCAAGCTGATCTTCGAAATCGGTATTTGTTGTGTGTAGCTTTTGATCTTTAAAAATATTTTGTATGCGTTGTTGAAGGTTACATTTAGTATTATTGCGTCGTTGTTTCCTAACTGATAATTTTGATAGATCGCTTCGAAAGCATTAGATTTTGTTTTCTATTGTTGTTTTCCGTTTAGGTACTTCTTCAGTTCTTTTTTTACTAATGTTGTGAGCAAGGGCGGACTAAGGCCTAGACAATCTAGGCACGTGCCTAGGACCCGTAATTTTTAGGGCCCAAAAATTAGGTTTTTAATTTATATAATTAATTTTTATTTTTATTTAACAGAAAAACGCGATATTCATAATTATTGCTGAAATGTATCCAAATTATGCCCAATCGTTGATTGATAAAGTCGACAGGTGTGGACGAGCGTTCCCGTGCTTATGCATCCACGCCCGCGAGTGTCGATGTGTGTCAATACGATCGAGCCTCGCGCCTATCGAGCCTTTACTATGCACGTGTTTAAAAAGTCAAACGTAGCTATTTAAAATCGGTGTCGTTTGCATCTTATGTGAGTTGTGATTGAAAATTATGCAATTAAGACTTAAGTACCTAGACTTGATTGCAAATAGATTGTTTTGGATTCATAGTTAATACAGTCTGGAATTCCTAAAATAAAAATATAAATTTTTATAAACGTGTTACATTATTTAATTAAAATAATATATAATATAAAATACCACAATACCTTAAATTCAATTGAAGATAATTTTCTTCTTTCTTTTTAGTGCGTGGTCTTTAAAATGAGTTCCTATAATCATTTAAGTGGAAGTGAAAAAAGAAAACAGATCGAGATACAGTGGCAAAACGAATGAAAAGATCGTTTGACAAATTTTTTAACTGTAGATGGAGAACAATTACAACAACCGTCATCATTTTCACAAATTTCACCTGCTCAAACTCCAGAAACATAATTTGTGTCCGAAACTATTCTGCAAAAAGACCAGCAGGAAAAACCAAGCAATTCAGTTTGTGAAGATGAAACAAAAGGAGAAAATATAAATTTAAAATCATCTCAAAGTAATGATGAAACTAAGAGTTTTGTAAACGATATTGCATAATGGCCAGAATACTTAACAGACGCCATGCGGAAGTATTATATAAAAAATCCACCAAAATCAATAAATGGATCTTTGGAATCATCTTGTATTCGATGCAACGAAGGGTCAAAACAAATCACAAGAAATTTAACTATTGCGTCTTTCTTCAGAACAATTAATAGCGGGGGAAAAAGTCAAAAGAGATTGGTTGGCTTATACTGAAACCAACAACTTATTGTACTGTTACGTCTGTAAATTATTTTCCAAGCAAACAACACTAATGACAAAAGGGACGAATGATTAAAAAATGTACATAAAAAATTGCTAGAGCATGAAAACTCCAGTGACCACATTAACTCCATTTTAATTTTTATAACAAGATCTAAAATTACCGAACGCATTGACACTAAACGGGAAAAATAAATTAGAAATGAAAAAAAAATATTGGAGGGCTGTACTTAAACGTGTGGTAGCGACAATCAAATTTTTTCTTCATACTCTTTAGCGTTTCGTGGTAAAAATGAAGTGTTTTTTTAGTGAAAATAACAGTAATTATATAGGTGCTTTGGAATATTTATCCGAGTTCGATCCATTTTTGCGGGAACAAATGAAAAAATATGCAAACTGCAGCACCGGTACTATAAACTATTTGTCGTCAACAATATATGATGAATTTATTTCTATTATATAGAAAGATACAACTCACAATAGTGAACGAAATAAAGAAGCCAAGTTTTACTCTCTATTTATTGATTCGACAACTGATATATCTCACGTAGTTCAGCTGACCGTCATTATTCGCTATGTTCTTCCAAGTGGTATAAAAGAAAGATTTTTAGGATTTCTACGTATAGTTTCTCATACTGGTTAAAACATCGAGAAAGTTATTTTAGAATTTTTAAATAATATAGATTAAGACATCACTAACTGTCGGGGACAGAGTTATGATAATGCGTTTAATAAGTCAGGTAAATATAAGGGATTCCAATCCAGAATAAAACAACATATTTTTTCTGCTCATTTTATAGCATGCGTAATCATTCATTAAATTTAATTGGAACGCTGCTGCCGAAAGTTGCATAGAAATGACCACTTTTTTCAATAACGTTCAGTAATTGTACGTATTTTTTTCAAGTTCTACACATAGATAGAATGCATTATAACAATTTTCTAAAACCAAACACTTGAGTATTAAACCTATTTGTGACACCCGGTGGTCTGCTCGTTCCGATGCTGTGAAATCCTTAAAGGAAATATATGAAGAAATTAAACGTTCATTTTTCCTCAAACAAAGATGAAAAACCATTAACAAGGTCCGAAGCTGCCGAATTACATAAAAAACTTGATACATTTGAGTCTGTACTGTTACTTACTATAAAAAGATTTTAGATAGAATAGAAGCTTCAAACACGACGCTTCAATAAAAAGACGAATCCCTAAATACAGCAGTTTTAATATATGATTCATTGATAGATTTTCATACAAACTGTTAGAGAAGATTTTGACAATTTAGAAAAAGAAGCAGAAAAAGTTAAAGATATTGCATATACTAATGACAAAAAACGGCAGAAAATACGAAAACTATTTCATGTCATGATGAAATTCCAGAACATGAAATAAGATTCAGTGGCAAAGAACATTTTAAAGTCAATATTTTCTTTTGTTGTATGCGATTCTTTAATTAGCAACATTAAAAAAAGATTTGAGAGATATAAAACTATTAACAATAAATTCAAAACAATTTTTCATGATAGTGATGTTAGTGACTCTTCAATAGAGGAATTAAAATGTTATGAACAAATTTAAACCTAGCAAAACTGAAAAATGAAGTATTACAATTTAAGACTTTTATATGCAAGGAAAATATTATTTCGCCTGTATCCATGTGGTCATTTACTCAGGAAAATAATATTGTTGCAACATTCCCTAATTTAAACGCAATTCTGAAAATTTATTCAACCCTTCCAATAAGCAATGCAAGCGGTGAAAGATCATTCTCAGTAATGGCCAGAGTAAAAATGTTTTAAGATCCACATTAGGTCAAAAAAATTAAATAGTTTATCACTACTTTATATAGAATTACGACAAACTAATTGACGAGTTGGCAGAAATAAAAGTGAGAAAAGAGGCAAGATAACTAATCAATTTGGGTATATTTGTTTAAGTATTATTGTTTGTTTTAATAAATTATGTTTATTTAATT
Source organism: Platerodrilus igneus (assembly GCA_036346225.1). Taxonomy (NCBI): domain Eukaryota; kingdom Metazoa; phylum Arthropoda; class Insecta; order Coleoptera; family Lycidae; genus Platerodrilus; species Platerodrilus igneus. The sequence goes on from JARFIW010001137.1 coordinate 301,104, forward strand.
TTTGTATATGTATATTATTTTTTTCGTTTTTTTTTCTTTGAATCCGATAATTAAATAGAACTACATACTATTGGTTATATAATAAGTTCTTAATGCATATATCTACACCGTTGGTTACAATATTTAGATTGTTAAACGATCTTTATCCGTATTTTTAATTTAATGGACTATAAATCCTTAAAATTTTAATCTGATTATACAGTAGTTTATAGCACTTGCTAATGAAGCAGGACTTACTTATTATTATTATTGTTATTGTTATTATTATTATTATTTCGTATATTTGGGGCTCATCAGAACAGGTGTAGCAAAGTTGTATAATTTAATACAGACACATTATGTGAAGTACATCACCTAGCTCACAGTTTGTGCCTTTGTGTTGTTTCACTACGCATGTTTTATCAACAGTTGGCATGCACAAAATCCGATTCAACTGTCTTTTCTATGAAAAAATAATTACAATAAAAGTAAGTTTATTGAGTCCTACATAAAATAAAGCAAGAAAATTTATCGACATGTAAGTATATAAATCTGTATTGAAAGGGTGGTTGACTGGAAACTAGCAGAAAATTTGTCTTTAAATCAAGTTTCTGATGATGTGACTGTCAGATGTGATGGTACAAATCACCTTATCTGGCCAATTCCTAACAAAAAACATAAAATATGCAAGAGAAGAATGTTGTTGAGCATACTCGATGTGAAAAGTCTGGAATTGGGCTCTGCACTGAGTTTTGCAATAGTTCATAAACAATAATAAATTGTTTGATGTAGTATGAAATAACCTAGTGTGACGTGGAACGAATCCATGAAAGTACTACCAAGCACTTGAGTAGTGCTTGGTAGTACTTTCGTTCCACGTCGCAGCTTTAGAAGACATTTGTCGCCAATCGTATTGCTTACATTCAGGAAAACACGTATCGCGATTCTTGGTATGACATCCCCACCACCGAGAATCCTGCCGATGTCGGCTATTTATACTTTGAGAATATCAGACGCTTCCACTTTCTGGTTCTCTAAGGGTAGATAGTTTAATATTGTGTTCTAATTGTATTTGACTCTTTCTTATAACCTAAATATTACCTTAGGAATTTAATACCGCTATCAGTGTTGGGATCCCTATAGTAGGGCACAAAAGACTGCCTATCGTAAAATGCGATTAAATGGCGCAGCAAGGGCAGCAGTCTTGTTGGCTAAAAAATATTGGAGGAGAGTCGGTTGGTCTCGGGCGATTCTCAATAATTTACAAGGTTGTTGGGGGTTGCCCGTGACAGATACGGCTTTTTGCTAAAATCTTTAAAACTGCGTTGTGGAAAGATATGGGAACCTACGATAATATTTCCCAGGTATGCGTGGCCTAAAACACGAACTACGTATGATGGAAAGCTCACAAGTAAAATTCTTGTCTGGAGGTAAAATACCCCCTCATTTGGATCTCCGGGAGGTGGTACTTGGGGCTCGTCACCGTAAGAATTTAAAACAAAGGTTCGATTTAATGATAAGGACTTGGAATGTAAAGCCATTACTTAGAGTAGAGAAGTTAAGGAATTTATTAGTCGAAATAAAAAGAGGAAAGCTGGACATTTTAGGTATTAGTAAGGTGAGATGGCCAATAGTAATGACTTTTGGAAAGATAATTATAGAATAATTACAACTTCTTCAACTAATGGACGGGCAGCGGTAGGAATAGTGTTAGGTAAAAGATCAGGACGTAAAGTTAAAGAGTACTTACAATTTAGTGATAGAATAATTATGGTTAGATTGAGTACGAAACTCACAGACACTGTTTTGGTACAGGTATACATGCCAACAATTCAGTACTAGGATGAGGAAGTAGGAAATGTATACCAGGATATAAATAGTACAGTGAGAAAAGTAAAGGGAGATGAGAATTTAATAGTTAAGGGTGATTTTAATCAGTCAATGGGAGAAAGCAGTGAGGGAAAAATGGTAGGAAAATTTGGGTATGGCAGACGAAATGATAGAGGAGAAAGATTAGTTAAGTTTTGCCAGGAACATAGATTAGTAACAGTAAACACCCTATTCGAACAAAATGTTAGGAGAAGATAAACCTGGAAAGTGTCAGGTGATAGGGCTAGATACCAAATAGATTATATTTTAGTTAAAGAAAGATTTAGAAACCAAGTTAAAAACGGCCGTAGTTATCTAGGGGCTGACATAGATAGCGATCATAACTTAGTTTAAATGAAGTGTAATCTAAAATTGAAAAAAGCTAAAAAAAAGGGATGGGGTCTAGGTAAGCTTAATGATAGTGAGGTAAAAGAGGAATATAAACAAGTATTAGATAATAAGATCAAAAAGGTAGCTATAGGAGGGAACGTAGAAAATAGATGGAACGAAATAAAAATGACTGTACATGATACAGCAACACAGACTATAGGTAAGAAAAGAGTAGAAGCAAGAAAACCGTGACTAACAAAGGAGATATTGGATTTAATAGAGAATAGAGGAAAGCTTAAACCTTTCAGAGAATTAGATAGTGAAAGTAAGCAAAAATATAATAGAATTAGAAATAAGATAGTACATGAGTGTAGAAAAGCTAGAAATAAATGGATGGAGGAGAATTGTAAGAAAATACAAGATGATTTGAGAGTAGGTAAGACAGACAGGGCTTACACGGCAATCAAAGGAAAGATAGGAAGATAGGAAAAATATAGTGGTATTAAAGATGAGAATAATGAGCTTCTAATATATAAAGTTGAGGTAGCAGATATATGGAAAAGCTATTTAGAAGAAATATATAAGTTAGAGAACGACCAAGAAGAGGATATAGAAATAGTGTTCTGAATATTAAGAGAGGAATTTGATACAGCTGTTAGGGATCTTAAAATAAATAAAGCGCCGAGGATAGACGATTAACCCGCAGAATTAAAAAATATGCAAGTCAGCCAACTTTAGATAGAGTACATGAACTAGTAAAAGTAATATATGATACAGGTGGGGTCCCAATAGATTTCGAAAAAAATATTATTATCCCAATCCAAAAGAGTCATGGGCCGATAGGTGTTAGAATTTTAGAACGGTTAGTTTAACTGTCCTCGCTTCCAAAATACTAACAATAATAATTAAAAATAGAGTAGAAGCTATGGCTGAGAATTATTAAAGCGAAGACCAATATGGTTTTGGTAAAGACAGAGCAACTAGAGAACGGATACTAATGATTAGGGTAATTCTCGAAAAAAGGTTACAAAAAAATAAAAAGACTCATTTCGCGTTTGTAGATTTAGAAAAAGCATTTGATATAGTTAATTGGATTGCTATGTTCAGGGTTTTGCGAAAAATAGGAATCTCTCATGCGAATAGAAAAATTATTTACAATCTATATAAAAACCAAAGCGTAGTAATTAGATTTGATTAAATAGAAAAGGAAGCTAAGATTATAAAGAGGTAGATAAAAGAAAGATAGAAGCTTTTGAAACTTGGTGTTATAGGAAAATGTTAAAGATTAGTTGGACAGATAGAGTAACACATGAGGAAATTTGTAAAAGGATAGGTGAGGAACCCTGTATGTGGAAACAATTAAAGATCAGGAGAGATAGAATGATAGGGCACCAGTTAAGACATGAGGGACTATTTAATAAAGTCTTAGCCAAAGCTATATTAGTCAAATTATTAGAGATTTAGCTTGTGAAGGCAATGTCGACCTTTTTAGACTAGCTCAGAATAGAAAAGAATTTAGAGCTGCGTCAAACCGACTTCAGAAATTTCGAAAACAAAACAAAAAAAAATAAATAAAAATTAGTTAACTAAATGTCAACATGAATGACATAACCCCCAAATAGTTAGCGGTCTGGCATGTTGGTAGCGATTCTTTGCTTAAGCCTTACCATAACATATAATTAAACACTTTTCTTTTTTTTGGAGGGGATCATCATCATTAGGTCTTCAGTCCTGAAACTGGTTAGACGCGTACCATCATTGTTTCCTATTCTGAACTAACCTACAGATTTCCCTGAAATTTCACAGTCTGCATCTATCACTACTGATCTCGGTCTACATCCGCCTCTTTTTTCCTACCTCTGCTTGTCATATATCCCACACTATTTCCCAAAAATACCTTAGAACGTATTCTGCCCTTCTCTTTCTCCTATTTTTTTTCCAAAGATATCCTTGTTCCCCTACTGTTTCTATAACCTATTTGTTATTAACTTTGTCTGTCCATCCTCATACATCTGAAGCACAGCATTTCAAAGGCTGCTACCGTTCCTCTGTCTGCTTTTAAGACTGACCGTATTTCATAGGCATACTGTCTGTGCTGTGCTCCAAACATTTGCTTTCAACAACTTCTTGTTCTATGTTTGTTCTTTTGTGTTAGATGCAGTTCGGTCCCTTACTATTGTTTTACAATTATATACCCTATTTCTCCGACATTCAGTGGTTCTGAAGGGCGGTAAGTAGTCTGTGGCTGTCAAGTTCCCCCATCACTTTAGCAATTACCAATTTAATAATTTTTCGCGCAGTCAACATTAGTTGCAGATATTTCACAACCAACACCTGTAGTTGTTTATAATAATCATCAGATTTATCTGCGCTTATTTATTCGTCATTAGGTTTTCCGTCTCAAAACTAGTTGGACACGTACCTGCACTTATCTATTTTCTGAATTAGCCTGCATAGTTCCCTGAAATTCTCACACAGTATGTATATAGCTCTGTTCCCCTTCTAGTGTTTTCTAATTTTATGCCCTATTTCACCGAGATTCGGTGAAGGGGGTTAAGCAACCTGTGACTGCCAAGATCCCCCAACACTTAGACATTTGCCAAAATAATAGTTTTCCCGTAAATCCTTTCACACAATTACCATTATTCGAGAATATTGTCCACCTAATACTTGTAGTTGCTTATAATAATCATCATGTATAAGTACAGTTACTTTCTTCGTCATTAATTTATCCATCTTGGGACTGGTTGGATGCGTACCTCCATTGATTTCTATTATGAGCTAGCCTACACATTTCCCTGAAACTCCTACAGCTTACATCTTTCACTATCTGTGTGTAGTCTAACCTAGGTCTACCTCTTCTTCTCTTTTTCCTATATCTGCTTCTAATATATTCCGCACTATTCCCTCATGCCGTAGTATGTGGCCTATCATCCTATCTCTCCTATTTTTTACCGTTTTCCACATATTTCTTTCTTACCCTAACTTTTTTAATACCTCTTTGTTCTTAACTTTGTCTGTCCACATCATTCGTCTGTAGCACCACATTTCAAAGGCTTCTACCTTTTTCTTGTCCGCTTCTGCTACTGTCCAGGCTTCACAGCCGTACAGTGCTGTGCTCCATACATATGTTTTAAGCAGTCTTTTCCTTGTTTCTATGTTTGTTGTCTTTGAACATAGTAGTTTCTTTTTCTTGTTAAATGTTGTGCGACCTTGTGCTAATCTTTGTTTTATATCTTTTGTGCTTTTCCCATCTTGCGTTATTTGGCTTCCTAGGTAGCAGAAATCCCAAACCTCTTGTAAGTTCGTGTTACTTATTTGTATTCTTGTTTTTGATTTATTTTCTCCTCCTTTGCATACTAGTACTTTACTTTTAGTTTTATTAATTTTCATACCGTATCTTTCTGTTAGAACCGTTTTTATTTCATTAAGAGCAGCTTCTAACTCTTCCTTGCTAGATATTAATACCGCTATATAATCTGCAAATCTAAGCATATCAATTTTTGTCCCTGCATAGTAATTCCAAATGTCTTCCTGCATTTGACAGTATTCATTGCGTCTTCTTCAATGTACAAGTTAAAAATTAATTTGTATAAGCTATGTACTATTCGTCTATCCCTATAACTCATTCCAATCTTTTTGAGTATTTCGAACATTTTTTTTCCATTTTACATTGTCAAATGCTTTTTCCAGATCTACCCTATATACACGCTTTCCTCTTTTTCCATTGTTTTCTCCATTATCACCCTCTGAGCTAAGATAGCCTTCCGTGTTCCCCTGTTTTGCCTAAACCCAAATTGATCTTCTCCTAGTATTTCTTCAGCTCGTTTTTCCATTCGTCTTTGTACAATTCTAGTTAGTATTTTTGACACGTGTGCTGTCAAACTTATTGTTCGAAAATTTTCACATCTATCCGCGCCTTTCTTTTTTGGTATAGTTACTATGATGTTACGTTTGAAATCATTGGGTATCTCACCTGTCTCATACATATGGCTTACAAGTCGGAAGAGACATTCTGTTACTGCTTGACCAACGGTTTTTAGAGTTTCAGTTTGCACTTTATCTGTACCCGGCGCCTTACCATTTTTCAGACTCTTTAATGCGAATTCAAACTCATCTCGGAGTATAGGATATCCCAAGTCATCATTTTCAATGTCTGATTCCTGTTCTAATGCTGTTAGTTCCTCTCCTGAATATAAATTTCCTATATATTCCTGCCATCTAGCTACTTTCTTTACATTTTCTATTATGACGTTTCCTTCCGCGTCCCTTATATTTTTGCTATATGGTTTTATATCCCTAAAATTCATTCTAATTAATTTGTATGCTTCCTGTCTTTCCTATTTCCATCTTAGCACTTTTTATCTATCCATTGATCTGATTTATTTTTGTATTTTCATCTTTCTTCTATTAAATTCAGGATATCCTTTGTTATCCATGGTTTCTTATTATCTTTTTGTGTATACCCCAGAATGTCTATGGCCGCCATGTCTAGGCTGGATTTAATGATATTCCATTCTTTTTCTACTCCCTTAGTATCAGATACTTTCCCGATATCTTTCAGCAATTCATTTGACCTTTTTCGAACCTTTCTTGAATATCTTTATCTTTTAGTTTCTTTAAGTCGAAATGCCTTTTTCCGTTTCTTTTTTTCAAATTTTTAAATTTAAGTGCAGCCTTTATAATTACGATGTTGTGGTCAGTGTCTATATCTGCTTCTGGGTAGCTCCTACAGTCTTTTACTTGATTCCTAAACCGTTGTCTAACAAGAATGTAATCTATTTGATATCTTTCTATATCTCCTGGCATCTTCCACGTATATCGTCTGACAGCATTATATTGAAATAATGTGTTTGTAATGATTAAATTGTTCTTGTCGCAAAATTCTACCAGCCTATTTCCCCTGTCGTTTCTCGTGCCTAAACCAAATAAACCTACTACTGCTCCTTCCCTACCCTCACCTTCCACTGTAGTAAAATCCCCCGTAATTATTAAATTTTCATGTGTTTTTACGTGTCTTAATATGTCTTCGATATCTTTGTAGATCGCTTCTACCTTTTCGTCACTGTCGCTAGATGTGGGCATGTATATTTGTATTATTACTGTGTTTACCGGTTTAGATTCTAATCTAACCATGAGTACTCTTTCGTTCCTTTGTAAATAATTTTCTACACAGTCTCCTATCTTTTTGCGCATAACTATCCTCACACCCCAATTTCCTTCCTCTGCTCCTGTATGAATTACTCTGAAGTCTCCACTCCAAAAATCCCCCGCCTCTGGCCACCGAACTTCGCTGATCCCTATTATGTCTAGTGATAACCTATTCATTTCGATTTTTAGGTTCTCTAGCTTACCTACTTGCTTCATACTTCTAACATACATTCGACGCTCCGACTCGCAAAATGTTCCCAACTCTTATTCTTATCTTAACCTTAAGAAGAAAAAAAATGATGATGAAACACTTTATTTACTATTTTTTCACAATTAAATGCCTAATGTTTAATATATTGAAAGTTCAAGCTTTATTGGATTATTGTAGTATAGACATTTTATTAGTAATTATCCTTTATTTATAAACAAACAATTGGGCCGCAAGGTGATTTATTATTTTCGGTTGTATAAACACTCCCAGACCGTCCCTTACCGTCGTTAACGTATCTAGAAATTAAATTTTTCCACTTTACAACATTGGTGCGCAAAATTTGGAACGTACTGTGGAATTTCTATAAAACTATGATTGCGTTTGATTATCCAAATTAATTACTTATAAGCCGCCTCAGTGACATCACCTTAAGGATATCTTCACGAGGCATAAACACTTCTTCAGTTTTAATCTAACATAAGCAACTCACGCCCTATACATTTGCATACAATTCAATTTACTAATACACGTAAATAATAAGAGAATCGCAGACCGTAAAATTGTAACAAAAAGACCTACAAGTAATAACTGTTTAATGTCAATTCAGGGTGAAATACTGATGCAACAGTAATTTTGCAATAGTAGGTGTAGTATGTATAGCTTGACCTGCCACACCTATTATCGGAGTTTGTTGGGAAAATACCCTTTGACATGAACATGCGATTTATTGTTGAACATTCGCCATTAGATCATTGTCGTAACCCGCTGATCGGTTGCTTTATAGAGATATAAATCTGTAATATTTTTAATAACTGCTTGTAATTATAATTGCAGGTTTCTTATTAAATTGCATAGGTATGCACTTAAGCGTTTAATGCAAAAGCTTCTTAGAAGTTTGCCAATAAAATTACAGCGTTCAAAGAATTGCAACGGGAAATGTTTTCGCCACGCCCGTGTTGGCACGGACGACAAATTATGTATACCTATAAGAAAAATTAAATTTTATTATTGTATATAAGGTTAAAGGCCAGAATAATTAAATTATCCTAACAATATTACAAAGTTCAAGCTTGGTGCCACCTAGTGGCACTAGCATGAATTCTACTACAAACTAGCTGTCTGAACACTTATAAACATGTAGACCTCTATACGTACATAGACGGAAGAAATAGTGAATTAAAAAATTTTCATGTGATGTCGCTGCTATAATGGTTATTACACAGAATTTATATTAAAGTGCTTTAATATACTAGCAATTTAGAATTACCATTAATTATTGTATTAACATATTCGGGTATCAGAATATATAAAAATTAAATCCGTGATCTTATATGGTATTAAATAACTCATTAGCAAGAACTCAATTTACAATACTAGGAAACGCATTTCAGAAGTTAAATTGAACCCACACCCTAGAATGTGATACGTTAGGAAATTAATAGGAAAGATAAGTTCTATCCATCGATCTTTAAGTTATCTAGGGCAAACTGCAAGTCAACGTTGCTAAATACTATTAAAGTTTTTCCCATAATTTACCGTAGAAATTACAAAATAATTGCATAGTCTCTTAGTAAATTATTACTGAACTGCTTTGTCATTGAGCAGTATTACAGCGGAGGTAAAAATACTAACAATTTTGGATTAGCATACTAAATTTCCGTTTTAAAAACCCAATAATTTAGTAAATTCATGCGCAGATAAAATTACCAACGTAAACACCACTTACTACATGTACATCTTCACAGTTTGTGAAAATTGTACTTCCTGTAAGTGGTGCCTAAATTAGTATTTTACATTCCTATATCGTCACCCAGTGGCGGACTGGCCTACCGGGATACCGGTTGACCGATGCAATTTGGGCCGAAGAGAAAATGATGTATGAATAATATTATGAATCCAGCCAAAGAGTTTTCATATACTCAATCAGTGGTCTCGTGAAAAGCCGATCATTTCAATTGCGTCTTGCAATGAAAAAAGAGAAACAGCAAAAGGCCATTTTGGTCTTGCTGTTCTAATTTAATTTATAGGCATGCAGTCTAATAAATAAGTCAGACCATTGGTCTGCGTAATTGAAAAAAGAAAGGAGAACTTGATTTGTAAAAGGCAGATGAATGTGGCGTTATTCGGCCCCAACCTATTTCCAATATATCCATTTTTATACTATTTTGCATATCAGTCATCAGTACATGCTAAATGCGTTTCCGCTACTTAGTATGTTCCGTTGTTGACGTTTGTTTTGTTTGCTCGGTAGAGGATAATTGGGGAAATCAGCGCCTCATTTCCACCAGCATCTTCATTCCCACACACATCTGGACCAAATAAATTTCTATAAGGAGGATCTGAGGAGAGGGATTTCCTCCTTGGTCTCTCCTTGCTCCCCTTCTTGCACGGACACCCCCACATCAACCATTTTGATTACGTCACACCCGCCTTCTTTCCACCCGCGAGATAAATCTTTCTCCACATTTCCATCCACGAGATAAATCTATTTTTTTTGTATCAATTAATATTAGATTTTTCTCAGCAACCTGGCTTTCTATGAATTTTTTAGATAGCATCATCCCCCAGGGAGCTACCCCAATTTTAAGAATTTTTTACCGCTAACATTCTGAACCAAATAGTTTTCTTCGACTAGCCATTTCATCTTTCGAGATAAATATATCTTGTTTGGTATCAACTAATATTAAATTTTTCTCAGCTACCTGAATTTCTAGGAATTTTTCAGATTGCATCATCCCCAGGGAGCTACCCTCAGATTAAGATTTTTTACCAGCAGCGATTTCTGACCGTCCTTATACATTTTTTTAGCCATAAGACACATCAAATTAGTCTGAAATTTTACGCAGAATCCGAATCTGTAAACAGATTTCAAAATTCGACCACCCCTTACCGTTTTACACACATACCCTCAGCGAGATAAATCTTTCTCCACATTTCCACCCATGAGATAAATGTACCTTGTTTGGTATCGATTAATAACAGATTTTTCTCAGTTATACGAATTTTTATGAATTTTTCAGATTGCATCATCCCCCAGGGAGCTACCCCCATTTTAAGAATTTTTTACCAACTAGTTTTTTAGTCATCCCCTGGTTTGGCGCTTTTATCATGTCCGATGCGCTGCTGCATAAACAAACGGAGTTGCCCATCATACCGGCCGATTACGGTTCGGAATTTATTCATTCGCTAATGTGAACTCGTTCTGCTAGGACTGTCTAGCAGAGTTATAAATTACATCGCGTTCGCAAATTGTTGTAAACAATATTTAATTTAATTATTATGTGTTTAAGTGTGATGCTTCAACAAGTTCCGCATAGTTCGCTGTACAAGAAATCTTGGATAACTTGGTAAGTTTATGTGGTATATGTTTTTGAGCAGGGATTAGCGCTCAACTTATTTTTCACCTCAATATTTCAATATTTTTCTTATAAATATTCTTAGTTATCACATTCGGATCCTTCAAGCTTTATCAAACTCAAAAAAAATTATAATGAACAACAGTTCATAGTGGTCCTTCGAGCCAGATATGTAACCTCCGATCTTTGGATATATATTGATTGCCATCGCTTTAGTGATAACTATAAGTTATTGTTAAAAATTTGCATTCTTTTTCCTCTTAAAAAACGTTTACACGTGGAAACTATTTGTATCTTTTCAAATTCATGTTTAGTACATTCCCAATATCTGTACCACACTCACTTATCTAGAAATTCAACATTTGGAATAACTTCATTCCTATCACATATTTACAAAATACTTTATCGCTTCATTATCGCATTGTTCTTTAAATATGGAACAAAAATTAACGCTTTTACATAGTAAGAAAGAAATTATATTCGAACGCATAAACAAAGTATTTAATCATTCTACAAAAATAACTTCGTTGGATAGTAGATCGAACGAAGAATTTTTGGCTACCACGGAAACTTTAGATGAAACACGCAATAAATTTGAATTAATTGTTGACAGTATTAATGAATGTCAGTTAATAGTTAAACCAACCGCATTGCCAGATTATCAAAGTTTAAACGCATTTGATGACTTGTATAGTCGTATAAAACACACCCGAAATAAAATTATTAATTCATCAAAAAATACGCAATCAAATGAAAACGCTTCTACAACAAGTCGGGCTACCGTTCCGCTACCTGTACTTGATGTATCATCCTTTGATGGGAGCTTAGCCACATGGAATCTGTTTTACCAAGCATTTCAAACCAATATTCATTTAAATGCGCAACTTTCAAACAGCAACAAGTTCAATATTTGATAAGTAAATTATCAGGTTCTGCTCTCAAAATTACTGCTGGTATAGTGCCATGTGGTGAGACCTACCCAATATTATGGGCCGCATTAGAAAGGAAATATCAAGATAAGCGCACGTTAGGTACATTTTATCTTAACAATATCTTCGATTTGAAGAATTGTATGTATACCGCTTCCAGTTTAAATACTTTTATAGAAAATTTCGCCGCAAATATTGCTGCATTTCAGCAAGCTGGTATAGAAGAATTACTGGACTTTATATTTTTTCTGGAAATGCTTGAGATTTGGGCCCATAATATTGCTCGCGGTCTCAAAGATGATGACTATCAAGTACAGGTACGAACGGTACCGACTTGTTGTATAAGCGTTTTCATTTGATTGCGTATTTTGATGAATTAATAATTTTATTTCGGTGTTTTATACGACTATACAAGTCATCAAATGCGTTTAAACTTTGATAATCTGGCAATGCGGTTGGTTTAACTATTAACTGACATTCATTAATGTCAACAATTAATTCAAATTTATTGCGTGTTTCATCTAAAGTTTCCGTGTTAAAATTCTTCGTTCGATCTACTATCGAACGAAGTTATTTTGTAGAATGATTAAATAATTTGTTTATGCGTTCGAATATAATTTCTTTCTTACTATGTAAAAGCGTTAATTTTTGTTCCATATTTAAAAAACAATGCGATAATGAAGCGATAAAATATTTTGTAAATATGTGATAGGAATGAAGTTATTCCACCCCCTATATACTTGTTAGGAGGTTCGAGGTACGTATTCATCTTGCTGTTTTACGCAAAATACGAATCTGCAAACAGATTTAAAATCGAGGCAACCTCTTACCGTTTTTCACTCATACCCTCTAGCAAGCATATAAAAGATTGATTTTGTTTCTTTCAGATAAATGTACCTTATTCTTACGCATTATCGAGAAATTCGAAACCTGTTCTTTAATAAAACATTCTAAACCCAACACACTTTATCAAAAACATGAGAGACTTTTAAACAGGGTAAAAATTTTATCGTATGTCACAACATAATTATGTAGTTAAGTCAATGCTAAACTATGTACATTTAATCTATACAACTTACAACTACTATATACACCTAACCTAGATCTGTATGCCCCCATGCATAGGTTGCTGTGCTATTAGGGATGATGTACCTTTTGTCATCCTCGCCCGACAAACTAACTTTATTAAATAATTGGGTATAAAGTTGATGTTTATGACGTCGAATATACACCACGCTATGCATAAGGGCACCAGAATTATTACGTACAATGTCCTTAAAACTATTTACATTAATATTCTTAACTACACTTCGTGAGACCCCTTTAATCTTTTTAATCGTGTTTTTGGCGCTTACAATACAGTTGGACTTAGCCCTACTACCGACAAATTCTAATACTAGATCCCCATTAAATTCGTCTGTGAATTTCCCTACAACTTTTTTGTTGACAAGCGGTATATTGTATTTATTATCCGCGTGGTAGTCCCTCTTTTAAGGTAAATAAATCTTGTTTGATATCAACTTATATTACATTTTTCTAGGGTAAATACATTTTAAATAGGACCACCCTTACAAAGTTGTGCCTTTAAAGACCCAAACCTATAATTTTTGCCCATCTATATTTAACTACATCTTTAAAACCTTTTTTTTTCGCTACCCAAGACATATGCTTTAACCAACCAATTCCCGAGAAATCTAAAACCGCTGTGTCCAGCGAACACCACGTGGAAATAACACGTATACTCTGTCCACCAGGATAGAAGCAGAAAGATTTGGAAGAAGGGAAGTTGGGAGACGAACTTAACAATTATAAAATGTTAAAACTAATATATACAATAGATTTACAAAATCTATACAAATATAAACAATTATCTTCATGGGCGGAACCAAAAGCCCCGCCGCATACTTCTTGCCGGGGGCCCCCTCGAATTGCGAGGGCCCCTAAAATCCAAACCTATAATGTGTCCATTGTTACACTCCTACAATAGAGAATGCAATGTCTATAAATTAAGCATATATTCCGTCGCACATTCAGCAATACTTTCAGTATTTTCAATAATTATAAGTTGAAATTGAGTAAACAGTAAGACATAGGGTGACGGTATTAACAATAAGTTGCATTCTCTTATGTATTAAGCGCCAGATTATCGGGCAGTGTATAGCGACGCTAAAATTCTTTTGTACTTTCCCTATACCTAACTGTAAACGCTAAGCGGTCCAGGTCTTTGCTCTAGTCGTTTAGTAACCCTGATTCTTATTTGAGCTTTTTTTTTATTCCTGCTTTTTGCTTTACCTGGTTAGGTATTTGTATTTGCACTCGGTTCAGTTTTAGTTTAGTTTGAAGTTCGGTAATATGTCGTCTAATAGAAAATATAAAAGTGGTGCTGAAAAACGTAAATTGCGGACACACAAATCGGAACAACAACAAAAACTTGTAAAAATAACAAATTTTATGGTAGAAAAAGGTAAGAATGCTGTGAAATCGCTAACTAGTGCTAGTGCCGTTGCCACTAATTTGATTGTTTTGCCAATGTCATCAACTAGTACTAGCAGTAATACATTATTCTCCAGCAACACTAGCAACGTATTGCATATCGTCGAGAATGTAGCAGATCCAAGCACATAAGGCGTCGACGTCGAATTAAATCCATATCAGAAACGAACAGTTTCTTTTGAAGGATAATGAAGCTAGTCATACTAGGTAATATAATATTTTTGTTGTTAATTAACCTGATTATTAATAATATTTAGGTCAGAACATATTTTCCATCCTTCCGGCAAGGGATTGTTCAAAGACGATATTGAAAGCCTCCACATTAAAAAAGAGATATTAATAAATGGCCCGTCGAGACCTATAGGAGCATTTCCTAAAGACTTGAACAATAGATCATTTTCCGAATCATATTACTTTCTAAAGACAACGGCAGGTCAAGAAACGCCACGTTATTGGTTGTGCTATTCACAAAAATTGAATGTAGCTTATTGTGAACCATGCTGGCTATTCGCGGACAGGAAAGATGCGTCATTTCATCCTGCGTGGGTAAAAGGAGTAAAGGATTGGAAAGGATTTTCAAAAAAAATAAAAATTCACGAGACTTCCGCAATCCACATGCAGGCATCGGTAGTTTACGATTTAAATAAAAAAAAAACAACTCCCTAGAATATATAACTGATAGTACATTTAAGAAACAAGTAAGCTTTAGGAGAAATGTGTTAACGCGAATTATTCATATTATTCTAACTCTTTCTGCTCTAAACATACCATTTCGAAGACATAGTGAACAAGTAAGTGCAGATGGCCATGATGGCAGTGGGAATTTTTTAGGAATTGTAAGTTTAATGGCAAAATATGACACAACTTTAGCGGAATTGATTCAAAAGTCAAAATACCAAACAAAATTTTTAAGCCCAAGTATTCAAAACGAATGAATTACATTACTCGGGGATTCTATAAAAACCACGTTACTAACCGAAATATGTAAAAGTGCATTTTTTACAATTATTATAGATACAACTCAGGATATATCCAAAACAGACCCATTATCCATTATTATAAGATACGTAATTATTCAAAACGATCCCGTTCATAATATTCCTATTGGTCTAAAAATAAATAAATCGTTTTTGGGTTTTTGCGACGTTCATAACCAAACAGGGCAAAGTATTGCTGACTCTGTACTAGCTTTTTTAGAAAACTTTTTTAGAAAACAATTCTATACCTATTGCAAAATGTCGTGGGCAAGGGTATGATGGGGCAGCGAATATGAGTGAAGTATACTGCCGAGTTAAAAAAAAATTAAAATTGTTCAACCCTACGCAGAATATATCCATTGTGCTTAACACAATTTAAATTAAGTATTACAAGATTCATGTAATAATAAATTAGAGATAAGCAATTATTACGCCTTGATACAGCAGATTTATAATTTTTTTGCCCTGAGTATAAAAAGATGGAACCTTTTATTGCAAATGCAAAATAGTACACCTTTAAAACGGAACACCGTCACATTAAAAGCATTATCCGCAACTCGATGGTCATCGAGATATCGAACGGTCATTTCAATCAAACACAATTATGCAATAATTTTGAAAAAACTTTCTAAAATTATATTAGTTTCGAAAGACAATGGGGAGAAAAAAGCAGCTAATGACATAAAGTTAAAGGTTGATCAGTTTGAATTTGTATATATTACTATTTTGCAGTGTAAAATTCTGGAATCCATTGAAGTTGCCACTAAACATTTGCAATCTATTAATATGGATTTATCGCGGGCCACTGAATTGTTACTAAATTGTAAAAATGCTTTAACAGATTTGAGAAATAATTACGAAGAGTTTCTCAAGGATGTTGAATCATTTGCAACCCATCACGGGATTACTTCTAAATTCAAAGTAAGTCGGACTGGGCGAATAAAAAAGCATTTTGATGAACTTTGTCAAGATGAGCGCATTTCTAACGTAAGTAAAAAATACAAAATTTGCGTATTTTTGGCCAATTTAGATATTATAACTTTGCAAATACAGAACAGGTTTACGAGTTTGAGCAAAGTGAACAATGTTTTTAAAATTTTGGATCACAATAGAAAATACCTTTTTTCACCCGACGAGGATTTTTTTCGCGAAGCAAAGAAGTTGATTGACGCTTACCCGCTAGATCTGACTAATGACTTCTTGCAACAACTGCAATTTGTAAGAATTTCTATAAAGCCCCGGCTGCAAGCTGCTAGTTGTATTTATCAAGCAGCTATAATAGTTTTAATAGATTTCCATTGTACTAGTGCCAGCATTCCCGAAGTATGTAATGCTTATTTATTATTTACGACCCTATCCGTAACATCGGCAAGTGCAGAAAGATCAGTTTTACAATTAAAATTAATAAAGACTTATTTACGAAGTACCATGTCTGAAACAAGATTATCGTCCTCAGCATTAATAAATATAGAAAATACTATTGCAAGACAATTAAACATAAATACAATAGTCGATGTTTTTGCAGAAAAAAATGCTCGCCGAAGAAATCTTGTATTTTAGCACATTTAAATATTAGAGACGAGTAATTAATACGTAATGTCGTTTTCGTTGTAGTAGCTTATTACTTATTTTGTATTCTACTACTAATGTTATATTCAATATGATAAATTGATTGATAACGTTTAAGGTAGACATATGTTTTGACTTTTTCTCAACGTCAAAGGGCCTTATTTTTGATTGGCAGGGGGCCCATAAATAATTGTTACGCCACTGACTATCTTATATCTTTATGCCCCCATGCGTAGGTTGATATACTTCCGGGGATGACGTAACGTTTATCATCTTTGCTCGATAAACTAATTTTATTAATAAGCTGCGTGTACAAATCGTGTTTTTTACTCTGGATACATACACCGGCAAGTACTCGATACCATCCAAATAAAAGTTAGATGCTTGGTGACTGTTAACTTCCGCTTCCCTCGTGTACGACCAGACACATCCCTACCCCATGCTCACCCCTACCCATGCTCATCCCTGCCCATGGGCACCCCTCTCTGTGTGACTACTATTTCGTTGTGACGTCATAGCCTTTTATATATAAAGAGCAATGTAATACTATTCTAAAATTTTTATTCTGACATTATACATAACAAAATTTAAAAATATTTAATGCCAAGTATGGAGCCATTTAAACTTAATTTTAATACAAAGTTATAGACAGAAAACAGTCCTTTCTTTACGTTTGTTGAAAGTGGTTTCAGTTTTATCTAATTTTATTCGCAGCTTAAAATTTAAATCCACACCCAAGTCCTCTATCTCCTTTTCTAGCCAATAGTTTGATGCATAGAGACCGTCTAGGTTTTCGAATTGCAAAATGTACCGAAGTTTGTCTCTATATATAAAGTCTTTGATTCCGTCGATAACCAGATCCATTCCTTCGTGTAATTCTTACAGCTTGTGACAATCTTTTAATCGCAGCTTTCCCACTATATCCTGCATACGTATCTTGTTAGCTTGATCGACTTCTTCTTGCCGGTATTAGAAGGAATCCTTATTCCCCCACTCACTGTTGCGTAGTTGCATGTCCACCACTTTTGGGAATATATGATCATTATTTGACTTTTTCTCAAATGGGCATGTATAGTTGTATTTTTATTGTATTTAGCGGTTTAGATTCTAATCTAACCATGAGTACTCTTTCGTTCATTTGTAAGTAATTTTCTACACAGTACACCATCTTGTTTCGCATAACTATCCCCACACCAAAATTTCCTTCCTCTGATCCTGTATGAATTACCCTAAAGCCTCTACTCAAAAAATTCCCCGTCTCTAGCCACCGAACTTCGCTGATCCCTACTATGTCTAGTGCTAACCTATCTATTTCAATTTTTAAGTGCTCTAGCTTACCTACTTGCTTCATACTTTTGACATTCCACGCTCTGACTCGCAGAATGTTCCCGATTCTCTTTAAATTTTCCGATCACATCTTCCTAACTAGTTACCTCCCGGAGATCCAAATGGGGGACTATTTTACGTCCGAAATCTTTTACCCCAGAGGATGCCATAATCTTAAATACAATTTAAGTACGCTATGTATTTGGGAGGTAATGTGGTGGTTTCCCATTGCCTTCCACATCGCGGTAGTGTATCTTAGAATGCCATACCGATCCCTATGATCTCTGTCATTCTAAGTACCAAAAGAACCGCTGCACTCTTTCGGAGATCTTGTTACGTTTTTTTCGTGGCAGCCACGTTGGGCGCCAAATTTATGCTACGTTGGCTCGTAGCCGTGCGTAACACAAAGAAAGTCAAGGAATGACCGGGCTCAATCGGAGATTAGGGGGGGTTGTAGAAAGCAGACTGACATATGATGTGTGTATGCGGCGGTAAGGAATTAGTAACAGTACCTGTAATAAAAGAAATTAGAATAGCAAACCTGAAATGAAGAAAAAGCATAGCAGCAATGCAAAGTCTAAGTTATTCAGTACTTTGTAGAATGTAAATAAAACTGTTTAGATAAACTATATAATATAATCACGATAAAGGCAGTACAAAATTTTTTATCACAAAGTGAGGTAATATTGGGGAGTAGCAGAAACGTTTCCTCACACACCAATTAAACATAAATCAGACAAAATATTAACAAAAGATAAATAGATAAGACACAATTGATATGAGTAATTCAGCAGTATTGATTTTTTTTTCTTTCCTTTCCTTTTGTAGTAAGTAATTCAATACCTACATATTCATTGGACGCAACAAATTCTTCACGTTAAAAAAATTGTCAGTTGCAGTTGGTGGTACAACAACATGATGTTATAGCTGGTTTTTGGTTGATTATTTGAAAACAATTCTCTGCTAAAAATAGTACCAAGTAATCATTACTAAAGCCCGCTCTGTATTGTTGTTCGCCATGGATAATATCATTTTCTTTATCAGACAAATAAATAAATTTATTTATGTTTTCAGTGTTCGTTGAATTGGTTATATCATCCAGTATAATAGATATAACACATCAGCAAATTTGTTGTTTAGACCAAATACAAACTGTGATAGTCATTAGATCATCTACAAAGAAATTTGTACACATCAACGTGTTTATGAAATTCGTTGCAACTTTACACCGACTATGCGTTCATATTACAAACTAACAATATTACGTGCGTCGGTGCTATATCACCCGATGAAGCACGTGAAGAGGCATTGGAAAACAGCGGCATGTACAGACGTTTCATACAGATAGCGTCTTTTCTTCTAAGTTCAAGTAGTTATCGCGTTTTAGCTATGGAACATGTTGGTATATCGTACTTGCCGCTTTCTATTTTCATATTTAAATCAGAACCATTACAATTTACAAATTGTAACAATAATACGTTTATATTTAATTTTTATAGCAATTAAAAAAAATAATTCTAATCAACGCCTCAAATTTTGATATACTTTTGTAAACTTTCTTATTCACATTTTCATAGCTATTTATTGTTATTATTGAAAATAAACTACGTTGTTTATATTAATCTTTTTTTGTAGATACTTGTTAAATAATAGTTAATAATACGTTGGTTAAAATTATCTTGTGGCCTTTGGAAAAACGATGTACGAGGGTATTTCAACAAAAGAATACGTTTGACCACCGTAGCCATGATTTCGTTTCTATGAAAACGAAATTCATTTATGCATATTGTTTGCGCGTTTGTATAAAATATTTGCAGCTTACTTTTTTCTAAGTGGTGTGAGTGAATTAAAAATGGTATCTACGTTAAAATACGTCCAAAGATAATCTGCGTGCCGTTATTCAGTTTGTGGCCGCTGAAGAGTGTCAACCAAAGGAAATTTATAAGGGAATCAAAGTATTGTATAGTGACTATAATTATTCTCATAAAGCGGTAGTTGAATGGTGTAATACATTTCGACAGGTTATAGCTTTTCATATATTATTAAGGGATTTTACTTTACGAGAATTTCCAGTAAGCGAATAGAGCCCACGGCAAGTTCTGATGGAAAATGGCCCGAAGTTGAGGAAATCTCAAAGGCAAAGCGGCTAGTCGAACTATATGCTCTGGGTGGAACATGAGCTGTGGGTCGGGGTTGGATTGCGACCAAAAATATGAAGAATAAGGCGCCACCGAATTTTTCTATACGAAGAAGACCTTACTTGAGTCCCTTGTACAAGGCGAATGCGGAAACCTTTATTCAATTACCGCTATACAATTTATTAAAGACAACATAATCCCTAAAGTTTCTTACCTTATGGCTCGACTTTGATCTTTATGCTTCACTGCTACACCTGTGAACAGATTAAACAAAGAATAGCACTGTTTGTGCATTTATACTCAAAATTTTAAAATTCAATTCGAATCAATTTTCATTCATGCTAATTAAAAAGAATAGTCTTGATCAAAATAAAAATCTATTCCTCTTGTATTCTGTTAACGTGCATTTCACAAAACATCTTTTCAGTTTTAAAATAATTTAAATTAATTTAATTCATGAAAATAATTTACAAAGGCACTGGGTATAGTAAGTACCTTCCAGTTTAAAATGTGGTAATTTCTATAAGAATTAACTAGCCAAATTTTATTTAAAAATGATTAAGCCTGAAGTTGCTTTCTGAACAATTACTTAAGGATAACAATATCGGTTGGTTTGAGTAGATCTACCATAACCTCACAATAAATTATTCCAGTCAGCTATTACTGAAATAGTAAACATAGAAGTTTAATTTCTAATGGTTCGAGCAAACCATGTTTCAAATAATAATATCTATTTTCATAAATAGGGGAATTTAACTTTCTCTATCACATAATGACATCTTCCATAATTTCAGTGTATTAATAAAAGATTTAGAAATGAAAAATTTACAGGTTCCTGTTGCTTAATATGAAAAATATATTTATAGTCTGTCCTTGACCTACTATGAAGTTCAAATAACTTGATTAAACAAAAAATTATCTATCTACTATATCCATAAGACAGCGGACATACGAAAGCAATTCTACATACCAGATGTTCATCTGACAGAAAAATACCTGCTAGGCGTCTTGCGTCAGCATTTAAATAAAGGAATCTCCAATTCAGTACAAGTAAATTTGCTGCTTACTGAAGCTCCAAACTACATCACGGCATCCATTTTTAAATAATTGATACTCGTCAGATCCACACTCGAACAAAGCGTAAATTCTTATATTTTCTTCTTGTGCATTTATTAAATTTACGTTAAACCAAACTTCTGGTAACTAAAGGTTGCATGTTTTTTCAAAGCTAAACATCATTTCCAATTTTCATATCATTAACAAATTGCATATTAATTAAGGTTGTGTGTAAATTAAAGTTACGAATATTATTTCCAAGTTAAATATTATATCAAAAGTTGAATACTATATCGAAAGTTGCACTGAAAATCTTTACTTAATATGGTTACAGAATCAATACTACTTACTGTTAACCACCGGCCCTTCAACCAAAATAATTTCTCGTCATCTACGAGCTATGTTCCAGCAAGTGGACAACAAAAATGAGCTTCGGAGATGACATTCTCTCCTAAAAAAACTTAAATCGCACGTGCTTCCAACACGTAGATACTTCAAACGCCATTGTCCTCGGGTTCAAGGAACAATTCGACTTGTTCTCACCACAGCTGTATTGGAAGTGCTCATGTCGCGCGAGTTACCGCCCGGCAACAAGATTACCTTACAATTGTCTAACAGAGGGAGCTCTAGGAATGACACTAATTGAAAAGTATCTTTTGTTACCGTATAAATTAAATTTTAATTTGAATTGAAAGCTAATATTTTATTGGACAATAGGTAATATTTACTTAGTGGATTGTGTAGCATTATTATGCATTATATTGTTTTTTATTAAATAAATAGATTAATTATATGTACACATCTTGATAGAAAATAAAATCGTTACAAGGTTACAGAATCCAGCAAAGGTTTGGCTCGCCCCGAACCTACACGTATTGCAACATCAGATCAATGTGTGAGACAGCTGGAAACTGCATTGCGCTCATAAAGACGCATCAACCTTAGATAATTTTCTCAAATGTTGAATATCAGCGTGGGAACTGTTCATTTTATTATTCATATTCTTGACTATCTCAAAGTTGTCACTCAGTGGATCCCATGATTGCTTACTGATAAGCAGAAGATACTACATTTGATGCGCAATGAACAACACCAAATTGTTGTCGGTGTTATCACGACGAATGTCAGAGTATGCAGTGGAATCATGCACAATATACGAAAACGAAAAAATTGCTATGTAGTTTGCTTGTATTTTAAAGAACCCGATATCAACATTAACGCAGAGCAGTCACCTTAAAAAGCTTACGTGTCAGCATCAAGAATAAACGTCCCCGGATGCTCACAAATGATATCATTCTTGTAAATGATAATGCTCGATCACATGTGGCGCAGACGATTCAAGATCTACTTCGTTATATGGAATGGGAAGTTTTACTACATCCAGCTTACAATCCCGACTTGTCCCCATGCGATCTTGTCTGTGGTTCATTAAAACGATCATTAAAAAAATGATGGTTCAATTCGGATGCTAAGGTAGAAATTGCTGTTATTGAATGGTTCCGCAAACAGCCGCAGGAATTTTATCAGCAGGAAATCTATAGACTAGTTAACTGCTGGGACTCATGCCTTAATGCTAATGGAGACTTGTTTTTAAATTCGTTGAATTGTTGAATAAACACTAGTTATATCCCCTAAAATGTTTCCATTAAACTGTCCTCGAACATCACTTGTGCAAAAAAAGATATTTCACATTCGTGGAATTGTCGCATTCGGCTACGCTTCATGTGATAAAAATTCCACTCGTGTGAAAAACATCACTTTTCACACTTGCAATATTACACAATCTAAATATACTTGAAATACATAAAAATGAGAATAGTTTTCTTTGCAAAATCCGTATTCCGTTAGCCGCTCTAGTGGGGTAAGCTTGATAAAAAGATACTGCTTATGTGAACAGAAATCAAAAGTAAAAATCTGACCTGGGTTTTTGAGGGCGAATAAAAATACTTTATAAGAGAAAAACCATATGTTTCGGTAATCGTGGCCTTGTGTAACTCAAAGAAAGTCAAAGAAATGACCGGGCTCAATCGGAGAGTTGGGGGTTGTAGAAAGCAGACTGACATATAATGTATGCGGCGGTAAGGAGTTAGCGACAATACCTGCAAGAAAATTAGTTAAGCAAACCTGAAAAAAAAAGAATAAGCATAGCAGCAATGAAACGTCTAAATTATTCAGTACTTTGTAGAATGTAAATAAAACTGTTTAGATAAACCATATAATATAACAACAGTAAAAGCAATACAGAAAAATGTTTAGTACAAAGTGAGGTAACTTTGGGGAGTAGCAGAAACGTTTCCTCACACACCAATTAAACATAAATCAGATAAAATGTTGACAAAAGATTAATAGATAAGACGCAATTGGTATGAGTAATTTAGTAGTATTGATTTTTCTTTCTTTTTTTTCTTCTATGTTTTAAAATAGCATGCAAGTCTATTGTAAAAGGTATCAGAACGACAAAGATATGGTAAAGCAACGGATAGATATTTAAAGTAATAACCAGTAGGAAATAGTTCAACTTACAAAAGTCCTTCAGCAACGCTTCCTTGCAACTAAAGTGTGGGATTCAACGATGTCCTGCACTAACGAAGCACTTCACCCTTGACTGTGAGGGTGTTGATGGAACTTATCACACGTTACACTAATCACACCTACGTATTTCACTGGGGTTAGCAGCAGACACCATCACGCGACGGAACTATGTAGCATTGATAAATTTCTTGTTAATTCTATTTCCTGAGACAATAATTTCGAAATATTTTGTAGCACTAGTTTAATTTCAACTGGGATCAAATGTATATTATTTTCATAAACCTCCAAAAAGCAGTGAGAAACTTCAACCAATACCTTTGTAAACCGGTAGTCTGTTATATTTCGCAAATAACGTAATTCGCGCAAGCAATGATCTATTTTAGATTCTTTGGTGTTAGAAAAATGCAGAAACTACAGTATTCACTGTATTTAAATAATCCAAAGTATGTACTAATCTGATAAAACAAAAGGACACTAGACTAGATCGCACACACATTAATCCTAAAGAAAGAATCGGTCAGTTTAGCAAGTTCTACGACTATTATTACACAAGACAAACAACTAAAACCACAAATTAGTAAAGTACGCGTATCACTCAAGTAAGTCCGTCAAATGTTCCTTAAAGCATTTGTCTCACAAGAAAAACAACTAAAAACAATTAGTAGGCACGCGTAAGCAATAAAACCGTCCGTCAAATGTTCCGTAAAACACACGTGCAGGTCGAGTAAACACGTTCGCCTATCAAGCATACTTCCTTCAAAAGGAATTAGAACTATACTTTGTACAGTTAATATACAATTTTTATTTCCCAAGAAAACAACTAAAAATCGTGCCGTGCTCGTACATGAACAATACGAAAATTAATCCCGCATTAATTCTCACTATTGTCAAAAGCAGAAAGAAGCAGTATTTTCAACGTACTTAGTATATCGGAACAAAGAACAAACTCGACTCTTCATCTGTTTATATCAACTCGTTGCTATATAACTTCTTATCGCCTCTTATCTAGACTTGTATATCCACATAAGGAACAAAATTTATATTTACGGCAAGACAAGAACGATGCAATCTATTCATTATAACACGACGCATTCGTCAACGAGTTAATAAATATTAAATATAGAAATAGTAATTTGTAGAAATGTATTTATAAATTGGGAAGCAGCTTAAAATGTTAAAACTACAAAAAATGCCCGTTACACATATACAAATCTTGGAATCCTTGAAATCTATTAAATAACTATTACACAGTTTAAAAAAATGTTGTTCTTTTAACTACAGTTTCAACCTGTGATAAGCACTACATTTTCCCAAGTGCCCTTAGGCGGTCACCTACGATCGCTTAATGGGAAAATTGGGCATGAGTTTAATAGTGCCCTTGATCAGTCGCCTATTTCCAGATCATTCTAATCTCCACTTTATAGATGCGTGACTACATTTGAACAACGCCCTATAAATTTTTTCAATTATTTGATCGACTCCTATCATGGCCGCAAGATACATTTAAAGTTCAAGTTTATTGCACCTTGTACGGATAAATTATACTAAAAATATGAATTAGTATTAAAAATTGTCCGAGCTAGGTGGGCCATATCGGACACTGACTTAATCGCATTGCATTGAGCTCCTACACTAGTCGAGAGACTACCAAACTCTCCAAAAATGGTTATCTAACAGATTCGGTAGGTGTTATTAACCTTTACTTTGCTTACAATTTTTCTGTACAAAAACGATACTAACAATAAGCCCACGCACGAAACTTTCATAAACTTTAGGGCTAGATAAATGACAGTTTCAGTTTGAAGCCGAATGCTGCTCTGAGTAAAATGAAATTTCAAGAAACATTCCGGAGTCATGATGTTATTATGAACTTTGTATTAAATTCTCTTAACTATAAAAGTGACACAAAATAATGTTCAAATAAATTGGGCATAATTTGTTACATTCTTTAAAACTGAAAGGTACATTTTACAATAACAACCACTGTACATTGTATTTTATTCAGTTCGCAAATTTAAAATGAGATAATAAAAACATTTGACCATAAATGGAATGTCATGGTACGTCTAAAATATTAACGCAGCTGTAATAGACCCACGTAAACATAAGGAGCTATTCTTCAACATTATTTCAACAAAGGAGCGCTTCGATATACTCACAATCAATACTTAATGTGAATATTTTATGTGGCTTTATATTTTCACTGGACAACTTTGAGCAAGAAGTTATCCGAACAAATACTATTTTAGAACCTTTACAATTTTATTTTATTTATTTTCAATTAATTCTACAAGACACACATTACACAAGAATCATCAGAAGATGACAGTATGTAGAAATTATGAGTATTTCTCGCGTTCGCTTGGAAAATTAACATATACTAATTAAATAATTAATTGAAAGTATTTAATATTAATCTGATCCGTTTCGTTTTCATTCGGCTTTCATTTGGATAACCCGATAATCTAAATCTGTTAACTGTTAATTGTTGATTGTGTTTACACCAATTAAGTAGACCGACACATTCAATTAAAATCTGTTGTCTTCTTAACATCCGTGAGAAATAATTTTAGTACTTCTGAAATGGAAACTGCACGCATTGCTCAGGACAGACACTTAAAGAATTGCAAATTAACTGAGGAACTGACCTGATATATTTGTTGAAAATAACAGAAAAGATTAGAATCCGTACCTTAAAAATACATGATTATGTCAAACTATAGAAAATTACATGCCAGGATCTCCGTGCTTATTCAGATTCTTAGGAAGAACGAAAAATCACGAATAAGATAGAAAAAAGAAGCTACGAACAGAAAAGAATGTACTACACATCAGGCTTTGCAATACCTTTTACTGACATTACTCCTTGTATGTTTGTTAAGAAGAATGACATTACTCCTCTTTTCCAGTAACGAACGGTTTTATAAAACCTAAAAAAAATTATTTCAATATTTATAACAAATATTCACACATATTTTGCAAATTTATTTCTGAATATGGAGGTACCTATAATTGAACAAATAAAATTCTCTAACCCCTCCTCAAGCGATACCTATAACCTCTACACCAAAAACAACATAATAGCTAGCTAGGTAGAAAATTTTCAAAATATTCACAATCAATCTTCTACTGGTCTATAACAAATATATCCACCACTAACAATACGCCAAAGCCAGTCGACGGGTGGTAGCAACCCCGCAACTAAACAAATTACAGCTCTTAAACGGCTTCGGTAGAAAATTTTTAAAATATTAATGCAATCTTCTAGTAGTCTATAACAAAAATATCTACCAGCAACGGCGTGCAAAAGCTAGTCTTGGAGTGACAGCAAGACCTATACTAAAAAAGGTATAGCTCTTAAACGTCTCGGTAGATAATTATCAAAATATTCACATGCAGTCCTCTACTAGTCTATAACAACAATTTCCACCAACAACGGTGCGCCAAACCAAGTCTTGGGTGTGACTAAAAAAAAATGTAGCTCTTAAATGGTTCAGTAGAAAATTTTCATAATAAAAACATGCAATCTTCTAATGGTCTTTAACAAAAATATTTACCAGCAACGGTGCGCCAAAGCCAGTGTTGTGGGTGGCAACAATTGGTATACTAAAAAAAAATTATGGCTCGTAAACGGGTCGGTAGAAAATATTTAAAATATCCGCATGCAGTCCTCCAATCGTCTATAACAAGAACCTATACCAATAACGGTGCGTAAAAGCCAGTCTTGGGGGTGACAGCAAACCCTACTATAAAAATAGGTATAGCCCTTAAAGGGCTCGGTAAAAATTTTTTAAAATATACATATCGCGTCCAATAAAATCTACTTCTGGGTTTACGTGAATCAATTATAGTTATCATCAAAAGAAAATTAATCTTGAAATATGAGAACAAAATTATTTGCAACAAATTCGAAAGAACTTTTGTATGAAGTGTGTTATTAAAAAAAATATTCAGTTCAAAAACGTCAAACGTTTCGTTCTTTATCGGTCCGTTCGAAGTAGCGTTTTCAATGTTTTCCGTGTAAATTTTTGCATGTATAGCTTTATGGGTATAATGTACCATGTCAAACAACTTTTAGGCTCAGGGTTCATGTCTGTCAAAATCAGATACATTTTCAACTGATATTCCGCCACTACCCTACACATGATCATGAGTAGCTTTGTTTAAATAATTTACTTAGCTATATATATATATATATATATATATATATATATATATATATATAATGACGTGCTAAGGGGTCACGAGAGGTCATTGAAACCCAAATTCTACAAATAAATCCCACCAAAATATAAAAGAATCCGGAAAAAATTGAAATTTTCGTAAATTCATGGTTACGTCTTGTATAATACAAGTGTACTTTTATTCATTAAAGTGCCATACAAAAACGCAAGTTCCGCGTGTATAAATAATCACTCTGTATGATATAAGCGTATTGTAAATAAATAGCAAATAACATAAGCTGTATAAGTAAAAATAATTAATTTTAAGATACCTTAAAAACACATTCAATATGAACGCAAATTGGTCATTTTAAGATAATTACAAAGCCATTTATTTTTCACTTATTAATTATCAATACATTTTCGGTGCATATAAATATGCTCTCCATTTGCCGTAAATAACATAGAATAGTGCATTTAGTATAAAAATCACGATCAATCTTGTTAAAAACTTAATTTTAACCTTAATAGATGTATTAAAAACACGTTTCACCGTGAAAGCAAATATTTTCTATAGAATAGCACCTAGTGTGCATTATAATGTAAATTAATTAGCATTTGTATACCATAAAAATATTTAAAATAAAACATGTTCTACTATTTTCGAGAGGAATTAAGATAAGTACGTCAATTTCATATAAACTCATTAATAAATAAACGTTTATTCCAAGAAGCGGCCCGATCATTAAGAAAAACGATAAAATGTAATAAAAATTAATAAAAATTATTTATTACCTTTCGCAATTACTGGATTAGTATGCGACGCAACAATAAATAAATAAATTCCTGGATTTTTGCAAGTATAATTGTTTTTAACATTGTTTGCAAATGATACTTGAATTTTGTCATTTACTTTAAGCTAAAGTAAGTCCTAATAATTTTTTTTGCAAGGATCTTTACCAGGGAAGTTTGTGTTTAGAGTTCAAAATACTCCGACTTATCAAGAGATTATTTGTGAAGGATTTTTTTGGCCAAAACAAACCTTACAAGTATTAAATCATAACTAGGTAAACTATCCATAAAAGAAAAAATTTAGTTTATAAATTTAAAATAAGGTAAGTAACATTTTTATAATTAAGTAAATTAAAAATTATTTGATGTTTGAAGAAACGATGTTGTAAATGTTTTATATCTTTTTGCATGAGAGAAAATATTTCATACTGTATAAATGCTTTAATATTGCTGTGTTGGATTTCATTTTATAAATTCCAATATTGCCGTTGAGCCAACCAATTTGCTGTATATATATATATATATATATATATATATATATATATATATATATATTGTAATAAGTAAATAAGGACACTCAGTGGGCTAGGGATGTTAGGCAAATATTGGTGCTTCAGTGATAATAGGCGTACTGTTTCGATACTCTAAACGAGCAGTTTACATAAATACTTGTGTTCAACAATATTACATGTGTAATGTTCTTGTGCTCTGTTTATTGCTGCTGTAATTTTGAGCATGTAGGATATTGGAATAGACTTAAACATACGACGGCTAAGTAATTTTGTTGCGGCTTGAGTTATGAACACGGTCCTGAGAGATCTTGTTAGTCGATGTCCTTAAGACATTCTACTGTATTTGAATGGAGACCATATTCATTGGTGTTAGATGTGCTCAAACCATATTTTGGCGTATTGGTTGTGTCCGTGTATGGATATATCGGATGCGGAATTGGAGTGATTGTTTGATTAGGCAGATGTTTAAATTTAAGAGCTTATTTTATATATATAAACTATGGTCGAATGTTTAAAAACTGTGAGTGAATTTAAGTAACTAGAGACTTTAGAAAAAGATTGGGATCCAGAGTAATTATTTATGTCTATTTAATTAAGATGAGTAAGGATATAAATGACATGTATGTAAAAATATGATGTTGAAGCAAGTAAGCTGAAGGCAGTCAAGGAAACATCTAAGAGAGAGAATGATTTTAAAAAAATAAATAAGAATAACAGATGATTTTTGTAAAAATTAATTGAATTTTAAGTTTTAGTTCTGATATTATATTTTTTGATAATGTTAACCTACGGGTATGTTATCTTAAAAACCGGATAAGAGATTGTATAGAAAAGGTCTATAATTAACCGTAAATATATTTGTTGGCAAGTGGGATAGAGTTTCATGTGACCAGAAGTAATTTTCCCAGAGAGTAAAATAACCACAGGAAGAAAATAAGACCCAAGAGATACATAGAAAAGATAGAGAAAAAAAGGCCCACAAACAAAGACCATCCATACAAGACTAGGCGAACCAGAGGCAGCACACAACTTTAAGGAAAGTAAAACCAATTTAATAGTATTTGCCAGTAGTATTAGTACTCGTAGTTAGGTAAAAAAGGAGTTGGATTATTACGTTACCTTGTAAAAGGAACCACTGCATTTTGGAATAACTGTGATCGAAGTACGGGATTTGGACAAGAAAGTTAACAAATTTTCTTGACGTAATAAATAATAATAAAAAATTGAGGTTTTTATTTATAAATGATAAGAATACAAAACAGTAACACTTATTGAAGTTACAGGTAAAGATACGAGAGCCCTGCAGCAGCACATGATAAGAAAGACACGTGGGTGAATCGTGTATGGTTTCAAATTCACAATACCCGGTTAAACAGTCATTTGAGTAATACCTAATTTATAAGTACTATACATTTTGTTTAAAACCATAATTTATTCAAATAATTGTATATGAAACGGACAGATGTTTCACGTTTTGAACAGTAACCATTATAAAACTATATAGGATCCGTAAAGGTAATTATAAATAACCAAATAATGAACATTTTTACATAGGCACGACAGAAACTGTTAGATGACGCACTGGCTCATGCGCTTGAATTTGAACAGCTAAGCAGACATCACACAGGGTGAGTAACAAAGTTCGGTCTGCCTTAGAAGAACCTATCAATCGCAGAACAGCATAGAAGAAATAATCAACCATGTGGCGGAAAGGCTGGAAAGACAACGACCGTGCATTTATATTTCCAATGCTCCACCAGAAGGTACTACATTGGCCAGGAGGCGAGTTGGCGGAGATGGCGTCTGCGATGCTGGAGCTGCGGTGAAGATGGTCATATACAGAGACGCTGCACTCAACCAGCAAAACAACCGGTTGAGCAGCAGGAAAACTAAAGCAAATCGACATAAAGGGGCGAACGTCGACAACACAACGTAGTGCCCCGGAGATTATTATCCATGCTGCATCGATGATGGGAAGTCTGGACAGCATTTATATCGATGGTGGAATTAATGGTAGGGTTGTCCGATTACTCGTGGATACAGTAGCAACAAGGACTATTGTGAGACCAGATTTGGTTGGTCGTGGAAAAGTGTTACCTGCATCGGTGTGTCTTCGAACGGCAAGTGGTGAGAAAACTTCTACTCACGGAGAGACTGCCGTTACGTTGGCAATTGGGAACAAACTAATTAATCATTGGGTGTTGGTAGCTGAAATTGCAGAAGAAATGATCATGGGAATGGATCTCATGAGAGAATATGGGTTTCATGTAAACATGAAAGAAAATGTGCTTCCGATAGATGATGGTGAGATTCCATTTCAAGGGACGAGTAAACAGACGATGCAAGTTCGAATGATTTGTGATATGAAAACACCAGAGAAGGCGGAAATGATAATATTGGGACGCCCGTTTGGTACGCTCCGGGAAGGACAAATATGCATGATGGAAGCAACTGAATCGGGAATGGATCAGGAGGGATTACTGATTGGAAGAACGCTGGTAAAGTTTCAAAATATACCAGTAAGGGTGCTAAACATTAATCCGCATACGGCGACCCTGAAGAAAAACATGATTGTAGAAAGTTGCATTCCAGTATGCCATATTAAACGTTGTGTTGACGACACAAGAGATAAACCAGCCAATGGTTGCTCACAGAAATTGCTGGATGTGTTGATACCTTCGTGTCAAGGATTAAACAGCGACCAACTGGGCAAGGTAAAAGAAGTGGTCGGACTATATCAAGGTGTGTTTGCACTGGATGATAGTGAGAAAGAAAGAACGAATGTTGTGCAACACAAGATAAATACTGGAGATGTGCAACCGATAAGACAACATCCCAGGAGGCATCCTTTGGCGAAACGTAAGAAAGCCGAGCAAATTATCACCGACATGGAAGAACAGGGAGTGATTGAACCCTCGAACAGTCCATGGGCATCCCCGGTAGTGCTTGTCAAGAAAAACAATGGGTCGACAAGGTTTTGTGACTACCGGCGGTTAAACAATGTGACAAAGAAAGACAGTTATCCTTTGCCCAGAATTGATGACACCTTGGATACTCTATCGGGATCTAAATGGTTTTCGACCTTGGACTTGAAAAGCGGGTACTGGCAGGTAGGCTTGGAGTGAAACGATAAAGAGAGAACTGCGTACACCAGCAGATATACACCAACTACGCAGTTTTCTACGATTGTGCACGTATTACCGACGTTTTATATTTGGGTTTACGAACATTGCAAAACCGTTAACGAAATTAACCGAAGATGGACAAGAATATAATTGGAATGACGACTGCCACAGCGCATTTGAACAACTGAAACGGCTACTAGTTACAGCACCAATTCTGAATTATCCACGGATGGAGTGCAAATTTGTGTTGGATACCGATGCCAGTAACATTGCTATAGGAGGCGTCCTTTCTCAAGTGCAGGACGGACAAGAAAAAGTTATTGGGTATTTCAGCAAGGTCTTGTCGCGGCCAGAAAGGAACTATTGTATGACAAGAAGGGAGCTGTTGGCCGCCGTCAAATCCGTAGAGCACTTTTATAAGTACTTATACGGCCGTAAATTCCTGTTGAGAACAGACCATGCTGCACTAAAATGGTTACTGCAGTTTCGAAATCCTGAAGGGCAAGTTGCAAGGTGCAGAGAGCGGCTGCAGGAATATGACTTTGACACAGAACATCGTGTAGGAACTAGCCATCGGAATGCAGACGCTCTGTCAAAGAGACCTTGTCCAGTAGACTACAATCATTGCTCCAAGATGGAAGAGAAAAAAGGTGTCATCTATAGAATGACGGTAACCGATTATACTTGGAAACCCGAAAGAATACAAGAATTACACCGGACTGGGACGTATTATTGAGTGGAAAAGTAGAGGAGAACGACCATCTTGGGAAGAAATTAGTATTTCAAGTAGGAGCCTGAAGGCATATTGGGCACAGTGGGAGTCCTTGGTGATTGAAAGTAGAATCTTGAAACGACGCCTGGAATGTGAAGATGGCACTGAGAGACTTCAAGTGAGAAGCAGAGTGCCGGAAGTGTTGCAGCACTTGCACGACGGTATCTCCGGAGGGCACTTTCGCGTAAAAAGGACTCTCGAAAGAGAGAGAAAGATTCTATTGGGTGAACTGCAAAGAAGATGTGAAGGAGTGGTGCCGGAAATGTAAGTTGTGTGCCTCTGGAAATGGCCCAGCCACAAAACGGAAAGCCCCAATGATGTTAGGACGTGAATTGCGGCTACCAAGGCGATCTTCAGTTTAGATTTAAACCTGGAGAAGAGAACGCAGGTGAAGATTACGTTAATAAGCTTCGTGAAAGATCAAATAGCATTCATGAAAACGTCCGAAAGAATATCCGGGCAGCAAGCGATCGAATGAAATCACAATATGACACGAGAACACAAGAAGGTGGTTACCAACGTGGAGATTTAGTGCGGTTGTACAATCCACAAAGAAAGCATGGATTGTGTCCAAAATTACAAAGACAATGGGAAGGCCCGTACAAAGTGTTAAAAAGAATTAATGATGTAGTGTACCGGATCAGATCTCCACGTGGTAAACCGAAAGTGGTACGCTTTGACCGTTTAACATCCTACGCTGGCAACAATCAGGAATGCTGGAATAATGAGAATGGTGTTCGACGAGTTATTAATCATAAGCCAAATGTAGATTTTGAGAGGTTTATGGCGGCGTATGGTGGTTCCGCTAAGGCGAGATTTGGCGTTGTTGTTGAAAAACAGCGAAATCTGTTTAGAGCACCAGAAGAGTATTCCCTTGCACATTACGTAGCTCATGATTTGGAAATGTCAAGAGAAATAACTGTTGTTTTAAAAAAAAAGTTTGGATGTGTGGATGAATTAGTACAACAGCAGCCAACTTTAGGAAAAGCTTTGGTTCTTCAGGATAAAAATCGTTATGTTTACTATCTGGTCACCAAAAATTCTTCATGGCAGAGACCTAGTTATGGACATCTATGAGAGGCTTTGCTGAATCTTAAAGCTCAGATGATGGAAAATAGAGTAACGAGACTAACGGTGCCCAAGCTCGGCTGTGGACTGGATCGCTTAGATTGAAGGATAGTCCGAAATATGCTAGAAGTAATTTTCCAGGGAACCAACGTCCAGGTCCTTGTTTGCTGCTATCAACCGGTTGCCTACCAAGACCAAAAAAAGAGTGTTGACTGTTATTTCCAATGACGCGGAGGATGCACCAGAGGAGATAGCTGCCGATACCGTCGTCAGTCACCCGTCAAACTCACTAACGCCGTAAGCACTGTATATTCTTCAGGAACCGGGAATTTTCGAGCACATACCAGAGAATGAATCATCTATTTTAATTCAGGGTATATATAAGCCGCTGATAAATGTAAGAGTTAGTCTATATCAGAATGTCGAATATAAATTATATCGTGTAAAGTTAAATAGTTAAGCTTTTGGAAGTCAATGAGTAAATATTAATTTGCATTATTTGAAAGTGTATATTGTACCGACAGCTGTACATAAATAGACGAAAGTGTAATAAATTATAGAAGTGTTGTTAATAGACCTATAGTTAAGAATTTAGTTTAAGAAGATATTAGTGCTTATAACTAGCATTAGTGTGATAGTGTTTCATTGTTAATTGGACTGAAAACATTTATAAATAAGGCATATACGGTTAATTGGACTTATGAATACTGAGTAATAAAGACTTTTATTACTACTTGTTTTAAATTAGTGAAATGCGTTAGTATTAGTCCGCTACAGTATTGTAAAAAGTGTGCTTGTATAGCTGCTATTAGCATTTTTTATAAATAGTTATCCTTTGTTTGGTTATGCTGAATATTCAATAAATAAGGTTAAGCAACTATTCTATATATCCCACTCCTGATATTCTAGTAGTGTAGATGTCTTAGTACGACCTGCCCTTACTTTGTTCTCTCCTGGAACGGATTATTTTCGGAAAAACGTCTAAATAGTATTTTTTGGGCGTACTTTACGGATATACGCGTGCAAATTTTTTCTCTACAATTAACTGTTTAAGTTCATAGTCGGGTTGATTAATAAAAGTTCATTTACCCAAAAGGCAATAATGTTTTTGTATTTTTTAACTGAAAAGAAGCTGCGGAAAGAAGTAAGTTCGTACCTATTTAGGGAGAGCCAGTAAAGTTAGTTACTCGTGTTATAAAAACCCACACACCAGGTACATCATTATTCATTATTAAATCTTTCCTTAATCAGTGGGTAGATATTTTTAAAATAATAATCCGCACAATGCTACTTACATAACAATGATTCATATTGATCATGACATTTTTATTAGCATGCATATGAGAATCAATAACTTAAATAATGCAAAGTAGGTTTACTAGGTACACATTTCTAAATTACAACGCCATAATAAAATATTAGGGCAACAAGTAGAATTTACTTGCAAGAACTTCTTTAGAGAAATGAATTAGCCACGGTCAAATAAAAACATACTGCCTATCGTAACTTTTTATTATAATAATTATAATTTCTTTATTTGTATTACTCTACAAAAATAAAATACACTACATACAACCGACAATATGACCATTAAAACGAAATCACACTAATAAATATGCTGCACATAAACAAATACAGTAATATAAAGAAAAAAGTACATTGTCGAAGAGAAGCCATTCGGAATTCAACCTCATTGCTCTTCCACTTAACCTAAAATAACAGTTTCGTATAACACACTTGTTAGGGAACACATGCGATTTTGTAATATATAAAATGATGCAATGTATACCCTTAAGTATTATAAAACATTACTGTTTACATACACACGGTACAGCAGAATTAATTAACGATTTAACATTGTAAAAAAATAATTTATTGATTTAGATGATTATTACTATTATTGTTACTTTTTTCCTCTTTTTTCTCGCTTTTGTATAAAGTGGTATTTTGTTCTGAGATGACGGTCTATACCAAGTCGTCTCAGAGTCTATTGTTTGAGTTGAGGAATAATCATAATGGATTGCATGGTTTGAGAATGACAGATTTTTCTATGTTTGTGTGGTTGGTTTGGTTGAGACCGAGTTGATTTAGAGGTGTGTCGAAAGTGTATGTGGTGATGTCAGTAGTTGATAGGATGACTACTTTTCTGATTCCTACTCTCTAAACTTATATAGATAGTTCTGTATACTTCTCTATTTTTTCATTGTATTTTGTTTTGATGTTGGGGTCATTGTCATAGGTCTATGAGGTAGGTGATTTGTTTTTTTTTGTTTTGGAAAACGATGTCAGACCTATTGCATGTTATTGTTTTATCAATGCGGATTTCTACGTTCCAATGTAATTGTATTCGCTGGTGTCTAAGATTGTAGTGTGGGTGTATTTATAGTATGGTGTTTCACCTATGATGAGTTAATATGTATTTGCGAGTGCTTGATGGATGATTTTTCCTTCTGTGTCGTGTCCTTCAGTGTATTCTGGGCCTGCTAGGATTTTGCAACCGCTTATTATGTACTTTATTATTTTCTGAAATTGACGGTACTTTATGCATTTATCGGTCTGTGTTTGGGTCTTTTATAATATGTTTTTTTTGTAATTTCGTGTGATTATAACCTGGTCTTGTATTGAGAGGGAAAATTCTTCCGTGTCTGGTAAAAGATTTCCAACCTCGAGCCATTTATAAGAGAGTTTTTGTACCTGTGTTTTCCATGTAATTGTTTCGTTGTCCATGTGTTAATTTTTCTTCAATATTTTGTGTTGGGATGAATGTATCTGCTGCATGATTGGTGATGTTTCGAGGTTATTTCGGTTACGTGATTATGTTCTTGTGATGTTATTGTTTTGTAAAATTGTTTTGCATTTCTTTAGAAGGCTTTGTTCGCATCATTCCTTTCATTTATCTGCACCAAGTTTTTGTTTCATTGTGTCAAACGTTTCTAATTGTGCTTGTGTCGTATTATTTTTTAATATTTTTGTTGCACCTTTTTATCTTTTTTGATGTATTGCTATTAATAAATTTGGTCAATTGTCCTATATCTGTTTTTAGGTTTTTTATTGTATTCTCTATTCTGATTTGCCAGTTCGGTATATAATTTTTCTTGTCATCTTGAATAATTAGGGATTACTCTGTTCATTTTGTGGATAATTTGAGGCATTAGGTTTGAAGATAAATCTTGAAATGAGGTTTCTTAGATTTAGGTTTGTTCCTTGCTAATACATTATGTTCGCTTTCATTTCCTAATTGAGTGTTTCTTCTAGTTCTAGAGTGTTATCTATTATTGGGTGTTTGCGTAGTTCAGCAGGTTGGTTTATTGGTAATTTTCATTAGTGGTTTCTATTGTGCGTTCTCGTATGGGCTGTGTATATGTGTGCGTGTGCGTGTACGCGTGCGTGCGCATGTGCATGTACATGTGCTTGCGCATGTGCATGTGCGAGTACGATTATGTGTGCGTTTACGTGAGTGTAAGGGCATCTCTAGTCGCTTTTTACAACAGGTAGTCGGTAGCATGGGGCTATTCCTAATCCCGGCACCCATGTTAGTATTATTATTATTAGTGTTATTAATATATTTTTTCTTCCCAGATAGTTTTATCTGGCAATAGTAGACAAGCACGTAGACTATTGTCAAACGTGCTGCTTCTTCACCTATAAGTTTTATTATGCCTTTAGAAATTTTTATAGTATATGTGTCGAGTATGATTAATTTTTGTAGGTGTATGAATGTGTTTGCACGTAGTTATAGTTTTCTGATGTATTGGTATGATTCCTGTGCTTGGTAATATGATCGGTATTATTTCTACTTTATCTTTATACCACATGTCTTTGATTTCTTCAACTAATTGTATGGATTTTTCTATTTTTTCTTCTGTCCTCTTATGTATATTGGATGTGTTTGGAATAGATGTATCTATTAGTTGTGTTATTTTTTTTGTTTGTAGATGAGTGTAATGCTTTATTTGTTGTGTGGTATTATTTTGTCGGTTATTATGCTTTTGTTTCAGTATAGCTTGTGTTCTGCGGTTTCAAGTATTTTTTGCGGTGTGTATTTGTATATTGGCGTATGTTCCTTTGTAGTTTGTGTATTATTTTTGCGGCGTTGTCACGTCATTTGATGTATTCTACGTTTACTAATATTAAACATCTGCTTGTGATGTATTCTATTTTTCTGTTTGTTGTTTACATAGTCTATACTTGTTTGTTGTTGTGTTGGGGTCTTTGATGATGTGTTTACTATAATAGTGTGTCGACTGTTTGATCTTGTATCACCATCATGAATCCCTTTGTTTCACTGAATATGTTGCCGTTCTTGAAAACCATGTGTTTGATGCTTCTTGATCGTTATGTGGTTGTGTAAGATAGTGTGGATGTTTCGCAGGTAGTGTTTTTCTTCCAGTTTTCTTGCTTTATCTGTGTGTTGTTATTATTTTTTCTATGGGGATGAAAGTACTGTTGTTAAGTTATAGAGGTGTAACTTATGTGTTTGTGTGTATGATCGCTTTGCGTATGTTACTCGTTTCTGCTTCTTTTATGAAGTAGTTTCTTAAATTATCTGTTTGTTTGATGCACATGTTTCTTATATCAATGAATCGTCTTCCTCCATATTTTCTATTGAGGGTGAATCTTTCTATAGCCGAGTGGATGTGGTGTATTCTATATTTGTGATATTTTGATCGTGTGAGTATGTTGAGTGCGTCTAGGTCAGTGTTGCTCTATCTTATTATGCTGAAAAAGTAGGTTAGTGTGGGTATTGCATATGTATTTATTGCTGTTGTTATGTTTCTTGTTGTAAGTTCTGTTTTGAAAATTTTAGTGAGTCTTTGTTTGTATTTATGTTTCACTTTTCTTTCATTTGTGAGTATTGAATTTCTAGTTTTTGCTTGTGTCCTTAATATGTGTATGTGTCTGTCATGTTCATTGCTTGTATGTGCTCGTTGTTTAGCATGTAGTTTTCTTGTTTTATTAGTTTATCTTTATTATACTGTTTTTCTTATATTTGTCTATTCCGAAGGGCACGTTCATCTCCGCGCTATATGTTTCTTTTATTTCAAGTAGATGATTGAGTTGTGAGTTTGCTGATGCTATTAGTTTGAGGCCGTCCATATATAGAAGGTACATTATTTTGTGTGGATGTGTACCCATGATGTTGTATCCGTATTTTGTGTTGTTTGGCGTGCTTAAGGAGTCCCACTGGTATATGCCTTTTCTGATCTCTATTGGTTTCGTTTTTATGTTACCTGTGTTTGTTTTTATGATTAGTGTAGTGTTTCAGTTTTTCATTATTGTATCTAGGAATTTT
Source organism: Platerodrilus igneus (assembly GCA_036346225.1). NCBI lineage: Eukaryota > Metazoa > Arthropoda > Insecta > Coleoptera > Lycidae > Platerodrilus > Platerodrilus igneus. The sequence continues at coordinate 340,745 of JARFIW010001137.1, forward strand.
ATTAGTGTTGTGTTTGCTTTGTATATTTGTAGTATTGTATTAGCTATGTCTGGTATGCGTTGTGATATGATTATTATTATTATTATAACACCACATTTTTGTTTCAAATTTTTCAATCTGGTTTTTGTAGATAAGCATCTGGACTGCCGACAAACGTACTGTCTTTATATCCGTCATTATTATGCGTTTAGGAACGTTCAAGTGATCGACTACGTCTCGAAGATAACTGATTATTGAAGTTGTATGTATGTGTTTGGGTGTAGTTGTAGTGTGTTAATGTATTGATGTAGGCTGTTTAGTATGACTCCTGCACCTGATATTATGATTGGTATTATTTCTCCTTTGTCTTGGTACCACATGCTTTTAATTTCCTCAGCTAGTTGAATGTATTTGTCAATTTTTTTTTGTCTTTCTCTGTACATTTGGCGTGTTTGGGATAGATACTCCTATCAGTTGTTTTAGAGATTACGATATTTGTATGTCACCATTATGAACGATGACCTTCTGAAAGCAACATTCGCCTAGCAACTATATTTTTAAGATTATAAACTGTAAATTTATTTATAAAAATTATTACTTTTGAAAGCAATGACTGTCTAAAAATTTCGTTAAAATTAAACTATTGTATTCGCATTTTTATAAATTTGTATGGCAAGCACTAGCTTTATAGCTCAAGAGTACTAAAAATATGTTTACACGTCCGTACTAAATTCAGAATGATATTAAACAGTATTAAACATTATTTTAATCTAGACTTTTTTAAACTATAACAAGTTCACTTTGTAGTCTATATTAAGTCCTGCCCTCTTCAAATACTCAACATAAAATAGGTTTTATAGGCATAGGTTAAAGATATTAGTAAAGTTCGACACAAGCGTTAACAGATATAAGATTCAGAATCAAAATGTGTCCAGAAAAATATAGCAATATTTGAACCTCCAATTTTCATTGGCAGCGTCATTTACGGCAAAAGCATGTAAAACAGAATTCCGAAAATTTCTTAAATTTCTATAATATGGTTTGTGGATCAATATATCAGACATAATAGTGCGTCAAATTTACCTTGGTTCACCTGTCGATATAATTTTACTTAGCAACCATCACCAGGTACTGAGCTATTTATTTTCGAAAATTTATTACCTCCGTTCCGAATGGACCCGCACCTTAAAGAAGTTCTAGAGTATTAGAACGAGTAGACTTGCTTGCGTATTTCAGTGAGTTAAAGAACCGAACTAGAGGTTTAACCAAATTAGTGTGATCTTCACCGAAGAACCAGACTGAGCCCCCAAAAGAGAGCAGCAGCTCTTTCGGTACTTAGAGTGGCAGAAAGTATAGGGGTCGATATGACATTCTAAGACACTACTGCGATGTGAAGGCAACAGGAAACTATCATATAACCTCCCAAATACATAACGTACTTAAATTGTTATTTAAGATGATGGCATCCTCTGAGGTAAAAGATTCCAAAGTTAAAATAGTCCTCCGTTCGTAACTTCGGAAAGGGACTGCCTCGGAGAATTTTATTGGAAAGTTTAAGCATGGAATATCAGCAGCATGAAGCAAGTATGAAAGCTAGAGAACTTAAAAATAGAAAAGGATTGATCAGCGCATTTGATATAGTGGGGATTCGAGAAGTTCGGTGGCCAGAGGCGGGCGATTTTTGGAGCGGAGACCTTAGGGTACTTTATACACGATGAGAAGAAAAATATTTAGACGTGAAAATTTTTGTGCAAAAAAAGAGAGGACCGTGTGTAAAAAACTACTTACAAAAGAGCGGAAGAGTACTCATGGTTAGATTGGAATTTAAACCGGTAAATACAGTAATAATACAGGTACAAAAGCCCACCCCTAGCTACAATGAGAAAAAGGTAGAAGAGATCTAGAAAGATATCTTACATATGATTTTCCAATGCTCCACCCGAAGGTACTACATTGGCCAGGAAGCGAGTTTATTTTACCTGAAAAATTTGTAATTTTGCCGAACCCTTGCTGTTCCAAGCAAGGTAGGGATCTTGAACGTGCGTGACAACACACATACTCGGGACCTCCACTTTACCTCTCATTCAAACGAGGGTTTATTTTTGTAAAAAATGCTCGCCTAACATTTTTCAAGCGGACCGTGTCGGGATTCGATCCCGGGACCTTGGGCGTAGTAGTCATACACTTACCACTACGCCGAGCCGCCTTCTAGAAAGATATCGCAAATATACTAAGATGCGTAAAAGGGCATAAAAATTTAGTAATTACGGGGATTTTAATGCAGTGGTAGGTGAGGGTAGGGAAGGAGCGGCAGTGGGTTTATTTGGTTTAGGCAAAAGAACGGCAGGGGAAATAGGCTGGTTGAATTTTCCGACAAAAACAATCTAACCATCAAAAACACATTATTTCAATATCAAGCTAGAAGACGATACACGTGCGAGATACCAGGAGATATAGGAAGATATTATATATGTTACATACTTGTTAGACAACGGTTTAATAATCAAGTAAAGGACACTATCACAACATCGTAATTATGAAGGCCACTTTGACATTGAAAACCTAAAAGATGAAGATATCCAGGAAAAATATGAAAAAAAGTAAAATGAATTGCTGAATGACATCGGAAAAATTTCTGAAAAAACTAGATACAGAATGGAATAACATTAAATCCAGCTTAGACATGGCGGCCAGAGATATTCTGAGTATACACAAAACGAAAATAAGACACCATGGATAACAAAGGATATCCTGAAATTAATAGAAGAAAAACAAAAATACAAAAACATAGAGAAGTAAATATTAGGAAAAGGGTGAAGCAGGGATGTGCCCTACCTTCGTTAGTTTTTAACTTGTACATCGAAGAGACAATGAATACTGCCAAGTGCAGGAAGGCATTTGGAATTATTATGCAGGGACAACAAATTGACGTGCTTGGATTTGCAGATGACGTAGCGGTTTTAGCATCTAACAAGAAAGAGCTAGAAGCAGCTCTTAATAAAATGGGAACAGTTGTAACAGAGAGATACGGTATAAAAATAAACAAAAATAAAACTAAAGTACTACTGTCAAAAGGAGGGGAAAATTAATCAAAAATTAGAGTACAAACAGGAAACGAAAACTTACAAGAGGTTAGGGATTTCTGCTACCTAGAAAGCCAAATAACGCAAGATCGGAAAGTGCAAAAAATATAAAACAAAGATCAGCACAAGGCCGTACAGCATTTAACAAGAAAAAGCAACAACTATGTTCAAAGACAACAAACACAGACACACAAAAAGATTGCTGAAAGCATATGTGTGTGGAATACAACAGTGTACGGCTGTAAAACTTGGACATTATAAGAAGCAAACAGGAAAAAGATAGAAGTATTTGAAATGTGGTGCTACATGATTTCGTAGACAGACAAAGTTAAGAACAAAGAGGTTCTAGAAATGATAGAGGAAGAAAAAATATGTGGAAACCAGTAAAAAAAATGGAAAGATGGGATGATATGTCACATATTAAGGCATGAGGGAATAATGCGGAATATATTAGAAGCAGATATAGGAAAAAAGAGAGGTAGAAGTAGACCTAAGTTACAGTATTGCACACAGAAGTCAAATATGTAGACTGTGAGAGTTTCACGGAAATGTGTAGGGTAGCTCCGAATAGAAATCAATGGAGGTACGCTTCCAACCAGTTCCAAGACGGAAAACCAAATGATGAAAAAAAAAGATAATTGTACTTAAACCTGATAATTATTATAAACAACTTCGGGTATTGGTTTTGTGATAGAATTTATTACAAAACTATTAGTTCGGCAAAATTGTTGGGGATTTTGGTAGCCGCAGGTTAGTTTATATATCATTGAATATCGGTGAAATATGGTATATATTTTTGAAACAATAGAAGGGGAACCGAGTTGTATCTAACAAGAAAGAGCAGCTGCTATGTTCAAAGACAACAAACATAGAAACACGGAAAAATTGTTGAAAGCATGTGTGTAGAGCATAGCACTGTACGGCTATGAAATAGGAACAATAGGAGAAGCAGACAGGAAAAAGGTAGACGCATTTTGGAGTGTGGTGCTTCAGATGTATTATGATGATAGCAGTGACATACGAAGTTAATAACAAAAAGGTTTTAGAAATAGTAGGGGAAGAAAGATATCTGTGGAAAACAAAAAATAGGAGAAATAGAATGATAGGACACATTCTAAGACATTTGGGAAATAGTGTGGGATATATTACAAGCAGAAATAGTGTACAGGTAGAGATAGGAAATAAGGAGAGGTAGAGGTAAACTCAGATCGGACAATTGCACACATAGTGAAATATGTAGTTTGCGGGAATTTCAGGGAAATGTGTAGGTTAGCTCAGAATAGGAAACAATGGATGTACACTCATTTTAACCGCAACGCACATTCGTCTACCTGGAGAGGTGTCTGAACTTGAGTCCAATAAAACATTGAGTGGCTACCCGCCTGGAATGTGGTTTCGCTAGACGGTAAATGGTCTATAAAACGAATAAATTGTTATTTCTATTACGCAGGCTGATGGAACTCTGTGTACGCCTTGTTTTCTACGTATTGAATTATACTGAGTGCAAATAATAATAAAACTCCACGCCTGATCACTTAACCTATATTAAACATGAATATCTCCATATTGAACAAACACGACCATTCACCAGTAAACTCAAGTCTACCCTAATTGTACAAGTCGCATGTAAAAGAAAAGAACGCCTTAAATTTATTCAAGTCTAGTTATCCAGAACATTTGGCTGGTATATGTAAACTTCTACGAATACAATTGTGGTGCGTATTTCTATCATATTACGCTCGTACTAACCGTCCACCAACGTAACAGTCTAGATCCTAATAAACTGTTTGTAAATAATGGAATATACGTCAGACAGATATGAAGCAGGTAGAAAGCAAAATTATATTACTTACAGCTTTTGGTTCGAAAACAGGGTTCAACCAAACCTTTCGGTGCAGACAAACTTAGGTGTCAATAATCCTCTGAATCCAACAGATGTTGAAGAGAACATTCACTACCGGATCACTTTCATTAAGTAATGACAATTTATTTGTCTCGCGTTGTGGAACTTTTTTTAATAACAAACCTAAATTTATTAAGTTACCGTACTTCGGATTACCCAACACTTGTCATCGCTGGGCGTTAGTTAAAAAGCATAACTGTGTTTGAGTGTTCCCCTCTATTATTATTAGACGGTATTTGTAACTTAATATGTCCTCTGAGGCTTACGCGATTTTCTGATTAGTACAACTTAAACCGTTTTAAAGTTGAAGTCAAGGGTTATCGCTGCATGAAGATATATGTATTTGTATTTTCGCAGTGTCCATTTAATACCACATCTGCGTCACTAAATTTTAAATTATCTTATGGGTTCTAGCTATTTAAATAATTTATAATGATTTGGGTATTTTTGCAATGTGTGAGAATGTTTTCGGATGCACGTTCGTAGGAGAATTAGTCATGACAAAAAATATTGGTGTTTTTCTAATTTGATATGTTTATTGTGAAGTCCCAGATTTTATATTCTGTTTGTAAAGAAACGCACTAGATACTTTTCTATTCATGTACTAATTTAATATTATGATTAAATAGCCACCCAACTTCTATAAAATTTTAGCAATTTTTTTTTACAAAAGCTCCTGCAATTGATAAGTGCTTCTGGATTTACGAATATATTCTTAATTAACGTGCGAGCGCTACACATTGAATTGAACTCAAAAAAATGGCCAGTAAACACGCAAATAGTTTTTCTGTATCTTTAATAATAACATAGCTGCCCATTAACCGCATCCAATTTGGGACACCCTGGCTTACGGGTATTCAGCGTGAAAGCGCTGCTAGATTTTGAAAACGCTTCCTAACTCTTTCACCATGGACGAGAGTTATTTAATAAAGATTATTTTTTCTGTTCTATATACAACATTTCAAATGTAACAAAAAGGATTTATCCTGGTTGTTGGATACATTTTTATTAATCATAGTTGATAGTTTGTAACACACGTTAGACGAATATGGAAAGAAAGCAAATAATGTAGGCAGGACGTCGTGAAAGGTGGCACGCGAAGTATTAGAAATGTAGAGGAAAAGTACATAGGAAAAACGAGAAGTACAGGTGCAGTGTAAATTACTTCCTATTCAGTACAGGAAGTATACACGGGTTCGGAAGTATTGTACAAAATTTGGGTCTGCTGTTTCCACTTGGGTACAGCACGAAACTATTATACCTTGGATCATGTTTCATTCGCTGCGTTATTATATGTTTCTACTGAATTACGTGTTTTTTTGGAAGAATCTCTTGGAGGTTTTTCGAAATTCACACGCAAAATGCCTCCCCGCCTGTTTTATGTTAAATAATCCAAGATACCTTTTGATACTAACGTGTAGCAAAAAAAAACCGTGTCAATATATCCTACATAACACAAAGGCAGGTAAAACTTGAAGCAAAATAATAAAATGCGTCTTTTGCGTTATGCGAACATAACACTTTGAATAAATATATAATTTGTACGATTACTTGACTATATCGAAACCAGAAGCAAAATTTATAGAATTTCTCTAACTTTATACTAATCAAGATACGCAGACACTCCTCGGAGTGCTTAATGGCTATGTTAATTAAGATCTTAATTTGGGCAAAATGCCAATAACGACCAATAATCTCAGAAGAGCAATACAAGGATAATCAATTATCCCCCGTATATGTAAAGTATTTATTTCGCACTGCACCGACATTCATATAACGGCTTTTCCATTTCATCTTGTTTAGAACCTTTCAATACTTTAGTTACACATAAGTAATAAACAGAACTAGTTAATTAATCTTCGTGTGTAAAGGCACTTATCGACTATTATTTCCGTATACCAAGTGTGTCACGCATGTTAATTGCGACATGAAAATTAAAACATCAGAAATATGTAGCCATTATAAGGAAAAACGATGTCAATAGTATTACGTACTCCCATTTATATCGAATGTTAAATTATATTTAATGATTCAGATGCTTTTCCCACCTCCAAAGCATCTATTTCCTATTTCATATTGATTCGTGAATAAGAAAGTTTGCTTTAAGCTTAACACGTTGAGGTTAAAAGCCATAAACTGCAATTCATATACAAATAATTTGACCTCTTCGTGAATATGGAACGAACTACATGATTGAAAATAGAATTATGTATACACTTCAAAGTACCGAAACTTAGCCTTGGAATAGTAATTACATACAGAATGTTTAGGGGTCAAGGTATTAACGTTTAGTTTTCTCATAGTTTTGTTGTGTGTCATTTTGAAATATAGATCCGCTTGTGCAAAATTTTCTATAGTCTTTTTATACCTAGAGTCGTAATGAACTTAAAACTGATTATGTAACACGTCTCTTTGTTACGTATAAAATATGTTTTGCTGGAGGATACACAAAACTTCAATAAATTTTAAATTTTAATAATTATTATTTATTGGAAGTTTACACGCAACAAATAACAAGTAGGACAGTCGAACTGTTGTAAGGACTGTTTTGCATTAAAACATACAGTTATTTTTCATGTATTTCATACTTATATTATTCGAGATAAAACGGGAGAAGTACTGTCATGGAAAATAAAAGAATTTATTGCAGGTATTGGGAAGTTCCTCAAGTTGGTGACGTAATTAGTGTTGCGATAACAGAGTCAGCAAGAGACACTCGATGGGGCTCTAATATCCTGCACTAGGCTGAAGGACTCTCGAGTCCACTGAAATTTTCAGTAAAAAAAAAAGTATTATTAAACGGGCGCTAAGAAAGTTTAGAGCAGTAAGCGGCAGCCAAAACTTTCCACACTCTAGGAATTAGCCCCACAAACACTAGTCTCAATACTTTACCAAATAAATACCGTAAAAAACACCAATAACACCAACTACATACATAATACTATTGTGTATAATGTCCATTTAAAAACAAAAAAAAAACAAAAAATATAATTAAAAGGAAAACTAAAAATTATATATGTACAAGGTGGTCCAGAGCCAGAATTATGTGCCGTAATTACTAGAGCTTTATTTTTTTATTTATTAATATTAAACGAGAAACTCTTTTAATTATTAATTTATAAATAAGTACATCGGCATGATAATACAAACGCAAAATCTTTAAAACACAATGCGAAATATGATTAATTAATCTAATTATACAATAATCTCTAAGTTAATTATTTAAAATTAATGTCTTCAGCAAAGATGAATGAAACACATCCAAGGAGAAGTAAAACCAATCAAGTTGTGTAAATTTGTTTAGAGTAAATTACACCTGATTGAAATAAGAGTGATAACCATAATTCGTCGTATGTAGATATCGATGTATAAGTGAAATTGAATTTCTTCTGGTTACCATGGCTGGAACATTGATGTCAATTTTCTGGAGAATTTCCAGACAGCAAATCAGAAAATTAATAATTTGAAATAAAAAGCATAGATACTGAAGCATACGCCTCTTTGTATAATTAAGACCTCGAATTTCTTCATTAAGTTTACCGTATAATAAGTTAAACTGTATGTACATGTTACGTTTGTAAGTAACGTATCGAAGAAACTTTTAGACTTTATCTAATTTGTTAATATGTACTACGTATTAAGGCGACTAGATAATAGAGCCATATTTCAAAATACCTCTAAGGAAGAATACAATAAGTTAATGGTTACATAAGAACAAATTTTGTATGAAACATAGAAAGTTTACAAGTAAGTATACCTTCTATTGTACCCTTTTTACCCAAAACTCATAATAAGGGTGATACTACCCTGTAAAGGGCTGAAATGGAAATCGCAGTTTTAATATTTTCCAGGCGCTTTTGATTGAGGAACTCATATTTTATAGGTGGTATATGACATTAGGAGAATTAAATTTATGTTACCATCTATTCGATCCCTTGCGATTAAGGGGCAGTTTTGGATGACGCGTGCGAATTGTCACTTCATTTAATTTGCATTTATTTCAGCAAATCTTGTAAATACGCGTTTCTCCAGGCAATTCTACGCAAAAAAAGTACATTTGTTACATTTCAATAAATACTACGGTTTTCGAGTAATTTAAAGTAAAAGGTAAACGTACATTTTTATGTAATCCTAACAAAGTCCTTTAATAAGTCAAGCAGTCTTAGAAATAGAAACTTCTTTTATCAAGGTCCGAGGAGGCCATTTAATTGATGTACATGCACTTCGACCAATCCATTTATTAGGAAAGTGGTCATGTAACCACCTTCTGCTACAGAACAAGACCTAAGGGGGTTACTTCTGAAAGCATTTGCTGGTATTACTCCACAAATGTTGACTAGAGTTTTAGAATCGACAGTTAGAAGGTGCTATTTATGTTTGCAAAATAATGGAAGTTTGTTCGAACATATGCTCTAAATATAGTTGTTTTGTTCATGTTCGTTAGTTTAATTTTATTTGTTCGTTGTTTATTCTATTAAATTAGTGCATAAACTCAGCCAATAGACTATTACTAAACACCTAAATGACTAAACTATTAATTGGTATAGCTAATTGTTGATTCTTTAAAATTAAAAACTATACACTACAGGTCCGTAATAGGAATTTTCTTGATTAAGGCCGAAAAAAAACGAAAACGCAACTAAACCATAAAGTGTAATACATGGTTGAATTCGGCATAAAAAGGGCTTTCAGAATCTGATACCAGATCACCAGCACGGTATTAAAAAAAAAGTTTAAGATGGTTCCGGAAAGACGAAACGTCAGGTGAAAAAACTAACAATGCCATGTTAAAGGACGTTAAAAGTTGCTGCGGAGAAGTGCCTTCGGTTTTGGTCTAGGTACCATATTAACGCCAGAACAAAATAATATATAAAATAAGAAAATCCAATTTTAACGAAATAACTCAAAAACCAAAAACAGTTTTGAGGATTTCTAAACGCCATTTTTTAGGCTTTTGATTACACAACTTTTCTCCCATTTAACCAAATCTGTATCTTATACCGTTTTCAAGATCCCCATAGTGGCCCTCCTTATCTCGGACACTGTGTATATTTACCTTCTGACATCGCCACATTTACATGGGTATGATGAGGCCGTGGATGGGTAATTGAGTTACATATATATTAGAAGTTAATGTTTCATACAGGTCTATTTCAATAATTGCTTAACAAGTTTTTCTTATCACATATGTTTTCGGTACTATCAAGAAATTTTGTTAGTCAATTGTATACTCTAACATTGTTTGGTTGATATTGTAGTCATTTGATATTGTACGAGAGATAAAAAATTTTGGTAGTATAACTTAGTGTTCAAATTAAATTTAACGTTAACTATTTATAATCACAGGAGTATTTGTAATTTGCCAAAATTTTAAGTATGCTGAACGTTTTTTTTATTTGACCTATCTCACGTTTGTGTAAGACTAGAATATTGTATTGTAAAGGTGTTATGTTAGTTAATTATATTTTAGTGTCCTGAAGAAGAAATTGAAGCAAATTTCGAAAGCTAGACATCACAAATAAAGAGAATGTCCAACTAAAATACTTGTTTGGTCTACCTTTCCCTTAATCTATAATATATATATATATATATATATATATATATATATATATATATATAATATTAAAATAAATGCTTTTAGCAAATTTAATAAATAAAACATTCTTGCCATCTTACAGAAGTTCTTTCAAAGTTATTTTTGCCTATTGTTTTTAGTTGTTCCATAAGGGTTATAAACCACTTCATCCTAATGAGATCCAGTGAGATCGAAACTAGTCGATGAATGTTTATTCTCTTTATGAAACAAACAAGTTCTTTCATTTATGGCTATGCAAATTACTAGCTCGTTTTGTACAGTTAAAAACTCTCTTTCGATTCTTTGTAAAGTGGGTGTTTATTTATACATCGTATATACTGTTATATATATATATATATACATATATATATATATATATACATACATATATATATATATACATATATATACATATATATTTTGCTGTGATACTTTCTCTAGCCCCTATGATGTTTTATTAATTTTTGGCCCCACGTTTAAGCATGTCATAAAATGCTGTGATATTTTCGCCCCACGATTTTGGGCGTCATAAAATGCTGTGATACTCCCTTCATATTATGCTCCGCGATTTGGGCGTACATGAAATGCTGTGATATTTTCTGTCCCACGATGTGGTCTATAAAAGGCTATGATATTTCTTCAGCCCCTACGATTAGGTCTATCATAAAATGCTGTGTTATCCCCATTATATTAATCAAGCACTTATGATGTGAAATGTTAGATTATGGATTTTCTTTGCCTCAACTAGCTGATTCAATTAAATAAAGCAATTCTACAAAACACAATATAATGATTAAATATTTACAACCTTTTAGAATTCTTCCTCTTTTTAGAATATTTACATATACCAGATTTAAGAAATTGAAGCCAGCAAAACGAGCCTTTTGTTTATATTTAGAGACCTTTTGAAACGTTTCAAGATGCCTAATATCTTTCATAAATTGATCAATGAAACCCCTGTTTTGTTGGCTCTTACATATGCGAAAAATATTGAATTAAAACAATTTACAGAAATAAATTATATCAATATGGCTAACCTGGAATGGTCCTATAGTTCCTCTGCATCCCCCAAGATTTTTCGTGGCCAGTCTGAATATTTAGAGTCGAATTTGGAAGTCGACATCAAAACCAAAATACTATCCAAATCGTTATTCAAAATCCCATAAGTTAATCCAATTTAAGATTCAATTTGTATATCAGTAAATAAAAGGTTTTCAGTCTCCGTAATTAACAAGACAGTAATAGAACAATTACCATATAAGTAATTACCAAAGTAATTTAACAGGAGGTGATTTACCAGAAAATTTACCAGAGAATTAACCAGAGTATTCACCAGAGTATTCTCCAGAGTATTCACTAGAGTATTCACCAGAGTATTCACCAGAGTTCTGTTTTATTTATGTTAGAAATTGTATTTTTTACTAAATTGTTGTTTACTTACGTCTATAATAGATCGGCTCACTTGTACAATTTTTACATTTTTCAAACTAATTTTCATTTACTTTCGTATGACTGGTTACGTAAATAATTTAGCACTTCTGAGTATCGTGGTAGCCCAGTTTAAAACGTATACTAAACTCGTCGCTCAATTGTTATCGTATTTATATACCCTACCTCTTGTTTTCTATTCGTTTATTCACGTGTTGGCGCGACATCTTCTGCGTTTATCTTTTGTGTACTCCGGGAATTTTTACCAATTGTATAGTTCAAATACTTGGATGAATGCTTAAATTGTCACGTATTCATTTACATACCATGATATTTAATTGAGAAATCCCACGAATTTTCGTTTATTAAGTCACGTATTCATTGTTTATTGCTTATTCTAATCTAAACCGAAATAAACTTGGTGTTTGTTTATTTCCTAGTTAAATTGGATGTTTGAACAAATAATTTTAGCCTGCGTATACGATAATATATTCAACGCACTTGTTAAATATTTATCAAGCCAATTCATATAGGTTTCCCGTTGATTTAATTTTGATGCATTTCGTTACGTTTTCAAATCTTATCTTAACTTAAACTACTCTTGAATATGTCTATTTCTTATGCGTTTAATCTCATGTACTTTTATATACAGTGTGCTCTCAACTAACAATATGTATAGTGAGTGACCTATTTACTCTTATAGTATCTGTAATTATGTGCTTTTGTTAACTGGAAGTTTCTTTTATTTATTCTACGACCCCTGTGACTTAACCTACCCCTAAACTACCCTATAATTATAGCATTATATATAAGCAAAATACTTTCTTGTAAGAATGAAAATTAACACTTCTACATCGATATGTCAATTGTACATCTCGACTTGTTCTAGAAAGTGTAAAAGCGTAGTTTAGAAATAGTCTTGTTCGAGTGTGTGGATGGAAGCATGAGGGCTCAGAAATGCGCACGTGTAAGCGTATAAACGTAAGCATCAATGACATACGTAATCCCGTATATGCGGATGAGTACATGTGCTTGTGTACAAGTAAATACTTTGAAAGATAATTGCTATGTTTCTGTTAGATTTTTATAGGAAAACTTTGCAGTGCAAATGGCATACCTTTGAAATTAAACCCATTTATTAACTATACTTCGATTCATAAATTGTCACCCGCCGAATTCTCTCCTAGAGTTTTTTTAACCTCCTCCAATGAACTATATTTAGTTTTAAGAAAAACTAAAAGCAGCATATTTTAATACATTGCATTAAATTCCCAAGGTTTTCTTAGTAAGAAAATTTAATCGCTCACAATTTCAGACACAAAGTAAACAGGAACTATAGGCTGTTCAAAGTTCATTGGATAACCTTCATCTTAAACTTATAAGAAACATAATACGGCCATCGTTTGATCGCTTGCAGATACTAATTAAAGTAAGAACCCAAAATGAAACGTCAAGATTTATTTCATATGTTATTTTATTAGTATATACATCGTTTATGTTTAATTTATTTTAGTTTTGTTATAATAAAAGTTTATAAGCCATGTTGTTGCCAAATCGCAAGACAACCCACATCAAATACGTATTTGTATATGTATACTTAAAGCACCTGACATTTTAAGTTTGACTATAAATTAACTGTACACATTGCTTTAGTGACCATAATTTTGAATTGGGTTATTTTATAAAAATGTTAATGTCTTGCTTTATTCTTTCCTATATGTAGCTGCTTTAATTGTTGCACAGTTCTACGGAAAATCAATTACAAGCATACGTTTGTGTGTATCTGCTGAAACAAGTTTTAAAAGTCATTAGTTAGCGAGATAAATGTTTTTCCTGTGCGCATAAAAATTCCATATTTTTCTTAATCTTCTTTGGGAATGAAACCACTCATAGTTGTTAAAATCGTCTTTATTTACGTTTCGATCCATGACCTAGGATGTTTGTCAAATAAAGACGATTTTAGCAACTGCAACGATCCTAGATCATGGATCGAAACGTAAATTTCAACAACTATGAGTGGTTTCATTCCGAAAGAAAATTAAGAAGATACAAAACAAACATATAGGAAATTGATGATGTTTTAAATAGCTTCAGTAAATATGACAAACACATTCAATTATCATAAGAACTAGAACATAACAACAGTATTCCGTTTCTAAATAGTAAAATAATAAGACACTCCAATAATACGTTTCTTCTGGGCTAGTTCGAAAACCTACCTCCTGGTACGTACATTAACACTACTCACACCATGATATAAATTGCAAAATTAACAAGCTGATAGGTTTAAAAAACAGAATCTTAAGAATTTCACATCTTCTTTCGTTTCGTACAGCTGATTAATTTTTACATAGTTAAATTTCATATAAATTCAATAACTTAAGGATTGGAAAACATTTTTAACATGATTTTAATATATACGACTGAGAGGATGGTTATTAAAGAAGTGTGCGATTATGTTACTTTAAGACTTAAGTAGCCGTTTTTTTATATTTATCTTGAGAAGGAAACCCCATTATGATTCAGGCTTTGGTAATGCTGGACTTTCGCCAATTAAAAAACTTCCTTTGTTGTTATATGGTTCTGAGGCGAACCTAAGGTGGGTTTACACTTGTCAGATACCAATGCTATTCAAGGGGGGTTGCTAATATGTATATTATTATGTAATTAATTATTGTATGTATAAATGGAAATCATGTATATAGCCTGTATTTCGTGTTAATATCGCAGGGAAAACCCAGGAAAAACTTGCAATGCTATCTAGATATTGGAGGCCTTTGATTTTTATTTGTTATTTCTTTTGGTAATGGAATCTATTGTTTACTTAAATTCCCGGATTCGTTTGCTACGCAGTTATTTTATCTAGGATTATATAAGCAGCTTTAACTTTGCGTTTATGGTGGTTATCTTCTTTGTCAATAATTTTTGTGTCCTTCCATTTAATTTTATGACTGGAGTCCCATGCATGTTGGCAAATCATAATTTTTTTTTAATTTTCTATTTTTTATATATGATTTATGTTCTTTTAATCGAACTTCAAATGATCTGGAACTTTCCCCTTTATATAACTTGTTACAATCGCACGGTATTTTGTAGATGCAGTTTTTGAACTTTGTATTGCGTTTTGGGTTTTGGTTTTTCTTAATTGCTCTTAGTGTATTGTTGATTTTAAATACTGTTTTGATTTTGAAAGTGTTTCCTATACTTTAAATTTTTTGGGAGAATCCTTTTATGTATGGAATTGAGAGCAGTTTTCGATGCGCATCGTTATTTCTGTTTTCTTCTTTTTTATTTTTTGGAACTTTATTCAAAGCCCAAATGATCATTTCAAATGTAATTGAAAGATGGAAAATATAAGGTATTGGACAGGACTTGAACTTGTATCTTAATCTTTCTAGGATCATGCGTTTACCAATTACGCCACCGAGACCGATGACGACAATTTGAAAATTTACAAATTTAAATCGTGTACACAGACTAAGATACAGATTTACTAGCTCGATTTGAAATGATCATTTGGGCTTTGCATAAAAGTGTAAGTTATTATTTAATCTTATTCACTATAATACGATAGCATTTATCAACTTACCTTGTGTAAATAACTACCTAAAATATTTATATATTTAATACTTAACTTATAGCCGTAATAATGAGCGTTGCTTCTTGTCCATAACTGACACAAGTCAAAAACTTGTCAATGTCAGATATGATTGACAAAAATGCCAAACGTAATGGAAAGTTAGGTTAATGTTTAGTTGTGTACACGATTTAAATTTGTAAATTTTCCAATTGCCGTCGTCGTTCTCGGTGGCGTAATTGGTAAACGCATGGTCCTAGAAAGACTAAGATACAAGTTCAAGTCCAGTCCAAGACCTTATATTTTCCACCTTTTAAATACTAGCTCGATTTGAAATGATCATTTGAGCTTTGCATAAAAGTCATAGGGGTCGTAAAATATATATATATATATATATATATATATATATATATATTACAGTGAATAAGATGAAATAAAAACTTAGACTTTTATGCAAAGCTCAAATGATCATTTCAAATCGAGCTAGTAATTGAAAGATGGAAAATATAAGGTCTTGGACAGGACTTGAACCTGTATCCTGGTTTTGCCGGAACCATACGTTTACCAATTACGCCACCGAGACCGATGACACAATTGGGAAATTTACAAATTTAAATCGTGTACAACAACTATACATAAACCTAACTTTCAATTACGTTTGGCATTTTTGTCAATCATATCTGACATTGTCAAGTTTTGACTTATGTCAGTTATAGACAAGAAGCTACGCTCAAAATTACGGCTATACTATATATATATATATATATATATATATATATATATATATATATAAACATTATTAACGTTTAGAAAACCAAACAGTTCCATCATTAAATAGGAGTAAATCGACAATTTTACAATAAACACGCTCTCGAATAAATTCCTTAACTCAAATCACTTTTGCTTTTAAAACGAAAATGTATTCGATAAATTAAATAGTTTATGCCTTGTGTTAGGTATCCGGTAATCTCTTAAATTCTTCAATAACACATCCTGTTTACAATAATAAATACTCTTGCTACAAATTTTAATTTAGAACTCATTTATTTGAAAACGACAAGTTTATGCTAAAATTAAATAATTATATCCCGTTTTTAGATACCCGCTATCTTGGTATACCTTACGACGCCGTATAATGGTTTTCTCTATTGTTTTGTAACGACTTGTTGAAATAAGGTCGTGCATTATCCGGTATAAGCCGGTTTTTTCCAGTTTTACCGTGCTTCGATAAGCTAGAATTTGCAGTTCGAATCCGTGTTGTTTGAACCATTGTTGAATTTGATTCTACAGCTTGTACGTCAAAGTGTTTTGTACATTTATTCGTCTCTGTATTTCAAAAAGCGATGCACGTCTTTCTGTTCAACAACTAGGAGGTGTTTTGCGTGTATTCGCTATTTTTAGCTGGAGGCCAAATGGGTTCTTTTTTATGTAGAACAACTGCTTTTGTCTGTAGATCAACTACTTTTGTCCGTAGACCGCTGGTACAATTATGGTAGCAGAGTAAATGTATGCTGACGACAATGGCGTTCCTGTGTTGACTTACGCTCCGACGGCTTGCGAGCTAGGTATCTGGACACCTACAGGTATGCAACACGTTTTCTTTTGTGTGTCAATGGCATACTCCGTATCAACGTTTGGTGTAGAAACGTGATATCGGAGAAGTATTGTTTGTGGCCGCTAATCGATACTATTGCTCTACAGGTGCGATGTAATATTTTTAGTGATGCGTGTAAAAAGAACGTACACGTTTATTCGCTTTACTAATTAGTTATTTTACAACAATTATTAGGTGAAATTTTAAAAATGTTCAACAAAAGCTCTCACACGTTAATTCTTTCCTACTAATTAGTTACTTTATAAAAAGTATTAGGAGAAATTTTGAAAACACTTGACAAAAGCTCTTCCAGTTTTTATTTGCTACTGATTAATCTTATTTTGTGTAAATACGAGATGCGCACTTCGTATCTAGATTTCTAAATTGTCCGTATAATATAATTGTTTGCTGTAAAATAGTAACGCTTAATTTATTTTCTTTGTGCTTGCTTATACAGAATCCTTTATTAATTTTGTTGTATTAATACATAATCGTGGGCGATGTGTTTTTTTTGTTTCTTTTTGGTATGTAGGCGAATCCCCCCACTCTCCGCGTTTGATAGTTAGTCTGGTATTTACTTTTCTTCCGGCTACGTCTAGGTATGTAACAAAAGTCAATAGCGAGCACACTGTATATAAATCATAACTAATTTAATTCATAAAAGGGAAGCTTATTCTGCAATAACAAGATCATATTTAGCAAGAATAATAATGTGTACGTAGTATAATACGGTTTAAATTAAATATACAGGTCTAGAGTTAAAAAGAAACAAGCACAAACAATGTTTTCAACGCAACGAGTTTTATCAAAATAAACATGCAATCGATAAAGGTAAACAACCTAACATCCTAGCTATATAATAACAGCATTCAAAATATTAACGCATAAATAAGTAAACGCATTCAAATACGTCATTATAGAAATGTTAATACGTGCCAAAAGACATTGTATTTTCATAAAATCCAACATATTTGGAGTAATAAACAATAAATAATAGATGGTCCGTGATGTGATAAAAGTTGAACTATAGCATGTACAAATAAGACGACGTGACAAAATACAATAGAAATTTGGATTTTCTGGGGAATATACTACATAATATAGAACGCTTACGTAAGTATGGCGACCCAATCGTAGGGACTCGAACAAATAAAAAAGATTAATGTCGACCGAATCATAAGGGCTCGATTATAAAAAAAGTAATTTAGCAATCTGAAAATCGTAGGGCACGAAGAATTAAAAGTAATTTAGCAATCCGAAAATCGTAGGGGCACGAACAAATAAAAGATTAATTTGGCAATCAAACCATAAGGGCTCGAATATAGAAAAGGAAATTTGGCAATCCGGAAATCTTAAGGGTTAGAAAAGTTAAAATTTGCATATTAATTAAAATTAGAAAATACAGGTAGATAGGAAGAAAATTTTGAAAAGTTAAATTATAATTTAAATAAAAATGGAAGCTAGAGAGGCATTGAGGAATAAAGAGGTAGAAATAGGGTCTCAGGAAAGCATAATACTACACGATATACCGACAGAAATAGAAGGGAGAATATTAGAACGGAGTCAAAATGAGGAGCAACAGATCTCACAGGAATCTAAAATAATGTCAATTTTATTAGCGTTAAACAGCAAAATGGACAAAAACGAAGAGACCATGAAAAACATAACGATGCAGATTAATGAGTATGGAGAAAGGTTATGTTCTGAAATAAAAATTTTGAGTGAAGGTTTAAAAGAAACAAATCAAACGATCTCGGAAATGCAGTTAGAAATTCAAAGCAAAGTCGTAAGAATTAGGGATGACATCGATAATGTTAGAGACGAGGTTAGGAAAGTTAAATTAAATCAGGAAACTTGTGAAAGGGAAACGAATGATGGGATTACGGATTTAGGTATAAAGATGCAAGAAATTGAAGGGAATTGTAAGATAGGATTTAAAGATGTAAATAGCTTTATTTACATCTGGGTACTTTAAAATCGGACTTAGAAAATTTTGGTAGGAATAAGGTGCAATACATCAGAAAGCCGTAAGGCTAAATCGACCAAAGATATCAGTAGAACAATATTCTAAATTTTACGGAGATAACAAGCTGAATCCAAAAATATTCTTAAATAATATCAAAACATTAATACAGGGCTTAACGGACGAACGGTACAATTTAAACTTAGGTAGATCAATGTTAAGAGGAGGCGCGGAAATTTGGTTTAGTTTGATAGAGAGTGAAGTAGAAACATTTCAAGAATTTAAAGGTAAATTTTTAAGACACTTTTGGGGGGACAACCAGCAGTACAAAGCAAGAGATAATTTAATTATAGGCAAGTATACTCAAAACTTAGGTATGATCCGAGAATTATATGCCATGCAAAAATTTAGTATCGCAAAGCAACTAGATCCTCCGTTAAAAGAAAGACAAATAATAAAGTACTTAGCAGAACATTTTGGAAATGACGTGAGACAATATATTACAATTCAAAATATAGTAAATCGAGATACACTGCTGGAATATTTAGAACGCTGTGATGAGTTGGGACAGAGTCGTATATTGGAAAATAGAATGCAAAGGCAACGGGTGGATGTGGTTAGAACACAAAGGAGAACAGAAACAAATAGAGCTAATTATCACCGAAATAACAGCAATTATAGGGGAAATTTCTACAAAAACAATTATAATAACTACAATAATAATTTTAGACGTAATTGGACCACAGGAAACGTATGAATTTTAAACAAAAATTAAATTCCAAATAAGTTCTGAGGGAACTTCAACTTAAACTACAGGTAAACTACAAGTCATTCCAAGGAATTATAAAGAGGAGAATTCAAGCAAATTTAAGTAATTATTCTGGTCTACAAGTTGAGGAAACTACGCTAAGAGTCAACTGGGAGAAGCCGTAACAGAGAATCAAATTGGAAACAATCCAGGAGTGCTGACCATCCACATATAGAGGCAGTTCCAGAAAAACACAGATCAGAGATTTATAATCCTCTATTATCAATAAAACTGTATTTTCAAATTTTTAACATTTTCAATTATTTATATCGAAGTATTTGTAAGGGTCATCAAAAATCTTTTGAGAATTTATAAAAATAGAAGGAAAATCATTTGAACGTTCAAAAGGGCTTCAAAGTAAATTATAGTGGTATTTTTGCTGACTTTCAGGGAATCTAATTTTGGTGGAATCAGATAAATATTAATATTCTATGCAGGGGCTAATTTTTGAATATAAAATCAAATTAATAAGCTATTAAAATACAAAGTGTAAATATTGTCGATTATTATACGAATTTTTGGTTTGCTTCATTTACATTATTTTAACAGATAGGAGCTAGAGATAAAGGGGGTTAAACAGTCTTTATTGTCGTGTCATTGGGCACTCTATGTTGATTAATTTGAGCTAGCCGAGGCAGAGATATAAAAAGAGGTATAGGATTTAGAGACGCAAAGTAACAAGCCGAGTACGAACATAGCAATAAAGTTATATAACGTATTAACGTGGAACGAGAAGACAGGAAAAGGATATATAGCATAGCAATATATATATATATATATATATATATATATATATATACTGGAATGCCGTTAAATGGTTGCTATGATAACGCCTCGCGTTGAGCGTCACTGAAAGAGTGATATTATAACAGATACAGCAAATTGTAAATTTTAAATTATTGACTTACTTTCCTTTCTAACTTTTCTTTGCCTGGCTAGCTCAATGAAAGTAATGGAATATACAAAATAAAATCAAACACGGCAATATCATAAAGCATACATACATTCTAAAACAATTTCCTGTATCGAAGAATTTTTATCTTCATGGTATATTAAAAATCAAATAACTGCATTTAACAACTTCCATATTTCAAACTATTTCATATGTAAACTCTGCATGCTATTTTAAAGTCCTAATCAACGTTAGTTTTACTTGGTTGACGCGAAATTATGACTGAATTATTACATTGTTGATCGCGTAAATCGACATGAATCGAATTACTGAAATCGATTCTAAAATCGAATGTAATGTCGATTTCTTCTACTTACATATAGTTTTATTTTGGTTACGTCACTTTTTCTAGATTTTAAGAGATTCCACTCGAAGGATTACACACCTAACAGACGCAAGATATTTGCGAATTCCTGAATCGCGTGATTTATTTATAATAGTGACGCGCGCCGTTCGTCTTTGCCCAACACAACGAGGTTAATGTGGCGCCGCATCTATTCTGCAGTAATGCGGAAGATAATAAATAATTCTCATCGTTTTTACAAGTTTTTTAATGATACCGTGCGGCTTCTTAGAATAAACGTTTGTTTTATTTAAATAATTTATTCTACATATCTTATTAAATGACTTATTTTTTCTTGATCCCGAATCTTCGAGAACATGTTTTACTTAAAATCGAATATATGTTGTACACACACGGGAGTCAAATTATATGATTAACCAAAACTTTAATTGCTTTCCCAACGGGTTTTGCACATGCCAAAGATTTGCATTTTTAGCGATTGAAGAATATTTGCTTTTACGGTAAATTAAAATGTACTTTTAATACACAAAATTATTTATTTCATGCACGGAATTGTGTTTTCGCTTAGCACATTAATGGCTATGTATTTACAATATGCTTATATTATACAGAGCGGTACAATAAATCTTAGGAAATTTCTATTTTTTCCGGTTTCTTTTGTTTTTGATGAGTTTCACTTGTAGGTTTTGGGTTTTAATGATCTCTCGTTATCCCCTATCACATCAATATATATATATATATATATATATATATATATATATATTTATAAAAAGTGATTACGGTTACTGAGGACTGAAGTATAAAAATTAAAAACTTGGATTGTATGCTAACGTTTCGTGAAATTTATTCACATTATCACAGCTATAAAAAGAACAACTAAGTATAAATTAAAATTTGTTAAAAATACGTACCTTACTACTTAAATATTTAAAAATAAATGACTAGACCTAAACGATACAATCTAATTAAAAGGTGTGTTTAGGTATCAACATAAAGATATAAGCGACCGGTTGAGTTAGTATAAATTGTTGTTAGTGTAGAAAGGATATATAATATAAAATTTTCTAAATGTTAGTTAGCGAAGAATACACTTATGGTTATATTTAGTATTATAAAGTTAATGGTAGGTTGGTTATGCTAA
The DNA here is from genome assembly GCA_036346225.1 of Platerodrilus igneus. Classification (NCBI taxonomy): domain Eukaryota; kingdom Metazoa; phylum Arthropoda; class Insecta; order Coleoptera; family Lycidae; genus Platerodrilus; species Platerodrilus igneus. The sequence continues at coordinate 363,052 of JARFIW010001137.1, forward strand.
GTTAAAAATATTAATGTATATTGCAGACAGATTTTGGGTATCCGTTTTTTGATTAATTGAATTTTTTTCTTTATATATAAAAAACATTTCTTTAAACAAACGACGTGTAAGATTTTCTTCTACGGCTAAAACAGAGGTATTTTCGTAGTCAAATTCATGTTTTTTTGGTTTGTAATGGGCGACTAAAGCTATGGTGTCTTTATTATTACGTGATGAATTTTTGCAGTCTGATTTGTGGCCCCTGATTCTATTAATAAGTAACTGCTTGGTCTGGCCATGTATTGACCATCGCAGCTTGTACAAGGTATGCTATAGATGACGTTAGGTGTTTCAAATTTTTGGCTTTTGTCTTTTATTTTCGAAAATAGAGTCCGGCCTGTTTTTTTATAATAGGTGCTAATTGTAATATTGTCCGTGTTCAAAATGTGAGATAATTTTTTGGACAGTTTTGGTACAAAAGCTAGTTTGTGATATTGAAGTGTCTTATTCTTGTTAATAGAAACAGGGGGATTAGATTTCCAACATCGGTTTAATAAATCGGTGGGGTATCCGTTGTTTTTGAAAACGGTCATGTAAAAAGAATAGTTCTTTTTGAGGAACTCCGCGTTGCACAGACGATGTATTTTTTGGACAACAGACTTTACAGTGACTAATTTTTGAGTCAAATTGTGGCAGGATTTGAAATTTATAATTCTATTAGAAGTTATGGGTTTTTGATATATATCTGTAATAATATGGTTATCGTGCCTTATGAGTAGTAAATCTAAAAATGGCAGTTTTTTATTGGACTCAATTTCAATCGTAAATTTTAAATCTTTGTGGTATGAATTGAATGCGGTATGTGTCATATATATATCTTATCTTTTGGTAAGCACAAAAGAAAATCGTCAACGTACACTAGTTGAATAGGTATTGGGAAATCTAGTTTTTGAATAATGGATTCAATTAGAACATGTACCACTAGTTCCGCAAATATGGGAGATGCAGGGTTGCCCATAGCCATGCCCTTTATTTGCTTGTAATATATGTTGTTGAAAGAAAAACAACTATTATCATATATGAACTCTATAATATTGATGAAGCTGTTGATGGAAATGTTGGTACATTGTGCAATGTCATCCCAAAAAAGGTTAATGCTCTCCAATAAAAGAGTCTTGTCAAGATTGGTAAACATAGATTCCAAGTCGAAGCTTACTAATACGTAATCGTTTGGGATAAACAGATCTTTTAATTGATCAACCAGGGAAAACGAATTTTTTATTGTATGCGTGAACTTATTTTTAATATTAGACATAATTCCTTTTATATATGTTGCCAACTTGTAAGTCGCTGATCCACAGTTGGATATTATTGGTCGAAGTGGTAAATTTTCTTTGTGTGTTTTAGGTAAACCGTAGGCTTTGGAACAAACGGCATTGTAAAGTTTTAACTTTTTTCCATCGGCATCTGATATTTCATATTTAAGTAGTAAGGTACGTATTTTTAACAAATTTTAATTTATACTTAGTTGTTCTTTTTATAGCTGTGATAATGTGAATAAATTTCACGAAACGTTAGCATACAATCCAAGCTTTTAATTTTTATACTTCAGTCCTCAGTAACCGTAATCACTTTTTATAAAAATAAATATGCAGGACATGATATTATTCAATATCAACTATATATATATATATATATATATATATATATATATATATTACTGTGTAGGTTAAAAATCAACGTGTGTAAATAAGGTATTTTTATAACGACCCTGTAGATAGGAGAATAATAAATTATTTGTTACCCTTCAAATCAAGGGTTTGTATACTTGAGTATAAGACAAGATAAAAATCAATAATTGGTATATGTTAAGTGCATATAACCATAGAGAATACTAAAGCTTTGCGGTAGGAAAAAATCAATAATTTGTATACGCTAATTTAATACAAGGTTGACTATTGCAGGCAAATATTAAAGCTTCGCGGTAAATAAAAATCAATAATTGATGCAACGGATGTTTATTTAGCATCGTAAACTAAAAGGTACATGTTATCTTAATTCATAGAATGCTACAAAATAACATAACAAACGGTCGAGGAGTTCATAGAATGAGAGCTTCATGTAAATAAATATTTCTTTGAAAGCTATAAAACGAGGCGATAACATTTCAAGGTATTGTACAGCGGGAAAGGCCAGGTTAACGAACGAGTATGTTATTTGTGAAGCAAAAATCAATAATTTTAAGGGACGGAGAATCGTTAGCAAGCAATCAAGGGACACCGAAAATACATCAGCTGATAGAAGTACAAGCAGTTTTCAAGCGCGTGACAGACAAGTATATTTTAAAAGACAAATGGGTGAAACAAAGATGCAAGATATTTGTCGACGATATCGATTTTCAAGGCTCACATTTAGCGAGGGAACAGTGACCGTAGATAGTAGGGCACGATGAAAGTAAGGAAACACAAGTGAGACAGAAAATAGTGGTTATGAATGCATGACTGCAAGGAAAATAGAGACGTAGGCACTATGGGCGTGTTTTGCAAGTGGTCAGAGTATATGGAGAGGAATGAATTTCTGGGTAGGCGTCGACGGTTGCAACTGCTAGCTAGTTTTTCGTGCTAAAACCATGATGGAAGGAGTGAATTCTGAGTTTTAAAAGATCGTTGAGGTTTTGAGTGGAGGAATTTGGAGAATTGTTTGTAACGAATGTGATAGTTCAGTGAAAGCTGTAGAAATACGTGACTAGAGAAGGGTTTGAGATTATAAAAGCTCTTGCCAGGAGCGGTAGGGCTCTCTTAATCTTCTGATCCACTTCGAGTACATTAAGTAGTATCGAGAAGACATCCGAATTTAAAATTAAAAACCGCGACAAAGTGCAATCCGTCGTACATTGTTACAAGTGTTCTAAAGGCACGAGTTAGTGCTAACAGATTAAGCGGGCTGAAAATTAATTAGTATAAATAATTGTACGAGCACAAGATGCTACTGAAGGTAAGCGAACCAAGTATTTCTTGAACGAAAGTGCTGGTGGCACGTTAAATTGAGATAATTTGGATTTGGATGGATGTGGTATGAAAAGCATCCACTTATAACTGGTGAACTGGATTTTCAAGTTGAGATGGAGTAGCTATCCATGTAGGAGTGATAACGTGGGGAAAATCCAAGGAGGTGGTGCATCCGAAGAACACGCCAGGTAACGAATTTTGTTTTATTGTTGAACTGTGGTGCTGGCATTGTGTTATAAAGCTAGGTGTGTTTAGAATAATGTAGTGAAAATTTTATGAACTGAAAATTAATTTGATTACTGTATATAAAAGACAGTTTTCTATTATTATTTGAGTAGGTAAAAACAGGAGTAATAATTTTTGATGTAAGGAGTAAACGGGTCTTTAGAGAAATTTGACCATGCAATATTTTATGCATATCAAGAAAAAGGGTTTATACTGAGCTTACCATAGACCAAGTAAAGGTAAATTTAGGGTTTTACGATAGGCCCATCTACTTTGAAAAATAAAAAGGTTGAAGTGTAATAATTCACTAACAATTTAAATTGAAAAAATAGGGTAAAATGTTTTATTGTAAATATGACAATGTAAATATTGAAATTGTCTGAATAATCATTTATGTCATATGAATAAAAGAGTGTATGTTTGTCCAAGGATTTTATTTTATTTTTGTATTTTGTTGTGTATAAAAGTGTTGACAGATTGTGTAGTTGGGGTACGTATATCCTAAGAGGTAGTGTCCAGAGCTAGCCGTGGTAGATCAACTTGGAGAAGCATTTTTATAAATATCAAACTAGAACATATTATAATCAAAACATGAAATTTGTAATAAAGTTTTATTTAGGTACAAATTGCTGGAGCATGATTTCTATCTAGAAGACACTGCATTTTTATGCAGCCCAACATTGGGGCTTGATTTTAGGGCTTCTTTCCAGGTAAGGGCTCAAAACTTATGACGCCCAATGGGTGGTATGATTCATGGTAATTTTCAGGTATATATGTATATAAATATATATATATATCACGTTTATAAACTTTATAAACTTTGAAAGTTTAAAACAAAAACCAATCCAATTCGGCCATAGACAGTTAAATGATACTCATGTGATAATTCTGAAATGACAGCACTACTGAGTAATGGGTCGGAAACGCTATCAATTCATAATTAACGACAAACCATGTTATATAAAACTAACGTCAAGTAACATATGCATAGGAAATAACTTAAAACGTCCAAATTTCTAAAAAGGAGATAAAGCTAACTAAGTTAAAATCTTGAAATTAATTAAATTACAGTACCTAAACTCCGAGAAATTAATTTTAGGACATTCCATGACAGTTTAGGTGTTATATTTAAAGATATAACAATTTTGCAACAGCAAATTAAAATAAATTTAATATATTAGGAGTAAAAGCATGGTGGGTTACAACACAAGAAACGGAAATTACATTCAATCTAAATTGAACTTTAGTAAAAACTGTTGTATTGACCAATTAAACCTTATAAGTATTTTGCCTATTCGAATATAAGGCAACGGAAAAAGAATTTATAGTGTTATAAAGCACACAAATTAATTATTTCGGAGTTTTAAGGAACCTTTAATATTTGCTCTTTCAACATTATTACAAATTGTTGGCAGGTAAATTTAAATCAAGTTTAACTTTGGAGATTAGCTATCTATGTAGATTTACCGACAGAAAATTAATTAAAATTGGAAATGTTTTAACCGATTTAGTTACTTCAAACGAATGGTTAATAGGAATTGGATTACCTTAGTTAAAATTGCATACAACACCAGATTTGAGAAAACATTAGTAGATTGAACCGGATGTATGTCGTAATCGATATTTTGCTAATTTACCAGGAAGTGCTGATTTTGCTATTTTGAAGCTTCAGGTTGTGAAACTGAAGCCTTTAAGTAGTATATCGGGGTTTAGCTTCAAATCTAAATAATTTCAAAATATACTATAAAACAAACTTGGAAAAATGAGGCAAGTTTCTTAATCCGACCAGTGCAAAATTCCATCGGTCTCGAAATTGTTCTAACTCAGTATAAGATTAAAAAATTCGATATGTATAGTAAAAAGCACTTGAAAATGGTTTCGGTAATCGTATCATTACAAAACATTACTTCAACAAATATATTACAAATTTCTAGTGACCAGAGTGTATAAACAATCGTGAGTGAAATTTAAAATGAAATAATTCAAAAGAAAATGCCTATGATATGCTTACTTTCATATTTATATAAAAGTTTAAAAGGTTTTGTTATCAAGAATTAAAATGCTTTGTTCCCGCAATGTAATTTGAAACAAATCGCTTTCCGATTGGGTCAATGTTTAGCGGCGGAAAATTAGGTTTTTAGGTCATATATTGCTTAGTGGCAAAATATTTTGAAAATCACTAAGGGTCATCAAGGCTAACTTTAAACCGATCCCGAAAGAATAGGAGGCACATTAAAACATTTTTTCAAAATTAACAATGTGATTTTGATCCTAATCAAGAAAACATGCCATTGTGTACATAATTTAAAATAATAAAATGGTTCGGAAAAGCAACCAGTGTCTTATAATGTAGGAGGATTGCTTGTTTTAACCGAGCTTTCACCGCGGTATTAATTGCATCACTTCGTATGGTTGCAGTATTGTAAATATTGCGTTAATTATGATAAGGAATTAAATATTTTTTATGGACGATACTTAAGAGCTGCATGATGGTGTTTACTTGAATAAAAGGGTCGTTGAATAATACGATGAATATCTGGAGGATTTTAATTTAGGTTCAGCAGATACAAACCGCATTAATTTTGAATGGGAAATGAAAATAATCGCCTACATTCAAATCAATACAAACAATTTTTTTAGAAAATGATATTCAATACCTATTTTCTGACATTATAGATCCATGTCTGGTATTAAAAACTTAGAACAATATAATATAGGTATTCCTTACATTAGCCGTAAGTGACACTTACGTCACTGAGACAACCTTCAGCAAGTTGCATTTACTAGGATGGCTTGTAAATACTCCTGTATTTGTTTGGTTTTTGTTCCAATTTTCGGGTTTAAAAACTAGATTTTAAAAGTTTTTTAATTGTCATAATTGTCCTAAGATAAAAAAAGAAAGATCAATCCTGTAATCATGAATAAACAATACAAAATAGGTGGTAATTGATTATAAAAGGGTTCTCTATAACTCAATATATACAAAAATATAACAGATGGCGCTAACAACGTGAGGCAGAGTAGATTTGTTAGTTGTACGTTGCATATATTCTATTTAAAAGTGAAAATTAATATTTGATTGACGTTTCATATATATTTATTTGACAGTTGTTGAAGGTTTTGAATTTATTGTAGTAGGCTAAGACGTAATTTGATATTCACACTTTGGTCAATTTTAGCGGCGGTAAAACATTAGGTGGGGCTCGAATAGGTAAATAACTTCGCAACAAAATATTTGTTCGCCTAAAGGGGGGGCTCGATAGGGCTGATTCAGATTTGCAGAGGTTGTGTAGCTTAGTGGGGCACATCATTGAAGTTTATTTTGAAAATTAAAGGGACATGTCTGATGAGGAGAGAATCACGAGGTCAGGAAAGTTTATGGAGTTGAGACTGGTGGGAGAGGGCAACCGGTGGTTAAGACTGTAGCAGCAGGGGATGCTAGGGATGAAGCTGGAGGATATGTGGAGCCGGAGGTGATTATTGTGAATTCAGGGGTATATCGGGAGAAAATGAAATTGATAAGGAAAAGAGAATATGCAGATCCAAGATGTGATGATGGTTTTGTTGGAATTAAAAGGGTCGTTAACTAAGTCGCATGAAGAATTGAGAGGATCATTGTTGGCCGAGGTTAGAAATTCACAAGCGGAAGTTAAGGAAAATTTGATATGATGGAAATGAAAATTGAAGGAATTAATGTATCAATACAGAGCAGTTTGTGTTCATTTAAGGATGAAGTTCTGAAGGACGTAGAGGATAGAGTCCAGGTTGTAGAAGGAAGGTAACAACAGGTTTAAATGAATTAAGGGAAGAGCTGTACATGGTCGAAGTTAGACAGACAGAAAAATTGCAGAATTTAGGTGAAATAGTTCGGATTCAGACGGAGGACAATATTAACTCTAAAAACGAAATTATGGGCAAATTGCGGGCGAGTCAGGAGGTGGCAGAGAAGCTGAGAAGGGATACGACGGTTCTGGGGAATACGGTAAATGGATTGTCTGGTCTTGAAGGGAATGTTAGACAGATGAGAGAACAGTTGGTTGAATTGGAAAGGGGAAGAGTTGTTTGTGATGCAGGATACCAGTATAGGCTAGGGAAAGAGACCTTGCCGAGGTTTGAAGGCAGAAAGAATGAGCAGCCGATGGTCTATCTTGGCAAGTTGGACGAGATGGTAGAGAGTGAGCCTGAGAGGGTGAAGATGCAGATGGTGAGCGTGACATTGGGGGGTTGTGCAGAGAAATGGCACTGTATCGTGAGGAGGCAATATAGTTCGTACGAGGAATTTCGAAGGCTATTCATAGAACAATATTGGGGAAACACGCATCAGGCTAATATTCGAACGGATTTAAACACTGGGAACTATAGGTCATACCAGGGATCGAGAGAAAATTATGTGATTGAAAAGTATAACCAGGCGCAGCACCTGATTCCTAAATTAAGAGAAGATGAAATTATATTATTGTTGTCAAGGCATATGGAGGCGGAAATAACTAGGGCCGTAGCGATACAAAACGTTCGGACTTTAAGAGACTTTTTGGAAATGATGCGAAATTATGACGTAGCTAGGACGTTTGAAACGAATACCAGGGAAAATAGTGATAATAGGAATTGGGATAGGAATAGGAATAGCACAGACTACCAGAGGACTGGGGTGCAAGGATACAATTATAGGGAGAATGGACAGGACAACTACAGAAAGCAATATCAGGAAATCAAAGGAGAACGAATAATAATTGGGAACAACGTTTTAATAGAGACGATAATTATAGGGGAACAATGACTGGAACAGGACGGATAGGAATGACAGAGGTTTTGGACAGCAAAGGATGGGTTTTGGGCAGAGATGGCAAGAGAAAGGGAGCAGACATCAACGGATCAGGGGAAATACCGACAGGGATTAGAGACCGAGAACGGGAGACAGATAGAAACTTGACGATCCAACACGTAACAACAAGAGACACGCGACAGAGATCGGAGGATAGGATAGAGAAAGTGGAGGTCCACGATGAAACCCACGGTACAAAAAAACGTCGATTTATTAGTGTTAGGAAAATCAGATTTAGGGACACAGCATAGTATTAGTTTAGTAGATAAGTTGTTAGATAATAAGTTTGAAAGAAGGCGGAGTTACCATTTATTCATATTAGGATTCTGTTTACACGGCATTGATAGATACAGGGTCGCAGTTATCGCTGGTGAGAGAGGAAATAGTTTTGAAACATGCAGAATTATTCAAAGGAAAATTTGTAGGGTTAAGAGTATTAATTTATGGTCTGCGATTAAGAGGAAGTTAACTACGATAGACAAAGTTGTACGAGTATCGATTGTATTAGGAAGTACCAGACTAGGTGAAGTAGAGTTTTGGATAGCAAGAGGATTATATTTAGATTTTATTGTAGGGATAGATGTAATTGAGGAATTTGGACTGGTTATAGATGGTAAAGCACGAATGGTAAAGGTATTAAATTTAGAGAAGAAATGGGTGGTGCCTAAGGATAATTGGGATACTAGGGATGAGATAAATACAGATAGTATAGGATCAGGAAAGACTAAGAATAGAATTTATGATGGAATTGATGAGTTACGGTTATGTAATATATTTGAGAAGGTATTTGATGAGGAACAGATAGGATTAATAGGGGTGGATATGAAGGAAATGTTATATGAGGTGTTTAATAGACATGCAGGAGTTTTAGTAATGAGCCTAGGTTTGCGAAGGAGTATACGCATAAGTTAGAGGTCACAGACGAGGGAAGTTTTCGTACTAGGGTATATCCAATACCATTTGCATTAAGGGGTCGAGTGAAAATGAGATTAAAAGATGTTAAAAGAGGAATTATTGAATCAGCGAGAACACCCTATATCAATCCGGTAGTGGTTGTGCCTAAATCTGATAAGTTAGAATTAAGAATATGTTTAGATGCTAGGAGATTGAATGCGATTACTAAACCACAATTTGAACAACCAAAATCACTAGATAATTTGTTATACAAGGTAAGCGAGATGAAAATTTTAGCAAACTGGACTTAAAGAATTCTTTTGGCTAATTCCTTTGCATGAGGAAAGTCGGAAGTATACTGGATTTAGCATTGAAGGGAGATTTATCAGTACAGAGTTGTTCCATTTGGTCTTTCAACGTCATCCGCTGCATTAGTTCGAGCCATGCAGAAGTTATTAGATGAGTACGAAGACTTCTGTACGCACTATGTCGATGATATTTTGATTTTTCTAAGAACGAGTTAGAACATTTAGAACATTTAAGAAAAGTGATCCGAAGGTTAGACGAGGGAGGTTTGAGGTTGAATTCGAAGAAGTGTGAGTTTTTAAGGACCAGGTAAAGTATTTGGGGTTTGTCGTTGGCAGCGAAGGAATTAGAATTTGTGAAAAACGCTTGGACGAGTTGAAGAATTTGAAACAGCCAAGAAATTTGAAAGGTTTAAGAGGATTTTAGGTGTATTAAATTATTATCGTCGATTCATACCAAAATATTCGAGTTGTGCATTCCATTGTTGGAGTTGTTAAAAAGAACGAAAGGTGGAAATGGAACGAGCAAAGGAGCAGGCATTTCGGGAGTTGAAGGCGGTATTTTATAGGAACTGTCATTAAAATATCCCAATTTTACGGATCCATTTATTTTAAGGACAGACGCTTCGAGTTTTGCAATAGGGGCTGAGTTGGTGCAGGTTCAAGAAGGAGAGAAGTGCCAATTTGTTTTATTTCGAGGGCTCTGAAAGACTGCAAGACTAGGTATTCGACAGCGGAAAAAGAGATGCTGGCAATCGTATATGCTGTGAAGAAGTTAAGATTTTATTTATTGGGTAATAAATTTCTGGTTAAATCGGATAACACAGTGGTCACGTTTCTGAAGAAGAAAGAGTTTTTGAACAGTCGATTGTATAGATGGGCGTTAGTATTGCAGGAATATGATTTTGAGATTAGACATAAACCTGGTAAAGAAAATGTTACGGCTGATTTCTTTAGTAGGAAGGATGAAGGGTTGCTAACGGATAGTAGGAATGGATTTTTGATTGCATTGCAAGTGTTTGAAGATCTGGGAAGATGGTCGAATGCCAGATTTCATCGGATGCAAGCACACGAAGAAATAAGGGTGATCAGAGAAAATTATTCAGAGAGAATTTAGAACAAGACAGAGGTTTTATATGGTCGAGGGAGTTTTGGTGAAAAGGTTATGGGATGATGAATTATTAGTGTTAACGACACAGGTAGCCGTTGAGCTGATCCAGGAAATTCATACTACGTTTGGTCATATAGGGATTCGTAAGACGTTCTTGATATTTAGGAAGCTTTCTATGCACGAAACGATAGAAAATTGGTGAAAAATTGCATAAATCTGTGTGAGACGTGTTTGTTAGGAAAGGATAAGAATGTGGTGTTGCAGAATCAAGTTAGATGTATAAGAGCGGAAGGTCCATTAGATATTGTGGCAATGGATTACTTGAGTAATTTGATACCGAGTAGGAACGGATATCAGCATATTTTAGTTGTAGTTGATATTTTTACAAAGTTTGTGCAGTTTTATCCAGCGAGGAGATGTAATTCTAGGCATGTATTGAGTTCTGTAAGAAAGTTTGTAGAACGAATAGGTAAGATGAATAGGGTATTGTTGGACAATGCAACGTATTTTCGTAATCGAAGGGTTGAAAGTAAATTAAGGAAGGATGGAATAAAGATGACATTCTGTAGTATCAGACATCTTCAAGGAAATCCGTGTGAAAGATATATTCGAGAAGTAATAAAGTTTTTGAGGTTAATAACGCAGGAACAACATGATCGGTGGGTAAGGTATTTACCGCAAATAGAAGAATATATTAATTTTGTACCAAGTTCAGTGACAGGAATGTGTCCTGTGACATTGATGAAGAAGGTGATTCCAGCAAGACCGTGGAGAGCTGAACAAAAGTGGAGGATATAACGGAGTTGTTGCATAAAGCCAAACAACAAGTCGAAACGATACAAAGAAGGGAGTTGGAGAAACGTAACAAGAAAATCAAGAAGCAAGTGGTTTTTCAGTTGGGGATCTTGTTATTGTTAAAAGATTGAGAATGTCAAATTGGGAAAGAAATATTTGTGCCAAGTTGTTATTTCCATACGAAGGTCCTTATCGAGTGAGAAGAATTTTTGCAGAAGGGAATACTTACGAATTGGAGAATGACAGGGTGAATGTCGGGGACGTTTTCATATAGAAAATTTGTATCCATATTTCCATGTGGAAAATAAAGTATCGCAAGAATAAAGTTAACACTGTAAATAATACTAACAAGCTTAAAACTATACAGAATATACAGAAACTAACACTGAATCCTCATACATAAAGAAAAAAAACTATAGTGATTTTAACTAAAATTTAAAATTTCTCAACCATTAAAAGAATTACTTATATCCAGGAAGCAAATTTTCATTTTATTTAAAATCAGTGGGGCCTTATATACTGTCAAGAAGGGGTGGGCTATAAAATGTTTAAATAGGGCTTCGAAACGACTTTGCTAGAATGGGGTATATTTGGTTTTGTTTGAGTATTTTCTTTCAGGTATTTTTGGTTTATAAATTAACAACAACTATTCCACGTTTATAAATTTATAAAGCTTTTGAAACTGCATTGCATTCAACAACATATACCGGCCATAGACCAGGCTAAGCTAGTTATAAGTTTGCATTGTATACGTATTTTAATTGTTATGGTTGCACGTATATGAAATTTAATTTGGAGTTAGCGTTTTCAGAACCATTTGAATGTAAAACAAATATCAAAATTGCTTGGTATACTGCACGCTTTTAAAATTTTAAGGAGTTAAGTGATACTCCCGTAAAATTTGTAAATCAATTTCAGTTTGAATATGTTTAAACAATTAAAGATTGGTTATGTAATGACAGGACGTTTACCGAATAAGACATAAATGTCTGTTGCGTACAATTTAAAAGCTGAACCATCAAAGTTTGTTAGCTATTTTCAATATTGTAAAAGTTCAATATACATAAATCACTGGATTACAAACCATCTAGAAAATGAATGTATCTAGAGAAACAACTGTATTATTAATCAATTATTAATAATTATAAATTACATAGTGTGCGTAGAGATAGTTGCTATGGCAACGGAAACAAAAGAAGACGGATTTTATTTATAAAGGACTTCAAATTGATATTACTGAAAAATAGACGTGTTTTGTACTGTTATGAGTTTTATTACATTTAAAAGTTACGAGAAAGTTTTGAAAGTCAAGTTGTACCTGGAGATAGCAAATAGTAGCAGTTTTACGGCGAATAAAAGTTAATTAAAAGAGGGAGTGCTGGTCTGTACCGTTATTGTTTGAAGACGAAAGCATAGTGGAATTGGAGTTATCTGAGTATTTGTATAACATAAAATTTGTAGAAATATTAGTAGTTTTATAGTCTGGAGATTACCAGTTGCTCGAGTTACTTATTATTTACAGGAGGTGCCTGCAGTTGGTCACTTGGCTTCAGGACGGCTGGAAGGCGGCGCTTGTATCTGGATTCCAGGTATTAGTATTTAATATCTACGCAGTGCTTTAATCAAATTTATAAAAGTGGAACTAGTGTTTGGGAATACTTTTGGCTTTTAAAATTATTTTGAAAACTCCTTGGATATTGGTTTAGGTGTCTAGTTGAGAGGTGTTTGCTTAGGACGGACCCACCCTAGGTAGATTCCGCCACGTGTTTGACGGCCCTGTAAAATAATTAAGTGCAGCCGCCGTGTAAAATATTTAAAGATAAATTGTGTGGCATAACTCAACAAGGCTCTAAAATAAGACAAGGAGTGACAGATAGATATATTACGCCTATCACTAATAAGGTAGGATCACAGTATATATAACAATATATATATATATATATATATATATATATATATATATACACTTATACACTTTGGAAGTTTAAAAACAAAAACCAATCCAATTCGTCACTATACAGTTAAATGATACTCATGTGATAATTCTGAAATGACAGCACCACACTGAGTCAAATACGCGGTCGGAAATGCTATCAGCTTCATAATTAACGACAAACTGTGTTATATAATACTGACGTCAAGTAACATATGCATAGGAAATAACTTAAAACGTCCAAATTTCTAAAAAAAGAGATAAAGCTAACTAAGTTACAATCTGAAATTGAATTAAATAGCACAGTACCTATACTCCGAGAAATTAATTTTATTACATTCCATGACAGTTTAGGTTTTTATATTTAAAGATATAACAATTTTGCAACAGCACATTAAAATAAATTGAAATATATTAGGAGTAAAAGCATGGTGGGTTACAACACAAGAAACGGAAATTGCATTCAAGTTGTTCAATTTAACTTTAGTATAAATTCTTGTATGGCGCAAACAACGCACCTTGTAAGTATTTTTGCCTATTCGAATATAAGCCTACCTACATACGGAATTTATAGTACGGGTATAAATCACACAAATAACGTTATTTCGGAGTTTTAAGGAACACCTACATATCGTGCTCTTTCAACATTATTACAAATTGTTGGCAGGTAAACATTAATTACTTTTTAACTTTGGTGTTATCTTTCTATGTAGAAGCACCGACAGAAAATTATACAAAATTGTAAAAATAATTTATAAATAGATTTAGTTACTTCAAACTAATGGTTAATAGGATGTGTAATACCTTATTAAAATTGCATACAACACCAGACACGACAAAACACAAATCGATGAACCAGGATGTATGTCGTAATCGATATTTTGCTAAGATATCACCATAATGCTGATTTTGCTATTTTGAAGCTGAACGTTGTTAAACTGAAGCCTTTAAGTAGTATATCGGGGTTTTGCTTCAAATCTAAATAATTTCAAAATATTATACTATAAAACAAACTTGGAAAAATGAGGCACGAGTTTCTTAATCCGACCAGTGCAAAATTCCATCGGTCTCACGAAAAATTTTCTAACTCAGTATAATTTTTAAAAAATTCGCTATGTATAGTAAAAAAGCACTTGAAAGTGGTTTCGTTATCGTATCATTACAAAACATTACTTCAACAAGAAATCAATTACAAATTTCTAGTGACCAGAGTGTATAAATAATCTTAATTTGAAATTCCAACAAAAACAGAAACAAAAATCCCAAAATAATGCCTATGATATGCTTACTTTGAAATTTATATAAAAGTTTAAAAGGTTTTGTTATCAAGTATTAAAAATGCTTTGTTCCCGCAATGTACTTTGAAACAAATCGCTTTCCGATTGGGTCCATATGTTTTTGTTGGAGAATTAATTCATATATTTTACGGGTCATATGTTTGCTTAGTGGCACTGTATTTACAGAAAATCACTAAGGTCATCAAGCTAACTTTAAACCGACATCCCGAAAGAAAAAGAGCACTTGAAAAACACATTTGCTTTCATTATTAACAATGTGATTTTGATCCTAATCTAAACTAAAACATGCCATTGTGTACATAATTTAAAATAATAAAATGTTCGGAAAAGCGCCAATTGTCTTATAATGTAGGGAGAACTTGTTGTTCTTTACACCAGCTTTCACTACCTGTATTAATTGCATCACTTCGTATGGTTGCAGTATTTTAAATATTGCGTTAATTATTATAATTAATTAAATATTTTTTTATGGACGATACTTAAGAGCTGCACAATCATGTTACTCACAGCAAAACTATTATTGAATAATACGATGAATATCGGGAGGGTTTTAATTTATGTTCAGCAGATACAAACCGCATCTTAGTTTTGAATGGGCACTGCAGATAATCGCCTACATTCAGAACAGGCTTCACAAACAATCATTTTTAGAAAATGATATTCAATACCTATTTTCTGACATTATAGATAGATACATCTGGTATTAAAAACTTAGAACAATATAATATAGTTTTTTCCCTACCTTAGCCGTAAGTGACACTTACGTCACTGAGACGACCTTCCGCAAGTTGCATTTACTAGGATGGCTTGTAAATACTCCCTGTATGTTTGTTGTGGTTTGTTTTGTATTCTTCTTAATTTTTCTTGGGTATTAAACCACTCAGAGTTTTTAAAATTGTCTTTATTTACGTTTCGTTCCATGACCTAGGTACGTTGTCAAAATAATAAAAAATAAAAAATTTTGAAGTTTGACATTTATGATACAAATTGAAGGTGACTTTGATTTATTAATCTTTGATTTAAATACATTAGGTGAATCTTTTTAAAGTTTAGAAGAATGAGTACTTTCGATTTGTGTTGCGACCTGGGATCGGCTTTTTAATGTAGCCAATACGCTAACGTGAAATCAGCTGATTAATTTTTATACAGTTAAATTTCATATAAATTTTAACATGTTTCTATTTATACGGTTGAGGGGATGGTTATTAAAGAAGTGCGTGATTACGTTACCGTAAGGTTTAAGCAGCCGGGGGCTAACATTCTTCTAAACTTTAAAATTTTCACCTAATGTATTCAAAGCAAAGATTAATAAATCAAAGTCACCTTCAATTTGTGTCATAAATGTCAAACTTCAAAAATTTTTATTTTTTTATCATTTTGACAACGATCCTAGGTCATGGATCGAAACGTAAATAAAGATAATTTTAAAAACTTTAAGTGGTTTAATACCCAAGAAAAATTAAAAGAAGAATACAAAACAAACCACAACAAACATACAGGAAGTATTTACAAGTCAGGTATGGGCCTGAAATTTATATTTGTTTTAGACACTTAGAGAAACTAAACCTAAAACTATCACACTCCAGAAATTCGCTCACGTTCTTAATAAATGCAGAAACAACGAAATAATACCAAAAGGATTCAGAATCAAATTTGGCCAGACAAGCAATTAACTTTTACGGTCTACCAAAAATTCATAAAACAGACATTTCTTTGAGACCTATCGTAAGCTCCATAGATTCGCCATACCATAATTTAGCAAAATTTCTTCTAAAATTTATAAATCCATTAGCAGGCAAAACGAATTCTTTCATAAAAAATAACCAACACTTTTTAGAAAAATTATCAAACATCAAAATTAAAAATACACACACAATGGTAAGTTTTGATGTAGTAAATCTCTTCACAAATGTCCCTATAAACAAAACGCTTAATATCATAAAAAACAAACTACAAAATGATGACAACCTTAAAGAAAGAACAAAACTAAATATATCATCTATCATGGAATTACTTGGTATATGCGTCAATACCACATATTTTCAAATAAATGACCTATTTTACGAATAGGACTTCGGAATGACGATGGAAAGTCCACTATCGCCAATTTTTAGTAATATATTCATGGAGGAATTCGAAAAAGATGTAATATTCACACAAGAATTGAACCCACTAATCTGATGGAGATACGTAGATGATATTTTTGCTATTTGGCCTCATAATACAGAACTGATTAAAAACTTTGTAGATTCAATTAACAAAATAGAACCCACTACTAATTTCACTTATGAATTAGAGCAACATGGAAAACTTTCATTTTTAGATATTCTAGTTAACAAAAACGGTACAGCAATTAATACATCGGTATACAGAAAACCAACACACGCAAACAGATACTTAAACTTCGATTCAAACCATCCACACTGTGTCAAACGAAGAATTATCAAAACCATGTATGATAGAGCAAAATTAATATCATCAAACGAAGAAATTTTAAAGAAAGAGAAAGACCTAGTCTTATGTACACTAATAAAAAACAAGTATCCTAAAAGAATAATAGAAAAAGAAACGAATAAAGTCCCAAAAAATAGAAACGAAGAACACAGAAACAACGATACACATCAAAAAATGCTTTCAATAGCATACATAAAAGGAGTCTCCGAAAAAAAAAACAAAGAATAAGAAACAAATTTAAAATCAAAACAGTATATAGAACCAACAATACACTAAGAACACAACTAACAAAAACAAAACCCAAAAACGCTATACAAAGTTCAAAAAACTGCATCTACAAAATACCATGTGAATGTAACAAGTTTTACATAGGGGAAAGTTCCAGACAATTTGAAGTTAGATTAAAAGAACATAATCATACATAAAAAATAGAAAATTTGAAAACTCCATGATTTGTCAATATGCATGGGACTTCGGTCACAAAATAAAATGGGAGGACGCAAAAATTATTGACAACGAAGAAAACCACAAAAAACGAAAAATCAAAGAAGCTGCTTATATAACCTTACATAAAAATAACTGCGTAGCAAACGAATCTGTAACTTTCAGTAAACAATGGATTCCATTGCACTGAGAAAAGTGATTTGGTTGATACAACCAATTCTGTTGTTTTGAAGAGTAAAGCATTTGATCAAGTATTTTTTAGTCGTTCTAAACGAAACTGAATGCAAAAGAATGCAAAAGTGAATTTCATTGAACATCAGTCGTATTTAATACAAACTCTAATATTGTCAACAAATTTCATATTTTAGTCTAATACTACATTAATGTTAAAAAAAATCCATTTTAGTTAAATGAATGCTGAAAAAAGTGTCAAATGAACACGTTTTGTAACAAATTTAACATTGAAACAAACGTACTCTAGCTTGTTGATTTAAATAAACTACGATAGCGAAATCAAACGCCGAGGTTATTTGTTGAACGCAACGGTATTTAGGAAGTCTCCGATGCTGCGTATTGGATGTACGGCGCGCGCACATTATATCTTTAATATACTGCTACCCTTCGACTGCGACACGTCAACATGGCGTCAAGCGTTACTTCGCATTGTATATTGTGTTAGTTTCCATAAAAGTATTTCAACCAACTATAAAAATACATGGAAGATAAATTTAGAATGCTGTACTATGTTTAAACAAAGTCTTTTCATCTAAAAACACGTAAGTACCTTCTTATGAATTGGTCTCATTGCCCATAACTAAATGCCGTTGTTTTAGCACTCAACTATATAAGCGAACATCTAACTTCATAGACTCGTGGCAACCTCAAGCAATAAACAAACTTTCAATAATCAGTGTCAGTTTTATAAAATTCAAGTAGAAGCTAAACTGAAAATTATGCACGATGAACTAGAGTTGTAACATTCAAGGTGATTTGATTCAATATCCAACTTAATAATGTGACTGAATGAAGTTATTTTAAATGAATATTTTTGTAAAATCTGTTAGGGATGAACAAACTCATTTTTTGATCGCCAAGTTGAATTAAAAAAATTGATTAAAATAATTGCATTAAATCAGAATCAATCAAGCTGGATATTGAATCAAACCTACCTTGGATGTTTAAACTAATTCTATTTCTAAACAATGTACAACGCAACGAAAAGATTGATTTAACAGCTAAATGCTTCAATTGAACACAAGAAAAGTTTGATTAAACCAAAAATAATATTACTTCAACCCTCATTAGCCACTTAGCTTAATAATTATTAACTGTGCTCAACATATGGGTTAGTTAAACCAATGACGCTTTTTGGTTAGTGGAAAAGTTTGAATAGTTTGTTTTAATGCTGTAAACCCTTTCAAGTACTAAACTCGTGTATTTGCTTCAATGATTTTTATATGTAAGTGGGATATTCAACGTGTTGATTTAACATAACAGTTTATTTGATAAATGTATTAAATAATTCAAATCAAACCTACAAGCAATTGAAGGAACGATACCTAACATTCAAGTTACATTAATAGCGATTTGAGTAAATGCCATAATTATTGTGGTACAAATTTAGGTTTGTTTGCTTCGAAATCGGTTTTCCAACATTTTATTATGTTCTATTTAATGCATGTAGATCATTGTTTATACACAAACCAAAATTCTAATTGAACCAACTAATTTTCAGTTAAAGCAACAAAATCATTTTCTCAGTGTGCTAAAAGACATAACAAAAGAAATTACAAATGAAAGTCAAGTGCCTCCAATATCTGGGTAGCATTGCAAGTTTTTCCTGGGTTTTCCTTGCGATATTAACATGAAATACAGCCTACAGTCATGATTTCTATTTATACATACAACAACTAATTACATAACAATAGGCATGTTAGCAGCCCCCGGCTGCTTAAGCCTTACGGTAACGTAATCACAAACTTCTTTACTAACCATCCTCTCAACCGTATAAATAGAAACGTTAACATTTATATGAAATTTAACTGTATAAAAATTAATCAGCTGATTTCACGTTAAGCGTATTGGCTACCTTAAAAAGCCGATCCCAGGTCGCACCACAAATTGAAAGTACTCATTCTTCTAAACTTTAAAAAGTTTCACCTAATGTATTCAAATCAAAGATTAATAAATTAAAATCACCTTCAATTTGTGTCATAAATCTCAAACTTCGAAAATTTTTATATTTGTTATTTTGACAACGATCCTAGGTTATGGATCGAAACGTAAATAAAGACAATTTTAAAAACTCTGAGCGGTTTAATACCCACGAAAAATTAAAAAAAATACTAGGATGGCTGTGAAGCGGGACGTAAATTTTTACATACTTCCTTTGAGAGGTAAGTGATTGTCATCCAAATAAAAGAAGCCCTAGTTACAAATCCATGGTTAAGGGTCTAAGCCTACATTAAATAATTCTCTATTCTTAATTGAATTTTAAACTTAATTTAAGGGCATTTTTAATCATTTTGAATTTAGAGGTAGGGGAAAAAATAATATACATAACGCGAAACGTAAGGGATTAACGCTGCCTCGACATTTTGCAGCACACCGTCTCGTCACCGTAAATCCTACTTACGTCCCTTACTCATCATCATTTTGTTTTCGAGTTTACTTAAGGTCGGTTTCACGCAGCTCTAACTTCTTTTCTATTCTGTGCTAATCTAAAAAGCTCTACATACCCTTCACAACCTAAATTTCTAATAATTTGACTAATATAGCTTGGTCTAGGTCTTCCTATATCCTTCTATCTTTTTCCTATCCACCTGGCTCTACATAGATATTAGCAATCTGATGGTTGTTAAAGAACTCTAACATGTTTACATGATTACCATTTATAAGGAAATGAATTATAACCTGGTTATCCGCTTCAAAAAAGGAAAAGTGTTAAATTATTATGTTATGGTAAGGCTTAAGCAACGAATTGCTGCCAACATGCCAGACCGCTACCTAATTGTGAGTTATGTCATGGTGACGTTTATTAAATTATATGTTATGGTAAGGATTAAGCAACGAATCGCTACCAACATGCCAGACCGCTAACTAATTGTGAGTTATGTCATCGTGACATTTAGTTAACTGATTTTTATTTTATTTTTGTTTTGTTTTCGAACTTACTTAAAGTCGGTTTGACGCAGCTCTAAATTATTTTCTATTCTGAGCTTGTCTAAAAAGGTCTACATACCCTTCACAACCTAAATCTCTAATAATTTGACTAATATAGCTTTGTCTAGGCCTTCCTACTCTATTTTTATTTGGTAGTCTATAACCTAAGACTTTACTAAATAGTCCCTCATGTCTTAACTGGTGCCCTATCATTCTATCTCTCCTGACCTTTAATTGTTTCCACATACAGGGTTCCTCACCTATCCTTCTATAAATTTCCTCGTTTGTTACTCTATCTGTCCAACTAATCTTTAACATTCTCCTATAACACCAAGTTTCAAAAGCTTCTATCTTTTTCTTATCTACTTCTTTAATTGTCCAAGTCTCACTAGCGTATAGTAGAACGCTCCATACGTACGACTTTAAGAAACTTTTTCTATTATCTAAACTAATAGTATTAGCTATTAGTAAGTTTTCTTTTTTAAAAACAATTTTCTAGCTTGAGCTATTCTAGCTACTATATCCCTTCTGCTACGTCCATCCTTTGTAATTATACTACCTAAACAGCAAAATTCATCTACCTCCTCTAACTCGGTATTACCTATTTTTAATTTTGGTTTAAAACTAGGCTGTAACTCACTTGTCATTATCTTTGTCTTTACTGAGTTAATTCTCATACTATAGTTACTCTGTAGTATTTCCTCTAAAATATTTAAAAACTCTCCTAACTCTTTTCTAGACTCTGCTATAATGGCTATATCATCTGGCAAAACGTAACATGTCTATTTTCTGTCCCTGTACACTAACACCTATCTCTTTTCTCTCTCTAGCTAAGTTTAAAGCTTCCTCAATATAAACATTAAAAATCAAGGGAGACAGTATACAACCCTGCCTAACACCATTTCTAATCTTAGCTTCCTTTTCTATTTCATCAACTCTAATTACTACGCTTTGGTTTTATATAGACTGTAAATAATTTTTCTATCCCTATGAGAGATTCCTATTTTTCGCAAAACCCTGAACATAACAATCCAATTAACCCTATCAAATGCTTTTTCTAAATCTACAAACGCGAAATGAGTCTTTTATTTTTTGTAACCTTTTTCGATAATTACCCTAATCATTAGTATCGGTTCTCTAGTCCCTCTGTCTTTACGAAAACCATATTGGTCTTCGCCTAAATAATTCTCAGTCAAAGCTTCTACTCTATTTTTAATTATTATTGTTAGTATTTTGGAAGCATGAGAAGTTAAACTAACCGTTCTAAAATTCTCACACCTATCAGCTCCTGAATTTTTTGGGATTGGGATAATAATATTTTTTTCAAAATCTATTGGAACCTCACCTGTGTCATATATTACTTTTACTAGTTCATATAATCTGTCTAAAGTTTTCTGACTTGCATATTTTATTAATTCTTCGGGAATATCGTCTATCCCTGGCGCTTTATTTAGTTTAAGATTCCGAACAGCTCTATCAAATTCCTCTCTTAATATTGAGAACCCTATTTCTACATCCTCTTCTTGGTCGTTCTCTAACTCATCCATATCGTCTCCCTTATATAATTCTTCTAAATATCTTTTCCATCTATCTGCTACCTCAACTTTATTTATTAGAAGCTCATTATTCTCGTCTCTAATACCATTATATTTTTTCCTATCTTCCCCAAAAAACTTTTTAACTGCCCTGTAAGCCCTGTCTGTCTTACCTACTCTCAAATCATCTTGTATCCCCTTACGATTCTCCTCCATCCATTTATTTCTAGCTTTTCTACACTTATGTACTATCTTATTTCTAACTACTATGTATTATAATTATCGCTATAATTATCGCTAAAGCCAGTAATAGTCTACAATGCTTACGAACTAACTATTACTATTTAGTAAATAGTTCTAACTTTTTTAAACAAAATAAGACTAAGTATTGTGACGTGTTTTTTCAACGTCATCTGCTATTTGTGTGAAATTAAATATTTTATAGAGTTCTTGGAATTATTTGCTGTAAAGAATTTTATTTAGTTTTAATTTTTCCTGTTTTGGGCCTCTTCATTTTTATTTTTTAACATGGCATGTTAGATAAGAATTGCCTTATGACTATGGTGGGGTTTTTTTTTGCCAGTCACTCGATTTGGGCAATCGAAGAATAGATCAGAAAATATTAACTCTTGGCGACTTAAATAGGCGCACTTTTAAATTGTTTCCGTAATGTTCTTTATATTTTTAGCACAATCGTGCGAATATAATCTTTAGTTTTTAATTTTTGTTTGGATGTAAAACGTTTAAATTTAGGTACTGGATTTACAAATGAATTTTTGTTCATGCAAATGATGGAGGTCGTGATATTTTCAGCACTCGATGTGTGTCAGTGCACAGCATGTACCTCCTAGCGGTCGTAGCGCGGGCAACCTTCTATTGGCTTACAAGGTAATCCCCTTGGAAGAGGAAGCTTTAACTTGTATTGAGAGACGTTAGGTAGAGAGGCTAAACATGCCAACACTGAACGGTAAGGTGTCGTTACCGTTAGTTGGGAAAGCTACAACGGCACGGTAGCGATCTAGACTGGTAACCAGGTTCAACCTAATTAACACTACTAATAAGACCTTTGCGAAAGCCTCGGATCGTCAAAGTCGTGGTGGACGACTGAGTCTGAGAATATTTGGCCCATCTCATAAAGACAGCAGTTTTAGCGACGTGTGTCCCAACGTGCGACCGTTGTCATATCACCCTTTTAGTAACGTTCCACGCGAGGTGTTACCACATCAATAGAGATATATATATATATATATATATATATATATATATATAAAACGTAAGATTTTTTCAATAATTTTAATACAGGTATGAAAATTACCTCAACCTTAAACACCACATTAAGTGTAATTTGATATTAGGTGGCCAATTTTTTCAAGCTATGGCGCTTAAATAATTGTAAGTGTTTAACGCGCGTGCTTTATGCTAGATTTAAAAATAAAATGGGCAAGTAAACTAATCTTAAACGAACAAACTTATTATTGAAGCACTCTGTATAATTTTCATTTCATGTATAATTGTGTTCAAAATTAAAACACTGCAGAAAAATCGATAGTTTTATTCAAATCATAAACTTAAAACTACAATAATAATCGTTTTATCTTTGTTAAATACATATTGGAACTCAAATTAGGATCGTAAATTAATTTAAACCACAAAAATGTACACAAAACATTTATAACTATACACGATGGTAATGAAATCACGTCATTTTTAAAAGACTAGATTTATGAAATAACAGTGAATTCATTACTATGCATTCCATGTATGAAATTTTAGAAGTCTTAGTTAAACAAATTAAATTCAATATTACACAGCTGAAAGTACAAAGAAAACCACAGATATACCTTAATACAAAGTAGAGACCCCGAAAAAAAAAACCTCGACAACATATGAAGTAGAAAAGGAATTAAAGGACAATAATCACATCCGACGAAGACTGAATTTGTCAGTTATTTGTGAACCGGTAATAAGTGAACATCAAAATGTAGAGATACGCGCCAATACAAAAACCGCACGTGACCGGGTGGTTGAGGGTTGATGTGACAAGACGTAACGCTGAACTACATCAGATTCAATATGCAATATGGCGTTCTCCTAAAAGGAAGATTTTAAAACGGTGCGCAAACTTTTTTTAAAAACTTCGCTTGCAGTTTTAGTCAGGAATGTTTTTACTTGCATGGGATTTTGCAAACTCCTTTGTTCTGTATGAAAAAGGCTATCTGCGTGCATTGCTCCAATACGTGGATTGTTTTGAGTTAAAGGAGCTGGTTAGCTGAATTGAAACAACGGAGGTCTGTGGAAGTTTTAAAGATTGGAATTAAACTGTAATGAGCTTTTAGTTTTTGAATTATTAAGTATGCATTTGTGAACTGAAAATGTGTATTATTTGTATTTATCTAATAAGAAATTAATCAAGTGAAAATAATTATTTGGTTGGACTAATTAGTGCCGGAATTGTATATACTTGCGTGCAGGAACTGCACGCGAATATTTTCGTTCTTAGTGACGAAATTTTACAATTCTGACTTTCTTTCACGATCATTTAAGTATTCATAAACAATTTCAACCACCTTCTCAAGTTAAGCGATTACTTACTCATCACCCTGTAGGCTTTGATTAGAATATGCACCTATAATTAAAAGTACGGCAATATATTTTATTTTGACATGGCGTTTAAATGTGTGTTACCGTATTCCATGCATACAAGAAAAAAGTAAAGTAAGCAAAGAAAATTGTCTGCATCGAGTACCGCAACAAAAAATGGATCCAAAGAATGTCGTGCTAGCTAATAAGTCGCAGAGCAGTGGGAGTTATAAAAGAAAAAATCAAGAAATAGATTTATTTACACACCTTTAATTAAAAAAACTTGCTACGAAGGGAAAACCAACCCGCGAAGAAAACAATTTGTATCCAACATATCTACTGCAGATTTCCACAGTACAAAAATCTTCGCAAAAATAATTAATACACTCCTTAATTAGCTCAACATAATTTTTAACCTCAATTCTAATATTTACATAAAATTTAAAAAAAAAATATTTTATGAATTTTTCTGTCACTGGTATCAAATAATTTTAAATACTAATAAAACATGATATACATACTCCCATAATGTCCACAAGCGCTAAATAAATGTACAAAAATATAATTAGTAGACAATAGGAAAAAAAAAAATTTTCTAACCGAATTGCATTTCGCAGCAGCGGTAACAAAAAACTATTAGGTAATAACCCCACACCTAAACAATAGTGTAACTCTAAATTCTATATAAAAAATCTTATAGACAGCCGATACTAATCTT
Source organism: Platerodrilus igneus (assembly GCA_036346225.1). Classification (NCBI taxonomy): domain Eukaryota; kingdom Metazoa; phylum Arthropoda; class Insecta; order Coleoptera; family Lycidae; genus Platerodrilus; species Platerodrilus igneus. The sequence continues at coordinate 388,315 of JARFIW010001137.1, forward strand.
ATTTCATCATCAATTCTCAAACGATAAAAACTGCTGTCAGTAGCACATTCATAACCTTAAACTAAAACAATTAAAACTTACCAACTGTTTCTACACAAATTTGTTTATCTCAGTGTGACTGCATATAGCGAAATTCACGTTCACTCACAATCGCTATAGTTAAACCGCTATTGAAATATGCCAAAATGATTGCTTGAAAAAAATTGTAGATGTTCAATACTGTAATTTTTCTAAACTTTCGTACTCTAGCAGTTAAAATCAAACACGACGCGGAAATGTATAAAAATGTGTTGCACAATACCGTATTTGAATGTATACAAATCGATACCAGTGCCTCTAAAATACATTTTTAATGTTTTGAATTGTGTGAGGCTGCATTGCTTGTATCACAGACAACAATAATCCGAATCGTAACTTTAAAAACTTAAAACGAACTACCACACTATATCAAGTAACGCACTTCAACACAACATGCATTTTTATAACGGAAAGCAATTCTCTTTTTCGTTTAAGCCAGGAAAACAGGTACAATAATAATCATACAGACAAATCGCACTTCCCTCAAAACATGTATTTGTAGATAATCAATCACATGTTTTCCTCAAAACCATCCATCTGTTTATAAGATAACCAGAAAACTAACTGCATTGCAATTGTGTTGGAAAGTACCTAGGTAACCTTGTATACTAAAATCTATCATATTGTTTCAACAAGCGAACTACGATCGATAAATAGAAAACCCGGTTAACATCTATCAATAGAAGTGCTTCAGTGCTTCAAAACAATACGTGTCGAAAGTACGCGACAATAAGTATACTTCAAATTCAAGGACTTATGAACGATGTGTAAGGGTGTTGCCTAATCTTCAACATAAAATTATAGAAAATGTATCATAAACCAATGCATAATTTATCTTCAATACGGTGTAAAAATAACAAAACGGAAATGTTTAATGGATCGAAATCTGTGTTTGCAAACAACATTGTAGAAAACGCATACATATCTCGTGTAATATATCTGAAAACAAATGTTGTGATAATTGAATACCAGATTTAAACGTTATGTCAAACTAAATAGATTGAAGCATTTTAAATTATAACTGCATATCCTAATAAAATCTTACAGGGTGATGAATTAGTAATCGTTTAAATTGAGTAGGCGGTTGTAGTTGTCAATAAATACTTATACCGTGAATAAAGTAAGAAATGTACAATTTAGATAAGTATGAATGGAAAATACTCGAGTACAGGAACTGCACGTAACAAATTCATCCCTAGCATAATTAAACGGTCGGAGTAGGAAGCAAAAGCAACGGACCAAGAAGTACACTAACAGGACACCACAAGAAAATTCGCGTGGGGAAACAAAAAGAAAAAGTAAAAGAAAAGAAAAAATTTCGTCCGGCTCGAAATACCAATATACCAACCAAGCGAAAACAGTAGAGGATCGTAGAAAAAGGAAAAGGATATGGTAGCAATCAACAAGGACAAAGAGGGAATTGCCTAACACTGTAAAAGTCGTCGGATATTTTTGAAGTGTTCGGGATCGGATGAAAGATGTTCGGGATCAGGGATATATATGTCGTTTATTTCAGACAGTTGTCCCAAATAATCGCCGGAGAGGATGTGTTTACGACCAAATAATGCAAACAAAGGAGTACAACTAAGGATACCATGTTTGGACGTTCAAATGGCGCAGGGAACTTTCGGAAAAGTGACATCCCAGTGACGCTTTTTGTTACAGATGTAGAAAGCAAACATGGTTTTGAGAGAGCAGTTAAGACGCCTTCTTCGGTGATTATTTCGAACAACTGTCTGTACTAAACGACATGTATATCCTTGATCCCGAATATCCTTATCTGATCCCAAAAACTTCAAGAATATCCGCGCCTATGTCCTCAAGAAATTTTTCACCGCCTATCGTAATGCTCATAACTGCTACAACCTACGTCGTCCTGTTTCCTACCGGTTAGGTAATTCTGTTTGGCACCGTGTAATATTTCTGAAAAGAAGTGTTCCGATTATCAAATACCACATTTAAATGTTCTGCCAAAATAAAATACATTGAACTATTTTAAATTATAACTTCATGTTCTAATAAAATCCAACAGGGCGATGTATAAGTAACTATTTAAATTGAAAAAGCGGTTGAAATTGACAATGAATACTCAAATAACCGTGAATACAGTAAAAAATGTAAAATTTAGTTAAATAGAAACTGCAAATACTCGAATGCAGAAACCGCACGTAACATGTAGTATTCGATTATCAGAACATTTATTTACAAAAATATTACAATGAGTTTGGGTATGTGTTTCTGCAAGGCCATTTATGTCTCGCTTATCGTTACACCGTATGCAATGTAAATGATCAATTGGTATGTTACATTTTCTATAATTTTATGCGAAAGATTAGGCAACTCATCCTACGTTGGTTGGTTGCATATATTTCTTATCTCGGTGCAGACATGTTGACATACCTTCGTGTATTGGACAACGCTGCAACAGGTTTTCCTTTTTGTTGGTTGTAGTTCGCTAGTTGAAGTAATATAATAAGTTTGGTTATACAAATTTACCAAATGTATTTCCATAAACGCGTTTTATTCAATTAGCTTTCTAGTCATCTTATGGACAGGTAAATGTTTTGAGGAAGACACTATTCGTATGATTCATTATCTAAAAATAGATGATTTCCAGGGAAGATATGATTAAATGGAATTATTATTATTCTACCTGCTTTCCTTGCTTGAATGAAAATAGAATTGTTTTCCGTTATAAAAATGACTGTTGTTTGGAAGTCTGTTACGCGATATAGTGTTATGGGTTTTCGACTGACTTTTTATATTAACTTCGTTTCCGCAAACACGTTTATTCAATAAAACTGGTAAGTTCATTATTGTTTGTTCGTGTACATCGGTGAGCATGGGTCGAAACATATGGGAGTAGTACGAAGTCAAGCCATTAAGTTTATGAATTCCTTTTGTTCGAAAAATTGACTAAAAATGATTATTACTTTTACTATTTTGGTAGTACGTGTTGGAACAATAAACATTATTGAAGAATCTGAGAAAGACGTATTGTGTATTGAATTTCTACAATTTTTACAAGCACTTATTTTGGCGTATTCTGATACCGGTGAATTTCGTTATATGCAAACTATCCAATAATATAATCATTAAAGACTGTTTGGTTTTTATTGATAGCTCAGAGGTACAAAGATTGTTGTTTCTATAGCTACAAGTTTTAAATCTGTCCTTGTATACATTGTAGATCATGGTTTCGAAACATATGGTTGGTCAGCATTGTCTGTCCATAAAATTTTCTATAGAAAATTTAGATTTATTGTTTAGGAGTGCTTGTGGGCACTAAATAAGTATATAGACTATATATTTTTTAAATTGTTGTTTTATGTGAATATAAAGTATGTAAAAATTGGGTTAAACAAGTGACTAAAAATCCACTATCTATTTTTTGTTGTTTTGTTTAATTTTGTTATATGACAATACTAGAATTGAAGTTATAAATTAGTTTGAAGTAATTAAGAAGTGTATTAATTATTTTTATGAAGATTATTGTACTGTGTAATCTTCCGTGATATGTAGCATAGATATTGTTTCCTACACGGGTTGGTCTTTCTTTTTCTGAAACTTGTTTTCAATTAGAGGTTTTGTAAATAAAATACCTTTGGTGAGGTTTCTTTCTTTCTTTGTAACCCACCCCACTCTGCAACTTATTAGCTAACACGGCATTCTTTGGATTCCTTTTTGTTGCGGTACTCAGTGCGCGCTACTTTCTTTGCTTACTTCACCTTTCGTTCTTATCCATACGGAATACTGTAACAAGTGGAATGGACAATAAAGGAATAAAACCAAATATTTGTTTTCTGTGTTATTAAGCACATTGCCAACCTAAATGGAATTTATAATGTCACATAGTCCATATGGAAAACAGAAAATGTTCGGAACGAATTATTATTGTAGGTTGTGATTTAATGTTTTCTGTAGGCATTGTTTAGTGATCCGCTTAATTTAATGTTTCTTCTTTAGGAGTTATTTTTAATAATACCTGGAGAAAGAGAATTAAGAAAAAATTTTTTGTATATTTGTGTGGACATTGAAATTCTTTTATGTTAATAGAGTTTAACTTACGTTGAATTTTTATTTGAATTTATTTAAAAGATTAGGTAAATTGATATATTTGTAAGGGATTTCCAGCTACCCCAGGGACGGAATCCTACTTGGAAAAAGCATTTTATTTCTTGAGAAATTTCTTTAATTATAACAAAAGTAATAGGTGTTTTAAACGTATTTTTGAACAAGGTAGAATATGTATAAAGTGACTACGTTTAGGTTACTGAAGCAAGAGAGATTTATAAGGAATAACAGTCTTCCATAAAGATATAATATCCAAAAGGCACTGCTATGACAGACGATTTGGCGCCCCGGAATTTTGACAGAGAAAAACCTTTTAGAGTAAGTGATGGTGTGGTTTTTGTATTTTTATTCCTTTATTACTTTTATTTCAAATTTTTCTTTATTTTCTTTTCTCATTTTTCCATAGGAACTCATTCCCGCACCACTGCAGTTAGCTAACGCACCTCTAGATTGGAACGGGGTCCCCTGCCCTTTCCGGGCAAATTTCAGCCGTACAGTGTTTTAATAATTCAAGGTAAATCTTTCTGTAGCGCTATACCACTACTAAAAAAATCTTTATGCACCTGAAAAGTAATAAAGTTCAGTAAGTTGATATGCAACAATCAACTTCAGGCAATGCTATATTAAAATTTTTTGATGCTTTGGATTCTCACCATGGTACTAACGTTTTCATTATCGAAACGTGAGTTTTTCTTGTAATTCTCAATATCAAGTTTTTACAAATGTTAATATATGATAAATTTACAAACTGAGAAAGGTGCTTAAATGTTAAGTTGCAATATAATAAAGTTATATGTACTATGTAGGCTGCAAATAATTGTAAAAACCTATTTCGTCAAAAAATTGAAAAGACAATCTTTATATAAACTCTGATTCTTATTTGGTATCTCACACAACTTGAATTATTCTCTTTATCGTCAGCCAGTTTGATGCAACTATCCAATCATCCACAATATGCACTAATTACTGCATAACATTTTACCACTATTACTTGCTTATGCTTATATCGAAATGGCAACAATACACATGCATTGTCTTTTGAGTATGTTGGAACCTACATACTGCGGTTCAAAATGAAGGAGACAATTTATGGTAGTAAAGTCAAACAATATAATTTGAAACAAACTTTAGACTTTGCCCATTTTGTTCTTGCTATTATGTCCGTGAGATATCTCTCGTAAGTGCAATTGTGTTGCTTTGTGTCTGCTGGCTAACACCAAACGTTTGCTGACAATGACAATGAAACTAAACAATGTCGTAACAAATTCTTAGGTTTTTGTATTTAAAAGCAACTTTATAACATTCCACCTGTCGGTAGACCTTCCGTTTATTATCGGTAATTTGTGAAACCGATTTTAAATATTATTGAATAACCTACTCGTCGGTCTTGTTTAACGAATTATTGAGTACCCACAAAAGTACAAAACTAACCATTTAAAAAAATCTAATTCTTCTAATATGGTGTCTAAAATTTTTGCCGTGTACTGAAAATGAGTCTCGCTCATAAATCAGGAGCTCAAGACATAAACGAAAACAGGGATCGCAAGAAAAATGCCGCTAAAGGACAGCAATCACTATCGCAATTTTTTAAGTCACCAGTGTCAGTCTGCCTGTCCGAAGCACCACAAATTTCACCACCGCTTGAGCGCTCACAACAGTGGGAAGAGAATCTTCTACCTCGATATCACAGGGAGTTACGGTCAATTTTAGTTGCGACCAGAAATGCCACCTTCAGGCACCATGCATCAAATTCTACCATTCATCTTTGAAACACCATTGTCTAATATAGGTTCCACTGCATTCGATTATAACACCGATATAGAGAAATCGCACAAAAAAACTGCCTCAATCATTTCCAGAAGATGGTCCTGGTGGTTGTTAGCCCATATAAAAAGAAACTGGTGAATGGTGAGCTTGTGCCTAGAAACTGGTTATTGTGGAGTAGACATAAGGAAAATTTACTGCAAACTTTCTCTAGCGAAGAGATTAGTTTTGACCGGTTAGGTTAGGTTAGTAAAAAAACCCTCAAATACACAATAAGGGACCGTAAAAAAATAAGTGGCTGGAACTATGTGACAAACTGGATTCGGATATCTTTGGCGACGCCTTTAAGATAATCTGAAATCAACTAAGGGTTAAAACCCCAAACATATTCATGCCTATACATGATAAAATAAAAGTTTTTGAAAGTCTTTTTATTGAAGTCACGCAGAGGCTGACATACCAAGGAACAGCTAGTGAAGCCGATCGTCTTTTTGACGAGGCGGAACTAGGTACGGCAATCTCCAGGATTAAGCCGGGTAAAGCTTCAGGACTGGATGGGCTACCGCCAGACGTAGTGAAAGCCTTGATGAACGGCGATAAGAAGTATTTCTTAGGCATCTTTAATCATTACTTGCGGGAAAATGTCTTCCCTCTTGAATGGAAGAAGGCAAGTTTGGTGTTAATTCCTAAACCTAGAAAAGCAAATGATCAGCCGACCAAATTTCGTCTGATCTGCCTTTTAAACGTACTATCGAAGGTATACGCTAGGCTCCAGGAGTATATAGAATTAGCCGTAGGTCTGAACAAATTACAGTATGGATTTACCAAGAAGAAAAGTACTATTCAAGCTATTGATAAAGTGTTGAGCACAGTGAAGGCACACGAAAGAGCAGGACGTAGATGGGGTGCCTTAATACTTATAGACTTCAAAAATGCGTTCAATACCGCATCTTGGAAACTTATTATGGATAAACTACGCCGATGGGAGATCCCAGAGTACTTGATGAACATCATCTGCTCCTATCTTAGCGGTAGAACTATTAGAATATCTAATAATATCGTTAGAAATCTTGGAGGCGGGGTTCCACAGAGATCGGTGCTTGGCCCGTCACTGTGGAACGTTTTGCATGACGATGTAATGGAACTAAGGCTGCAAGCTGATACAACTATTATCTGTTATGCTGACGATTTGGCAATTGTGGTTGGGGCCAAATCAGACATAGACCTAAAGTTTTTAGTGGAAGATAGCTTGAGAGAAGTGAATATTTGGATGTGCCGCAACAAACTTGCTATTGCTCCGGAAAAAACCTCGATAGTAGTCTTTAATCTAAATCCCAAAGCAAAACGATAGACTTTCAAAGTCAACGGACACATAATTTTACCTTCCCCTACAGTTAACTACCTGGGGGTCACAGTTGACTATGGGCTCACTTTTACCAAGCATGTGGACAGGGTCGCAAATAAGGCAAAGAATGTTATGAAGGCACTATGTACTATTCTCCCAAATACTAGAGGTCCGCGACCACAGAAAAGAAGAACCCTCCAATCAGCCATGCAGTCAATTTTATTGTATGCTGCACCTGTATGGAGCCCGGTACTGAGCATTGAAAGATGCAAAACAGAAATTCAGAGATGCCAAAGGATAATGACAACTAGAGTGTGTAGCGCCTATCGCACGGTTTCGTCAGAAGACATGCTAGTCGTATCAGATATATGTCCCATTGATCTACTGGTAGAAGAACGTACAGTGATCTACAACAGGATAAAGCAAGACCCAGATATAAATGTTAAAGAGTTAAAGGAACAGGCTAGGACAAGCACTATGGCGAAATGGCAAGAGAGATGTCAGACGTCCAATAAGGGAAAGTGGACGTTTAATTTAATCCCTGACATCAATCGATGGATCGAAAAGAGTCACGGGCACACAGACTTTCATTTACCGCAGGCTCTAATGGGCCACGGATGCTTTAAAAGTTATCTCTATAAGATTAAGAAACAAAATTCGGCCGCATGCTGGTTCTATGATAACCCAATAGATGACGCCAAGCACACCTTGTTTGACTGCGATAGATGGCATCGGGAAAGGGCAACACTAGAGATGACAGTTGGAACGACCTTGACACCAGAGAATTCTATTGACATTATGCTGGATAGTTCTGAAAATTGGAGAGCGATAGTTAAGTATGTTCGACAGATAATGGTCAGTAAAGAACAATATCTGACTAGAGATACGACATAACGAACGAGACCGACGAAATATACCCTGCAAAGATATAACTCTCAGGCGATTCCAGAGTGTTTTCGGTCACCAGCAGGAAGAGAGGAATGGCTTCGAGTTGGTCAGGGTGACTTACTGTCCTGGGGAACCAGGCGGGTATTTCATACCTGTCTGTTTCAACATGGCAGTACTCCACTTAAATCCAACATTACCCGTCATTCTGGAATACCTTCATGACAGGTGTCTTTCCCATGGTAAGGAGTCTGAAAGCCGCAAGGCGGAAGGACAAGTTACTATGGGGTTTCGATCCATGACCTAGGATCGTTTTCAAAATAATAAAAACTTCAAGTTTGACGTTTATGACATAAATTGAAGGTTACTTTGATTTATTAATGTTTGAAATATTTGGTTTGAGTACACTAAGCAAAAATTTTTAAAGTTTAAATGAATGATTGCCTTCAATTTAAATTTAAATTTAAACTTTAAAAATTTTTGCTTAGTGTACTCTAACCAAATATTTTGAACATCAATAAATCAAAGTCACCTTCAATTTATGTCATAAATGTCAAACTTGAAGTTTTTTATTTTGAAAACGACCTAGGTCATGAATCGAAACGTAAATAAAGATAATTTTAAAAACTATGAGTGGTTTAATACCCAAAGAAGATTAAGAAAAATACTAAACAAACCACAACAAACATACAGGGAGTATTTACTATGGGGGCATCGCAAGATTTCCAACCCTCTTAAAAAAAAAGGTTAGGCATTTATTACAGATGCATCACTTATCAGTAGCTATTCAAAAAGAATTTATTTGTGTCTGTGAAGATGAAGTAAGAGGTCACATATTTCAGAAGAGGAACAAAGTCAAATATTATGCAATAATAGTTGACACAAATCCTGACTCAGCGCACGTTGAACAAACATTCCTAATGAGATACCTAAATTTAACAGACGAAGGTGCTATCGTAGAAGATGGCCTGTTGATCTTTTCTGACCGTGCCCAGAAAACAGGATAAGCCATCACAGAGTTAACATTGTCAAACCTTTAAGTCATTTAATATTACCCTAGAAGATTGCCGAGGTCAAGGTTACGACAATGGTCGCACTACGAAAAGTGATTACAAAGGAGCATATGCCAGAATATTAGCTACCGATATCTTTCATACATATTTTCCTTATGCTTGTCACGTTCTAAATCTTAGTGGGATTAAAGTAGCTAAAAGTTGTACTGCTGCAGTTACCTTTTTTGGTGTAGTACAAAATCAGTACGACCTTTTTAGTTCAAGACCACATAGATGTGAAATCTTAGGAAAAACAATTAAAGGATCCCTTCACTCATCATCGTAGTCACGTTGGTCCGCTAGAATTAAGGCCGTAAAACCTATTGCTTCTCAACTTTCAGGAGTAGCTGAAACCCTGGAACAGGTATCGGAATTGAACTTGACAGCAAAGTCACAATGCGAAGTAAATGGTATTAAAAATTACGTACCTTCCTTAAATTGTTTGTTGATGGCGTTAATTTGGACAAAAGTTTTAAAAGCCATAGACTTTATAAATAAAGTAATTCAGGCCCGAGATGCTGTCCTTGATATTGCACCTCAAAATTATATAGTTTGGTGAAAGAGTTAAAAACACTATGTGAGGGAGGCTGGGCGAAAATTTGGAATAAACTTGCAAAAAAATAAGATAACCGGATTCCAAAAGGAAACAAAAAAGGTCAGTAAGTGGAAGAGATTGGCGGATGAGAAGCAACAAAGTAAACCGGAAACTTAGCCACACAGTTTGTATTCAAAATGCAAACATTACGTCATATTGAATCATGTAATTGCAGATATTACTTTTCGGTTCCAGACCCCCTACGATATATGCTACAACTTCTATTTTGTGAGAATTTCGTTCTTCTAACAGACGATAAAATTAAGGAGAGAGTTCTGACATTGGTAAGCAAATATTTCAAATCTGGACAAAGAGCTAGCTGACGAAATTATAGGATTAAAGTTCATTTTTGTAGTCAATTTTGGCAAAGAAGCGCAACAGCCAGTTCAAATACTCAATTCCCCATATAGATCATTATTAGATTTTTTGATTCTCAAATGTGTGTGTAGCCATCAGAATTTTTATGACCATTCCTGCGACTGCAACCAGTGCTGAGAGATCATTTTCCACCTTAAAACGTGTTAAGAGTGTCCTTAGGTTGACGATGTCCCAGGACAGATTATAAAACCTGAGTGTACTATATTTCCCCAATTATTGGCGGTATTTCGCCGTTATTCCACATGCATGTTATTACTAGATGTAATTCATCATCTGCAGGGGGCACAACCTGGCTCTCGACGGCCCTGCTTAAACACAAGACTGTGCCTATTGACCGTTTATTTTTTCTAAAACCAAATTGGTTTTCTGATAACTCATTTTCTACTTTTCTTTTCGTTTTTCGGTAAAATATGAGTGTTAAATTTTTATGCCTACGGAGTTAAAATAATTGTTTTGTAATTTTCACATTGATGTGCTTTAGCTTTCTCTGGTACTATTAAAATAACACTGCGAAAATTCTGACGGTATTTTTCCAGTTCCTATATATTACTAACAAGTCTGAATAGTCAATCGTATGATATTTCTCCTGAAATTTTTAGTAGACAGACATGTCATCTGTTCCTACTGTTTAACTGATATTTAAATCTTTTAATGTTCTTTCGAATTCCGATTTCACGAGGGTTGTCCGATATTAAAGGTAAAACTGAGTCGTAATTTGTTGTCATGAGCATAGCTTGACACATTCCTGTTTATAGTCAATAAAGTCATTTGATTCAAAACTCATTTAGGTTTTCAGAAGAAAACAAATATGACCTGTGTAATTGCAGGGTGTTTAAAGTGCGTGAAATTATCAGATTAATTTAAGCCGATATTCATCGCTGATGTACCAGTGTGGACTACTTCGAACAATTTGACATACAAAGATACTACGAAAGGGATGTTCAAAGTAGTGTCCAGCTGGGATAAATGTCTCCATATTTATGAAGATTATGTCGAGAAGTAAAAAAAATTATGTATTGTTTTATGGAATGAATTGAATATTCTCATTAAATTTATGAGGAGTGCAATTTTGACTTGTACCTTTAACATCGAACACCATTAGTAAAATCGGGTCTCTTTTTTATCCGCCTCAACGTATTCTACCTTTCAAGTACGTCGACCTTCAATTCATTTCCTATACATTCCTCCATAATATATTTCGTCCACCATCTATCTTTTCCTTTTGTTATAAAAAAGTTATATATTTTTGCTTAATAAATTGTTAGTATATATTTTAATGTTAAAAAAATATTCATTTACTTTTCTACATGCCATGTCTCTTACCGATTATCATTTGTCTTTCAACTTCGGAAAGTATTTCACTAATTCATTTTTCCTTAGTACTCTAGATTTTGTATTTATTCTATTTCGAAGTTGTTTATACATTATAATTCCCATTTCATATCTGAAGTTCTTAAATTTTTTGCGTTCATCGATGAATTAACAAATTCTCCTTTATTCGAATTTTTCTACTAACTTGTTTGGTTAGGCCAAGACTTAATTTTCTCGTCTAATAGTTATCCAGTAGTTTGTTTTTTACAGATTTCATATTTGCATTGCTATAAGGCTGTTTACAATATAGTTCTGAAATTTTTTCTTACCTCTTGTTCTTATAGTTTGTTTGATCTAGATCTTTTTGTCAAGTTTTTAAAACTTAGTTTGCTTTTCGTCATAATTCAGTTCTGATCAATATTGTGCCGCGGTTAATAGTGTGATCAATTATCCTTTCGAAGTACAACACTTTGCTGTCAAATTACACAATCGTTCATCAAAATTTAGAATATAGATCTTAATAATCCAAACGCAAAAATAACATGGCTATAAAATAAATCATTTCGACATCCGCATAGGAAATTATTCACGTGAATAAACACATGATGAGTGTTCAAGAGCATTGCAAATGGATTTGTCAAATTAGTACGTAATAACGTTGAAGGTTTAGCACTAATTAATAGCTACCTTGTATTTGTCTATTTACAAATTAAAAAATTATTAGTGACAATAAAATTATAGCTTTCAACATTAACGGTTTATTACTTTGAAAATGGTTTCTTTATGAATAGCAAACCAGAAGTTTTTCACTTGAATACGTCTGCGCTATTTCAAAATTGTCTTAGTTTTAACAAATAATGGAGTAGTTAAGTATTTAGGTTGCGTCTGAGAATGCATGTATTCAGTGCACGTTTCCTAATTTGTTGCTAAATAATTTAACACTACTTGCTAAATAACTTTAAATGAACGAATCCGAATATAAGTACATTGTATAAAATAAATAACGCAATAAAAATAATAATACAAAAACTGCAAACTTCAGTACCTTGTACGGTTATTTTTAAATAGAAATTTTATATCAAGTTATAAATTTGTTGTTAAAAATATAGAATTCTATTGTTATGATTAACGATTTGCTATAAATTATAGTTAATTGTAATAAAATTTTATAAAATCTTCTAAATGATATTTGATTATATAAAAATTGAAGGCCAAATTTTTTTAATAAAATGCTCTAGGTGGCGTGCGCACGTTCTTCGAAAGCAGCAGTGTTCAAATCGTGGACATAGGGCTACTCCAATGGCAAGGTCTTTTCATTTTTCTTCCATGTCTTTGTACATAATTTAGTTCAAAACTATAACAAACTATTATAAATATAGCCACTATCAAATAAACTTAGTAATCTGACACGGTAATAACTAATTTTCAACAAACCATTACGATGGCACATGTTTAGAGGCAAAATGATCAATTTTAAACTGACACCTGCATAATTTTAGATTATACTGAACGAAAAAGTTAAAACTAAAATCGCCTTTGAAATTATAAACTTTTCTACGCGCCTTTTAGGCTAAAAGTAAAAAACAAACAAAACATTGTGACATTTAAGTTCAAAGGTGCAACACATTTCCATCTGAATACGTTCATAGGTTAAAGGTTAAAAAAAGGCTTAAGGCTAGAAATCAAGTGAAGAAAGAGATTTAAAAACAATTCGTAAGATGCAGATTATATTTAAAAAAAAATGATAAAATTAATACACAATTAAGAAAATATTAAGGGACAAAACGAAAAAAACTGTTAATTTGGAAAAATTTTCAGTGTTCTTTCACAATTTATACACAGAGTGTCAAAAAACTCTGCATGATTTTATGTTGATTTTATCCAAATTACCTTAATTCAAAAATGCTTCGTAAGGGAACTAAAGCTCTTTAAAGATGGCGTCTTTAAGTCAGTTTTTAAAAATATCTTTAGAATGCAGTTGTATAAATTATTCAAACGTGACAAAATTATTAATCTCCTATTGACAAGGAAATACAATTTGTTTATTAAGATCACATAGTCTCGTTTGGGGTATTTCATTAAAAAAAACCCAACACATAATACTACAATGGAACCAAGTGTACAAGTGCTCTACATGACGACCATCTGTAATACATGAATCTATCCTTTTCTGTAAAGACAATCTAATTCTTGCAACAATTACATGATTATTTCTAATTTCATTGAAAGCAGCTTCAATTCTTTGCCACAGCTGAATACGAGTTCCTATTAGAACGGCATAATTAAATGACTTCAAGAAGCCCCAATTACAGAAATCACATAGATTCAGATCTGGTGAGCTTGGAGCCAAGTGATTGAACCAACTCCTCTAATCCATTGGTTTACGTAAGTATTGTCAAAAATCTGACATTTCTACTATATCTACTATAAAGAACTGGACAACCATCGTGCAAAGCCATAAATTCTGTGTGATCATCAAGTAAGTCAGGTAAGTCAAGTAAGTAAAGTAAAACATTTTCAAGTAAGTTAAGAAAATCTCGTCCTGATTAACGACCAGGTAACTCTATAGGTCTCAGCAGCTGGTTATCAATGACACATACCCAAACATGTATACCAAACCTTTGCTGACACTTAGTACGTATTATTACCTGTGGATTTGCACCAAAATACGAATTGTGCTGTGCATTATGTACACTAATCTCTGGTAAATGAAGCTTCATCGCAAAATAAAATATGGGAAAAGAAATTAAGATCTTAAATCTTTCTCTCCTAATGAGACGCTTGTGATTGCAATAAATAAAATCACATTTGCAGTGATCGAATTGTTTATAAAGGATTAATCATTTTGTCAAGTTTGAACACTTTATATAAAGGCGTTTTAAAGATATTGTTAACTAACTTAAAAACGTCATCTTCAAAATGCTGTAGCTCCCTTTGGATTACGTAATTTGGGTTAAATCCACATAAAATCATGTCTAGTATGTGTTGATATGGTTTCCCGCGTTTCACATTATTTCGCAATCGTTTAATATGACATGATTACGCGACTATTGTATCAAATACCAAACACGTTTAAAAGTGATACAATTCTCAATTTACAATATAAATAAAGCAATGTACTCACTTAAATCGCACCTTATTGCCAAATCCCAGGGCCATCTCGTCGTTGAGCCAGATTTATTCGTCCATCCTCTTTCGTTCGTTCGTAGGTAGGGCGAGAAGGATACAGGTAGAGGTACACGAAGATAAAGATAGAAGGGAACCTACATCCTATAAAAGAGAAAAGACAGACACAACACAGGTAGCTGTTCTCGGCTTCAGACCTCGTAGTCTCTTCCGTCGTATCACACTCTCCGCACACTTGCGCCATTCACTCCGCGCCTGCGCATTCTTTTGCGCAAACGCAACTGTCCCGAATGACGGAAATTGACAAATTTATTAAAAAATAATCGCGGGAATGTATTTACATATTTAACAATGTACATTTCCAAATTTGGAATGTAACAGAGTGGATTCCGTTTGACAAGTTTCTTGACATCCTGTATAAATATAGTTTTAACTACATATTCAAACCATATTACAAGAATACGTATGGAAAATTTTGACAAAATTGTGTACTCACTTTTAGTAGGGATAAAACTAATTTAATATTTTATTCGTATGACTTATTAGGCCGGATGTTAAATACTCATATTTGTTATTAAAATACCTATCGAAAAAAAGTGACATACTCTCATTTCTGCTAGTATTAATCCCACAACTGCGGTCTAAATTATGTCAATTAGGTAATATTTCAAAAATCGAGAGTAGTCTTTGCTCAAGTTGCTCATACTCAAAAATACGTAAATAACATTAGTTTCAGGTCAAGTTAAAAACACCATATATTACAATATTGTTATATATCTATATCCAAGCAAAACTTTAGAAGCAAATTTTTTTCACCAATAGTAAATTTTGTAAGTTTGCATACTAAATTTATTTATATCCAATATAAATTAACCTTGAATTGCTATTGTTTTTTACTTTTCCAGGTATATGTTAAATAAGTATAGAGAATATTTTTATTCTCAAGACACTTGTTTCTAAAAATTACTAGTAATGAAAGGTAGAAACCATTAGAATTATAAAAATTTCAGTATGGCAAATATTAGCAGCTACAAACCATTTCTTGAAAATTACAAGGTTACCAAAAGCGCTGGAGGTTCCTACTCTATAATAGATCTACACAGGAAGCTCAATCAAGTATATACAAACTAGAAAATTTTCAAAAATCCATCTAGCCAAATTCAACAACTAATGTTGTAGGTGATTACAGATTACCGATTACAGAACCCTCAACAGGGCTTGCGAAGGTATAATTTCACTAGAAAGTCACCTACAGTATTCCTGGTTAAATTCGATTAGGTTGTTTATAAAATGTTCCACTTTGTATGTAGATTTGAATCAATCTTATGATTTCAAGTCCTTGTTGACGTTTTGTGAGGGGAAAATATATGAGCTACAATAAAAACGAATCGGTCATTACTTGTTTTGTCTTTACAAATTACCAACAAACACATCTGATGCTAAGCTAATTGTGTTGAAGTTTAAATGACATACTTAAGAAAGGCAATACTAACACATCTACCAACTAACATTTTATTTTGTTATGTTAATAGCTCATTAAAAATAAAATAAACTTTTAGATTTAGAATGTCAGCATTTGTGTTATTCTAGTTTTTCAATTGATATCTGAGAATATACTCAAAAAGACCTTAAATTCTGTAACCTGTTAAAATTTCCTAACGCCCGCCGTTTCCCGCTATTATTATACGTTCGAGTTTCTTTACATCGACCTCTTTGTTTCTTGTAGTCTATTTGTCCACAAGTAGCTGTTGGTTACACAACAGATTCCTTTCATTTCTTTATGTTGACAAATCACAAATCTGTATTTTCCCTGAATTTTTGAAAATGATTGTCTGTTAAGAACGTGCTGCTAGATTGCTGTATTTTAGTCACTGCCGGTGACATTGGTTTTGACATTCGGTTGTCAAGATTTTTTAGTTGACTCCGGCATGCGCTGCAAAATCGTATGATTTTTACTTATAAACCTCGTAACAACTTACGTTTTCGGAAAACATCTTGTTTGTTCGAAACATGAAGTACGTACGACTCCTTCTACGGTTGTTTACAAGGGATTTTGGATGAAATTCTGAAAGGGATTGAGCGGTTAGATCATTGATGGGCTCTTCGCCAGGTCTCTTTAATATACACGCTTTGATCAAGATAGATGGTATAAGTAATTCTGTCTATAATTACGACGAATATCTAGCAGACAACCTGCGTGTTACTACGTCTAGTTTCGGATTGTGAAGTTAAATATTGTAACAATCGGCTTTGGCGGCTACAGTGTACGTTGAACCGTCTATCTCATTGTAATTTTGATTCGGGTTCCGTTCCAGAATTGCCGGCGAACTACCACCTGTATTAGCACCGGTTAGGATAACTACATCCCAGAATAACAATGGCTAGTTGTTTACAACCTCATACCCTACATGTGATTTTCCAATGCTCCACATTGGCCAGGAAGTAAGTTTTTTTTACCTGAAAAATTTGGAATTTTGCCGAACCCTTACTGTTCCAAGCAAGGTAGGGATCTTAAATGTGCGTGACAACACTCACACACGGGACCTCCATTTTACCTCTCATCCGAAGGAGACCGTATTTTTGTGAAAAATGTTCGCCTAACATTTCTCAAGCGGACCGTATCGGGATTCGAACACGGAACGTTGGGCGTAGTAGTCACACGCATAGCAACTACACAACCTCATACCACTCGATATCAGATCGTAAACCTTATCGCTGGACCCGGTAAGCTTGAGTGTAACCTACTGCAACGCCGCCTATCATCGGTGAAGGACAAGCGTTCTCTGAAGCAACATAGGCCCGCAATATAAGTACCCTGAGTTCTTTATATTCTAATCACTAATGCAAAATTAAGTTTCTTTTATTATTTGAGAGTAAGTTGTACGTGGCTAGTTTTGGTAATTAAGTGTACTAGAATTTAACTTATTTTCCTTCACTACTATAGTAACGATGGATGAATATTGCAGCACAAACGTTTGCCTTTAGAGCGATTTTTGACTGGATAGCTTTATGAAATGATCATATCTCGTGTTAAGTAACCTGACTTGACTAATTAAATTATTTGGATCTAAATAAGTCCTAATCGTGGTGTGGTTTGTCTCATCATCATTTTGTTTTCGACCTTACTTTTAAGGTCGGTTTGTCGTAGCTCTAACTTCTTTTCTATTCTATGCTGATCTAAAAAGTTCTACATACCCTTCACAACGTAAATTTCTAATAATTTGACTAATATACCTTGGTCTAGGTCTTCCTATACTGCTCTATCTTTTTCTTATCTACCTGGCTCTATATAGATATTAGCAACCTAATGGTTGTTCAAAAACTTCAACGTGTTTACATGATTCCCATTTATAAGGAAATGAAATATTACATGGTTATCCCCTCAAAAAAAGGAAAAGTGTTAAATTATATGTTATGGTAAGGCTTAAGCAACGAATCGCTGCCAACATGGTTTGTCTAGCATAACGTTACGATTATGGCTCTATATTGTTATTTGGCGTTTATCGCCTTTAAAGAGTTTGGTAATCGAATATAGAATTTGTTTTTTTTAAGTAAGTTACCATATAGGGGTTTCTGTACAAATCCCTAGCAATTTTATTGTAAAGCCACCTTGGCTGCTTATCTATGCAGTATGTTACTTATATGTTTAGTTTGTCCTACCATCAATATTGTGCTTTGTTTTTATTTATGAGTAAATACGTATTATATGTTTTATCTGTAACGTTTCACTTTTAGGGAACCTCCTTGTAGTTGATGATCCTTGTAGTTTGCAGTTCTCCTACTTATAAAATAACAGATTTATTTAACTCTATTTTTATTTGTTGTATAATAATTTTTGTCGACCTCTGGTATTAGCAGTTAAGGATTTTGGCGTCCCATTTTGGTGTCATAATTTCACTTTTCTTTTGAAGTATTATACATTTTTAGTTAACTAGATATTTTATTCCGTTCCGAATGAACCTGCACCTTGAAGAAATTCTACATTACTAGAACGCATGGAATGGCTGCGTGTTCCAGTGACCTGAAGAACCAAACTACGGGTTTATACAAATTAGTAGGGTCTTTAGTGAGAAACCAGAGTGAAACGTCTCCGAAAGAGAGTAGCATAATTAAGATGATGGCATCCTATGGCGTAAAAAATTTCGGAGTTAAAATAGTCCCCATTCGGATTTTCGGGAGGAAACTACTTTGGAGGATGTGATCGGAAAGCTTAAAAGAAAAGCCATGAACATTTCGCGAGTCTGAGCATGGAATGTTAGAAGTATGAGATAAGTAGGTAAGCTAGAGAACCTGATAATTGAAATGGATAGGATAGCATTAGACATAGTAGGAATGAGCGAAGTGAGGTGATCAGAGACGGGGGATTTTAGGAGCGGAGACTTTAGGGTAAGTCATACAAGTCAGAGGAAGGAAATTCAGGAGTGGCGATAGTTATGCGAAAAAAAGATAGGATACTGTGTAGAAAACTATTTACAAAAGCACAAAAGAGTACTCATGGTTAGACTAGAATCTAAACCGGTAAACACAGTAATAATACAAGTATACATGCCCACCTCTAGCTAAAGTGAGGAAGAGGTAGAAACGATCTACAAAAATATCGAAGACATATTTAAAATGCGTAAAAGGACATGATCTACAAAAATATCGAAGACATATTTAAAATGCGTAAAAGGACATGAAAATTTAATAATTACGGGAAATTTTAATGCTGTGGTAGGTGAGGGTAGGGCAGGAAAAAGTAGTAATAGGTTTATTTGGTTTAGGCACGAGAAACGACAAGGGAAATAGGCTAGTAGAACTTTGCGAAAAAATAATTTAACCATCACAAACACACTATTTCAAGCTAGAAGACGATACACGTGGAAGATGCCAGACAAGTACATTATTGTTAGACAACGGTTTAGGAATCAAGTAAAAGACTGCAGAAGTTACCCAGAAAGAAATATAGACACTGACTAGAATATCGTAATTATAAGGGCCGCGCTTAAATTTAAAAATTTGAAATAAAGGAGTAGAAAAGGATACTTTGACTTTGAGAAACTAAAATACAAATATATCCTCAAACAATTTAAAATAAAATCAAATGAAGTGCTGAAAGATATCGGGAATATTTGTGAGACTAAAAGGAAGTAGAAACAGAATAGAATAACATTAAATTCAGCTTAGACATGGCGGCCAGAGATATTCTGGAATATACATAAAAAAAAATATAAAACTATGGATAACAAAGGATATCCTGAATTTAATAGAAGATAGACGATAATATAAAAACAGACCTGATCAAGCAGGAAAACAGATACAAAGCCATCAAATGTAAAATTATTGGCACATGCAGGAAAGCTAAAGAAGAATAGATTGATGAAAAGTGCAAAGAGGTAAATGACAATGAAAATAGGAAACACCGGCGAAGTATATAAACCAATTAGAATGAGTTTTAGGGATATAAAACTGTACAGCAAAAATATACGGGGTGCGAAAGGAGAAATCAATATAGAAAATGTAGAGAGAGTGGTTAGATGGCAAGAATAGAAAACTTATATGCAGGAAAGGGACTAGCAGCACACATTGATAAGGATAACTTGGGATATCCTAGACTTAGAGATATGTTTGAATTAACATTAAAGCGTCTTGAAAATGGTAAGGCACCGAGTATTGATAACGTGCAAACAGAAACTCTAAAAGCCACTGGACAAGCAGTAACAGAACGTCTCTTCCAACTTGTAAGCTATATGTATGAGACAGAGAAGATACCCAAAGATTTCACACGTAACATCATAGTCGTCACTATATCAAAAAATTGAGACGCAAATAGATGTAAAAATTTTCATACAATAAGTATGACAGCACACGTGTCAAAAATATTAATTAGAATTAGTAGAAAGACGGATGGAGAAACGGTCTGAAGAAGTACTAGGAGAAGATCAATTTGTGTTTAGGAGAAATAGGGGAATACGGGACGCTATTTTAGCTCTGCAGGTGGTAATGGAGAAGACAATAAAAAAGGAGAAAATATGTATATAGGGTTTGTAGATCTGGAAAAAGCATTCGACAATATAAAATGGAAAAGATATTCAAAATACTTAACAGATTCAAATGAGTTTGAGGGATAGGCGGATAGTACATAGTACAAACAGCGGTAATAGAATTAGAGCAGGAACGTAGGGAAGTAAATATTAGGAAAGGAGTGAGACAGGGATATACCCTATCCCCGTTAATTTTTAACTTATACATCGAAGAAGCAATGAATACTGTCAAATGCCGGACGACAATTGGAATAATTATGCAAGGACAAAAAATTGATATACTTAGATTTGCAGATGATATAGCAGTATCAGGATCTAGCAAAGAAAAGCTAGAAGCAGCTCTTAATGAATTGGAAACAAATCTAACGGAGAGATACGGCATGAAAATTAACAAAAATAAAACTAAATTACTAGCATGTAAGGAGGGGAAATAAATCAAAAACTAGAATTAGGAAACGAGAACTTACATGAAGTTAACGATTTCTGCTACCTAGAAAGTCAAATAACGCACAATAAGAAAAGTGCAAAAGTTATAAAATAAAGATTAGCACAAGGTCGTACTGCGGTTAACAAAAAAAAGCAACTACTATGTTCAAAGACAACGAACATAGAAACAAGGAAAATATTGCTGAAAGCATATGTATGGAGCACAGCAATGTACGGGTGAAACTTGGACAGTAGGAGAAGTGGACAGGAAAAAGTTAGAAGTATTTGAAATGTGGTGCTACAGACGTATTATGAATATTTCTTGTACCGACAAAATTAAGAACAAAGAGGTTCTAGAAATGGCAGGGAAAGAAATAATTATGTGGAACACAGTAAAAACATAGGAGAGAGAAAGATACTAAGACAAGAGGGAAGGCATGCAGAATATATTAGAAGCAGAGATAGGAAAAACGAGATATAGGCTGTGGAAGTTTCGCGGAAATGTGTAGGCTGGCTCAGAATAGAAATCAATGGAGTTACGCGTCCAACCAGTTCCGAGATGGAAAACCTATTGATGAAAAATATAATTGTACTGAAAACGTATAATTAGTACAAGCAACTATTGGTGTTGTTTTTACAATATTCTCAACTAATGTTGATTGTGTGAAAGGATTTATTGGAAAATTATTAATTCGGCAAATGTCTAAGTGTTGGGGAATCTTGGTAGCCGTTGCGCAACCCCCTCCACAAAACCATTGAATATCGGTGAAATAGGGTATATATTTACAAAACAATAGAAGGGGAGTCTAGCTGTATGTAATAAGGCAGCTGCTATGTTCGAAGACAACAAACATAGAAACAAGAAAAAATTGTTAAAAACTGCTATGTTCGAAGACAACAAACATAGAAACAAGAAAAAATTGTTAAAAACTTATATGTGGAGCACAACACTGTAGGGCTATGAAATAGGGACAGTAGGAGAAGCAGACATGAAAAAGTAGGAGCCTTTTGGAATGTAGTGCTTTAGATGCATGATGATGATAGCATGGACAGACAAAGTTAATAACAAATAGATTTTTAGAAATAGTAGGAGAAGGAGAATATCTGTGGAAACAAAAATAGAGGAAATAGAAAGACAGGACACACGTTCTAAGGTATTTGGAAAAAAGCGCAGGATAGGTAGAGGTAGACCGAGATCAGACTATTGAATGCAGATAGTAAAAATTGAAGGCTGTGGTAATTTCAATGAAATGAGTAGATTAGCTCAAAATAGAAAACAATGGAGGAACGCGTCTAACCATTTCCAGGACTGAAAACCTAATGATGATGAGTTATTTTATTAGCAGTGTTGTTTCGAGTGTTTGTAAGACTCTTTCAGAGTGTGGAAAACTCTGGCGCCGATTAATTAATTTTAAAGCATGTGACTTTTTCACTTCACCCGCTAGTTTCCTTGTCCAGTGCAAGTTATTAATACCCCGTCCTGGCCGTTTCAGCCGCCGGAGCACTTTACTTCATCACCAGCATGAGAAAGGACATCGCACTAAACCTGTAACAAATTCCTTTTCATTCTATGACAATATAGAGAAATTTTGAAATTGTAATAGCATTCCCACTAATTCTAAGAGCCTAAGCACATCCTGTGATCGAAATCACCATTTTGCGAAACACCTAAAGAGTGCTACAAAATTGCATTAATACCTACACAAACTAGATATTCAGGAGTTGTGGCAGTATTTTTATTACTGAAACCTTCTAACTTGAAAGAATTAACAAGTCTTAGATAAAAACCCAATACATAACTATCTATCTCAATAACAAAAACCTAGCATTTTTATTAAAAAAATGCGATGGCCTTGTTCATATCCGCACACGCACTCGCTACAAGCAACTAAGAGCTTGATTTTTCGGAAACCCACCTACATTCGAAAATAAATGTTACATTAATTTTACTGTTTTATATTTGGCTAAAAACCAATGTCAATAAATTACAAACACTTGTGAAGTAAAAGGGTAAATTAGTATTACAAAGTAGCATGTCGAGCTTATTTGGTATACCAGATTATTTGAATATTGTTTAGTTTTAACCATTCTCTTTTAAGCAACAAGGGAAAGACTAAACAGAGGAATAATGTCAGTTGACGAAACATCAGGTACATAAAAACCGCTTATATAATTTAAATAAATTTGCATCTATTTGTCACTGGAACCTTAATGCGGCATATACCTTACAAATCATTTTGCCAAAATCGTTTTCGATTAATGCAGTAGAGTAAATATTCATATCATTTAAAGCGTTACTGAAGTGACTCATGAGAGCAAATAATTTGAAGTATTTTAGAATATGTAGCAAAGTTGAATTACTCTAGTGACCTGTTTGTGTTTACACAACATACACGTAGACACGAACATACTCTACACGCACGCATACGTATACATATACAAACAACAGTGTGTGCATGTATAAGTGCAAATGCGTGTGTGTGCTTGTATACGTGCGTTCTTGGATGCGTGCGCGCGCCTGCACGTGCACGCGCGTGCATGCATGCAAGTGTGAGAGCGTACGCTCGTGCGCGCGCTTGCATGTGCGTGCGTGCTTGCATGAGAGTGTGTGTTTGTATTCTAAACATGCAAACCACCATATAAACGATAGCTAACTCTGGAATAAAGATTATATATATATATACATATATATATACATATATACATATATACATATCTATATGATAGCAAGGTCGTGTTGTAGCGTATGACACGGATTTTATTTGTTTAAATTGAGAAAATGCAACAAAGGAGGAATTTCTTTAGCCATTTATTTGCATATAGAACATTGGATACATATTTTTAAAATGCTCTGTGCGAATGTGTAATAGCTACGTTTAACGCATAAAAAAATTGTTTTAAACAAATTTCATTCATACTTAATAATTAAATGATTGTATTTTAAATATAACCACGATGGTTCACTGCCCTCTATTGGCTCAGGTCAAAGTAGCTATAACATGCAAATAAATTTCACGCCAAAAATTATATGGTCACCAGTTGCGGTACGAACTTCTAAATCTTAGGACAACACAAACAATAAAAAAATATAAAGGATCTTCCAAGGGCTTATGGGATCATAGTGATTCTTAAATTCATGTTTAATAAACAATTCAAAAGATAAACGAAAAATATGGAGTTACCAATTTACTAATTTAAATACATACATACACATAAAATAAATTTAGTAATGGATATACAGAACAGTTGTTACGCCTTTTTGTTGTGTTGGGGGCTTTACTTCAATAATTAGGTATAAGGGATTTCCAGTCCTTATTGAAATGTTATTTCCCATCACTATTTTCGTAGTATAGGTTAGGTCACGACGCATAAAAATGCAGTTGTTGAATTTCAATATATTGTAAGCGACTATTAGACATAGGTTATGATGTTTCTAATATAAATTCGTGCCACTGGACGTTTTCTCACGCTCGAAGTAATATGCGTCATTGCCTCAACCAATGGAACGTTCGACGGTTGAAAGGGTTTTGATGAGTTCTTGTTATCGGATGCCATAAACGGGAGATTATCTGGAGTTACAGAACTGAACAGACGGAGTGAATGTGTTATATTGCCGTGCGGAGTACGCCTATATTTTTCTTTACCCAGTATTTTGTATTCCTAACGTTGTAGGGTAGTTCTTCGAACGTCGCTGAGAATTTGTAAATAAATAAGCGATCGACTAATGAAGACCCTGATGTACGTTTAGAGGAGCGTTATGCGAATGCGAGAATGCCGTAACCAGTTCTATCTACCGTAAATATCTATATTAATCAAGGTAAGCTGTTTCAGACTGATAGTTATTATTCATTCTTCTATTAAAAATCTGTACAATGTTCCGCCCTTTGTAGAACCACGGCTGGTATTAAAGTACATTTATCTATAACTGCCATTAGCAGTGATACAGTAAAAAGTAAAGTGTAGCACTTAGTGTGATTTTTGAAACAATATTCAAAAATTGATTTAGTACTTTGGTATACTTTTTCTTAAAAGAAAGAGGAACTTAAATAATTTAAAACTACTGCCAAAATGAACATATTCTGAGCGCGAGGTGCACACCTCGCTTACAAAACATCTCGGCAGGATTGTAATCCTACTTAAAAGTAGTAGATATTATAGCATTCTTTAACTTTGCGTAATATTAAAAATTGTCAGAGTATGGTAAGCAATGCGTCAAAATTATTTTAAACAATAAGCACCAATTATGAAACGGGCAGATGTAAACATTACGGTAAGCAGTTTTTATAAAATTGTCGGTCCAAAATCATTTCATAAATTATTGGTAGAACAAAACATGTGATAAGAAAGTGTGTTTGAACGTAGATAGTAGTTAACAAAACGTAACTCCTGCCACGTGCTATCTGCCTACCCTATCTACTATGGAAGAAATTCAGGTTCCCAGTCTAAACCTAACAACCTTGTATCAAACGGCATGGCATGACATGACACAAACGACATGTGTGCACGTTATCGTTGGAGAAATAATAAGTTATTGCTCTTCGATTAGCTTTAATAATATATAATAGGAATGGATTCTTCTGTATCTTCTACAAATGACCTGAAAACTTTTAATTGAATTATTGCATAATGACTTTTTCAGACCTCTACACGCAATTTAAAAATTAGTAAAATATGTTCGAGCGATTGTGTGTTGGGCGGACCATCAGTAACTTGAAACATCGCAGTTATATGGCAACCACTGCCGCCACATTTACACCCTACATGCACCAATAAACGCCGCCAAGAGTAAACATGTAATGAATTATAATTCAAGCATGTACATCCCAAATCCAAAGAAAATCACAATCACTTTCTTGATTATACAACAGACACCTTGCAAACAAATCCTGCAATATAATGTAAACTAAAATTTTTTTAATCAACCTTCGATCACGCCCCAGACCATGGGCGGTAGTAAGTTATCAAAAAATCGTGGTTGATTTTCTATACCTATCGAGAATTCTTGTAAATTGTAATAAGCCCAGGGTAAGGTTGGATGACAAGCGGCTTTTAGAAAAAGAAAACTCTTATGATTTGTAGCTAGCTGAGCTTTTAACCCACGGTCGCATGAGATTGGGTCAGTGAATTTAATAAGGTTAAAAAATAAGATAATGGACGCCACCTAAATTTTTATAAAGCAATTGACTAAATGTATTTGCTTAAAGGAAAAATTTAGAAATCTATATTATCACAAACCACTTCAAATACAAGATTGATTATCACAAATATGTTACTTACTTTCTTTCTGCTCTAACGAAGCTATAGGATGGCTCTGAAACATAATTACTACTAGCAAACATTTAATTTATTTAATAATCCTGTGGCTATACGAAGTCCTTAATTTTGTTTCAAATATTAATCACTGAATCATTATATCAGTTCCTTTAACAGTCATAAAATCTTCGGGAAATTAAATTTTTATAAAAAAATGAACTGAAGAAAAAAAGGTTTCTATATTCTCATTTTAAACAATTATGTACATGATAATGTAACTCAACAAAGACAAATTCTTACGAATATAATTATTACGTTACTCATGGGATGTAAAATTAGCTTTTTATGTCTACTGAATTTTAATTGAAGTCTGTATTTTATATAACAATATTCATTTATATTTAATAGCTCGAAGTAGCGCTACGGGAACTTTACAAGAAATTCAAATATTTTATACATGCAATAATGTATTTGTTAATTAATCTCTAATCAAAATTTCATTTGTTAGAATGAAAGCACGCAAACAACGTGTTGAAATAAGGTTTCGGTAAACAAGATAAGAATTACATTTGTTTAAACAAATGCTGCAAACAATGTGTTATGATTGATGTAACTTAATATCTTTTTATACATAGTTTGAAAAGAATGACTTCAAATTTGAACATGTGATTAATAAAATAAATCATTCTATATATTTAAATATTGAATCGTTAAAAGTTAAGCTTCTTTCTACTAATAAATAGGTTGCTAAATTATCTGTACGGGAATGTATTTGTATATGAAAGCATAAAGTAATTCACAATTGAACAATTAAAAATTACGTCGAGTCATATATGTGTATATGAAATAAAATACGGCACATGCAGCAAAATTTCAGGAAATCAAATGGGCTTACCCACCGACGTGAATGACCAAACAACCTATTAGCACTTGTTTCGACGTCAGCATCCTGTCAGGTGTCGGTACTATGCAACAAATCTGCTTACCAATTTTGTACTAACTGGATTTCCATGCAGATAATTTATTTACACATCAACTAAGTAGAATAATCTTAATATTCCATGAGAACCTTTGCTGAAGTTGCATTTAAAATTACGGAAGTTGTGTTGAAAATTACGGAAGTTGCACTGCAATATACTTTATTAAAAGAAATCGTAATTAATTACCTATAAAACAAACCGTTGTAAAGATTAATTACTTCATAACTGTAAGGTTAAATTTTACTTGTTTCGGCGCTTACGCCAGGAAAACTTAGTTTCCTGTAACATGTCGTCTGCTTTTATGGCAAAGCAGTGACCTTTCGGCTCGAGGAGAGGACAAAAAGTGAGCATGTCACACAAGTCGACTAACAACATGAGGATCATAGATATTTCACTTACGAGTAGGTAGCACGCGCAAGATTTGTAATGGTGTCATCAGCTATATTAATAAAATGCTTTAATTTTATTGGTTTACTAAATATACAAAAGTATTGGAAGTCATATTGGGTAAAGCGTTAAATAAATAAATGCTAAAATAACGGCCTTGTAGCAGTAATGTTGACGAATAATTCAGTTCGGAATTTTTACATGTTACAATAATAGACACCCAATACAGGAAAAATCAAAACTAAAACCAACTGTGTTCGATAAACTCCAAGGACGTTGCCAAATGTTTTAAGTTTCATAGGAACTGCAACGGGCAAAAAATACGCCACAATATTTTGGGCGCAAGAAAACAGCAAAACGAAATTTTTAAACAGTATTTATCGTAAAGGTTTTGTGCTTGAGCATGAAATCGACAAAGAGCAACAGTTTGTTTATAACTTTTTGTTAACGTTCAAATGCCCAACTGCGCTTCAAGGCGGACCACACTTAATCGCATATAACGCTACATTCAAATACTGTACAGCTTTGATGCCCAACGCTGCCTATAAACTGTAAATAACTCTTGCACCACAAAAGATATTTCGCTCGGAAAGAATGTGTACATGTCATAAATGTTAGTTCGCTGTGCGAAGCGTTGCTATGCAGACGTACCTAAGTATTGAGAAACTTCAAAAATATATATAGAATAGTTTCAGCGGTAGTAACTGAAAATAAAAATTACTGATAAGTTAATATCTTATTCTCTTTTAATTAAATTGATTAGCAGAGAAATATCGGTCAGGTACACACGTATACCTACCTATCCAATAGGTTATACCGTCTAGAGGCAGACTTGAGAAGTGAAAAATAAAAAGTGTTATAAATAAAACGAGTTCACTTCAGCAGGTTTTTCTTTGCTTTGGGATATTTGCAGTGTACATTGCAGATATATGACCTATATTGGAAGTATTAAATAGCAACAATTATTTTTAGCCATGGATCAACGAAAAGTATACGATTAATCAAAATTGACTGAAGACGAAGCATATGCATTATTGGATTCGGTGGATACAGATGATTACAATACTGATGATGAAAGTGACTTTTCCTCAGACGATAGTGATGCAGACCCTACTTATTATTCCATCTGCAATAAGTTCAATAAGTAAGCTATGTTAGAGAGTGAAGATGAAGAAGTAATCGAAAGCTACCCACCCATACATGAACGATTCGGCAATAGAAAAAGCGATTGACCTTAGCGTAAATCTTAGCGATGTAAGCGACAGCGAAATTTCTGGGTCAATACCTGAACCTAGTAATAAACCTGTCGAACCAATCAAACATCGGCATGAAGAAGAGGTTATACCACTCAGTACATTGATTGGTTCTGCTCTTGAAATAAACACAAAAGTTCAGCATTCAAAAACGTTTCACGACGCAAGAAGCATATCCAACTTGATAAAAAGCAAATATTATTTAAGGGTAGCGTAGAGTTACCTGATCATTTTTATCTAAAAACGCCGTACGAATGTTTTGTTGATAAAAATTTGCCGATCAAACAAATTTATAAGCACGTCAAATAAACATTTCTACCAAGTTCATAACATCAGCTTGGGCGATAAGAAAATATCTGGGAATCCTGATTTCTATGTCTATCTACCGCAATCCGAATATCCGAGATTATTGGGGTGAAAATTGATTTGAACCTATACGACAATCAATGTCAAGAAACTGATTTTAGGAAATTCGTCGCTACTTACACTTCAATGACAACTCAGAAGGTACTACACTGGCCCAAAAGCGAGTTTTTTTACCTGCAAATTTTTTATTTTTCCAAGCCTTTGCTGTTCCAAGCAAGGAAGGGATCTTTAACGTGCGTGACCACACTCACATACGAGACCTCCATTTTACTTCTCGTCCGAACTAGGGTGTATTTTTGTGAAAAATGCTCGCCTATCATTTTTCAAGCGGACCGTCTCGGGATTCGAACCCGGGGCCTTGGGTGTAGTAGTCACACGCATATCAACTACACCACGGAGCCGCCTCAGATCTGGGTGCAGCAGCAAATGTGGTGTCAAGATTGTCGCAGATAATTCCTATCCACAAAAAACAGAAAACTGTGCTGCAACCAGAAAAAGAGTTGGACGCCCAAGAAACTCGACGCTACCTATCAAAAAGTAGCTCAAAAGAATTTGTTTACCCACCGACGATACTGCGTATGACAGCTTCAATCACTGTCCTGAATGTTTGGATCGTTCAGGCAAACGGCAATGTGTGTGAATTTAGCACTCCATTTTTTAAAAATCATGATTTTAAAAGTTGTTCCAGATAGTTCTAATTTTGTACCGCATTGTTCCAATTCGACATTATTTTATTCCAAAAGATTCCTCGAAAATTTGGAAAAAACCTATTTTGTTAGTGGCACCCCATTTATTGAAAATCGCGGTTTTGGCCAACGCTTAACATTGTTCTAGTTGTTCCAAACAATATTCCATAAGGACAATTCCTTATCTAAACGATTCTTCAAAAAAACGGCAAAAAACATTTGTTTGCTGGCACCCCATTTTTCAAATATAAAAATTTTGGCCCTCGATTAAGATTGTTCTAGTTGTTCCAAACATTGTTCCAAAAAGACAATTCCGTATCTAAACGATTCTTCAAAAAAACGACAAAAAACATTTTCTTGCTGGCACCCCATTTTTCAAAAATCGAAATTTTGGTCCTCGATTAAGATTGTTCTAGTTGTTCCAAACATTGTTCCAAAAGAACAATTCCATATCTAAACGATTCTTCAAAAAAACAGAAAAAAAACATTATTAGATAAACAACACTGCCAAGTCAAGGGTAAACATACTTTTCCCTTCTTGCTCCAATGGATAACTTCTTGTTTTGAGCTGTTCTAAGCCTAGAAAACATAGTTCTGCAGTATGAATCTACTATCACCAACGGTTCTACCAAAAATCGATGTTTTTACTATATCGACAAGAGTAAATATAGCCTTCCTCTTTTGTTCCAATGGCTAACTTTTTGTTCTGAGCTGCTCTAAGCCTAGAGAACATAGTTCTGCAGTATGAATCTTCTATCACCAGCGGTTCTCCCAAAAATCGATGTTTATACTGTATCGACAAGAATAAACATAGCCTTCCTGTTTTGTTCCAATGGCTAACTTTTTGTTCTGAGCTGTTCTAAGCCTAGAAAACATAGTTTTGTAGTATGAATCTTCTCTCACCAGCGGTTCTCCCACAAATCGATGTTTTTACCCAATCGGCCGGAGTAAAGATAGTCTTCTTCTTCTGTTCCAATGGCTAACTATTTGTTCTGAGCTGTTCTAAGTTTAAAAAACATAATTCTGCATTATGAGCCTCCCAGCACCAGCGGTTCTCCCAAAATCGAGGTTTTTACTGTATGGACAAGAGTAAATATAGTTTTCTCTTTTGTTCCATATAGCTACCTTTTTGTTCTGACCATATAGTAGTCATAGTTTTAATTGCAAAAATAAGAAGGAAATTATGAATGGGCTCTTATGGCAAGTATGCGTGAAAAAAATCCCATAAGGATTAGATTGCATTTCATGCATTGGTGTGTGAAATAGTAGTTCGCGTATAAATATTGATGTGTGAAGTAAAACTTTACACACGGGAGTAGAAAAACTGTTTTGAAATACATTACACCAAAATCTTGGCAAATATATGACTTATTTTATTATTATTTTTATTAAATGCTATTAATATTTTATTATAAACATGTACTCCTAAATATAACTTATATGTTCGTTCTCGTTTTCGTTAGGAAAAAGCTACGTAGATTTTATAGGTATATACGTTGATTGACCTACCGTTCCATGACATAAGATCCTTGTCAAACACATTCATTAATAATTTCCTTCTTATTTTTGTAATGAAAACGATGACTACTATATAGTCAGAACAAAAAGTTAGCTATATGGAACAAAAGAGAAAAACTATACTTAGTCTTGTCCATACGGTAAAAGCATCGATTTTGGGAGAACCGGTGGCGATAGGAGATTCATAATGCAGAACTATGTTTTTAAACTTAGAACAGCTCAGAACAAAAAGTTAGCCATTGGGATAGAAGAGGAAGGCTATGTTTACTCCTGTCCATAAAGTAAAAACATCGATTTTTTGAAGAACCGCTAGTGATAGGAGATTCAAACTGCAGAATTGTTTTCTAGGCTTAGAACAGCTCAGAATAAAAAGTTAGCCATTGGGACAAAGGAGGAAGACTATGTTTACTCTTGTCAATACAGTATAAACATCGATTTTTTTGAGAACCGCTGGTGATAGGAGATTCATACTGCAGAACTATGTTTTCTAGGCTTAGAAGAACTCAGAACAAAAAGTTATCCATTGGAGCAAGAAGGGAAAGGTATGTTTACTCCTGGCCCGGCAGTCTTGTTTGTCCAAAAACGTTTTTTTCCGTTTATCTGAAGAATCGTTTAGATACGGAATTGTCCTTTTGGAACAACTAGAACAATCTTAATCAAGGGCCAAAATTTCGATTTTAGAAAAATGGGGTGCCAGCAAAAAATGTTTTTTGCCGTTTTTTTGAAGAATCGTTTAGATATGAAATTGTCCTTTTGGAACAATGTTTGGAACAACTAGAACAATTTTAATCGAGGGACAAAATTTTGATTTTTGAAAAATGGGGTGCCAGCAAGAAAATGTTTTTTGTCGTTTTTTTGAAGAATCGTTTAGATATGAAATTGTCCTTTT
Organism: Platerodrilus igneus; assembly: GCA_036346225.1. Taxonomy (NCBI): domain Eukaryota; kingdom Metazoa; phylum Arthropoda; class Insecta; order Coleoptera; family Lycidae; genus Platerodrilus; species Platerodrilus igneus. Next base: position 420,704 of record JARFIW010001137.1, read on the forward strand.
GGAACAATGTTTGGAACAACTAGAACAATTTTAATCGAGGGACAAAATTTTGATTTTTGAAAAATGGGGTGCCAGCAAAAAAAAAGTTTTTGCCGTTTTTTTGAAGAATCGTTTAGATATGGAATTGTTCTTTTGGAACAATGTTTGGAACAACTAGAACAATGTTAAGCGATGGCCAAAACTGCGATTTTCGTTAAATGGGGTGCCATTAACAAAATGGGGTTTTTCCAAAGTTTCGAGGAATCATTTGCAAAAAAATAATGTCGAATTGGAACAATGCGGTACAAGATTAGAACAATCTGGAACAACTTTCAAAATTATGATTTTTAAAAAATGGGGTGCTAACTTCACACACATCAAGCGGCAGTGTAAATTACCTGGATGCAAATTCGAAACTCGATGTACATGCTTTAAATGTAAAATACATATATGTAGCACAGCTGCAAAAAATTGCTTCGCCAAGTTTCACTTAATAATAATGTAGATTAAGAATACACTACAATATTTGTTTAAAATTATTAAATAAACAATTATATAGAACCCTTTTTTTCATTTCGCCCTATACTGGTTACACTAAATTGTATATGCCATAACTGCCCAGGTCCGCCTCAAGACGGGGATACCTTCAGCAGGTTTACCAAGTGACGGTATACCGATAACAAAATTTGGATTCAGATTCGTTTCCAGTGGTCTTCAATTCTAGGCGTCGCCGTGGATCAATGTAGTAAGCCTAAGACTACGGATCCCAAGGTCCTGGATTCAAATTCCGACACGGCCGACTGCTTGAAAAATGGCAGGTGAGCATTTTTTACAAAAATTACGCCCTCGTTCGGATGAGAGGTTAAATGGAGGTCCCGTGTGTGAGTGTTGTCACGCACGTTAAAGATCCCTACCTTGCCTGGAACGGCAAGGGTTCGGCAAAATTCTAAATTTCCAGGCAAGAAAAAACTCTCCTCCTGGCCAATGTAGTACCTTCTGGTGGAGCATTGGAAATGTAAATGAACGGTCTTCAATTCTATGAGAAAAAATTTTGCGCAACGATATAAAATTTGGGCATTAGAGGGAACATGGATTTTTATTTATTGTTACAAACCATCTACAATCTTTTATCGTAGAACAGTATCATATTTTTATTAAAATCCCATAGTGCGACCTTGTTTAAAAAAACTGTTTATTATAACGTCAATTGTGTGAGTAGTGAAATTACACCGTTAAAGATAACATCTACATTGTTACAAGTGAAAAGTTCATCCTTTTTATATACTGCCATTAATCATTTTAGAAATGTTGTTAAGCAGTTAATTACTAACGTCTTATTTATTAAATGAATTAGATTATTTGCTACCTTAACCGGTATATTGCTTAAAATGTGCAACTTTTACTTTCGAACAGACATGATGAGACATCACTAATTATCCGAGCATACTTTCTTGATATATCAATTTACACATAAACTGCAAAAATTGACTGTTGATGAAGAATTCGTTGACCTTAATCGATAGTAATAATAATGGAAAGCGTTAGTAAACCAATACTGCGATAATTAAAAATAACAACTGCTACATGATATATATTTAAACTATCAAGAAAATGAACAAGATAGCTTGATAATTAGCGTATTCGTGTCGTACTTCTTTTAGTTTGATTGAGGTATCGAATGCAAATAAGAACTAGTATTTTATAACCGCTGGCTCAAAAATTGAAAGAAGAAAATTCCCAGTTCTTGAAAACACCATCTTCCGTCTAAAAGGGCTCGCTCCCTAATAATATACGCACGATAAAAATAAAAAGAGTGTACCAGATGCATAAAATAAATAGTGAATATAAACTTCAAACAAAAACAAACCGCTGTGACCACAGAACCTACCGCTGCTAATAATATAATATACAAATAAGAAAATGTCAAAAATTATGAATTGCAATTATCATAATGCCCTTTCTTCCACGACGTTTTAGATTAAGTTGTTACCGACAGTTTAAATATGAAGCACCGTAAAAAAATAACGGCATAGCGCTGTCAACAAAATTAAAGGTTTAAACTCAGAGCCAGTTTAGCGAAGGTTGTCTGTCCATTTTTCACTGACATTATAATATTTCGCCGTTTTTAATGTTAAGCTATTAGAATAAAATGTCAAAAGTAAAAGTAATAAGCAAATTTATATAGGATGATTACGAGGGGTGCTCGATATGTATCGGGAATAAGTAACAAAAACAAAACTTAAGGTGCAAAAACTTCTTAGATGTTGTTCAAAATATTCTCCACGCTGCATACGTTGGAACCAATTTTTCTAACATTTTTTCCATTCGAATTGAGATATCTCCAAAACATGGGTTTCGAACCAATCAACCTTCTCTTCTGTTATCGAAAATCATTGTCTACGCGGTTTGTTCTTCACGTGTGGTGCCAAATCGGGACTATACTGCGGATGATCCATCAATTCGATGTTTTGAGTGCTCAAATAGTCACTTGTTTAAACCGATGTGTGCGAGCTCGCATTGTCTTGATGGACAATGATTCTGCGTCGTCGGTTTATTTTTCTTATTTCTTCGAAAACTTATGGCAAACAAATGATTGTATACCAAGCAGAATTAACTGTTCTACGATCCCCTAAAGCAAAGGTCGTGACATGTCCATTTATTCCGAAAAAACATGTAACGATTTTCTTCGAAGTGTTTCGAACACGGTAAACTTTTGTTAGATTTCATTCATCATGGAAGACCCATTCAGTCGACATCCAAGATTCGTCACCTGTGTAGATGTTATAAACTGCGTTTGATTCACCGCAATCGTATTTTTTGAGCATTTCTTTGCACCAATCGACACGAGTCTTTTTTTGGAGCGATTGTCAGATTATGTGGGATCCAACACGCACATAGTTTTTTCACAGCTATATGTTCAAGTAATATCAAATGTATACTGGTCATAGTAATGCCTAGGGATGCCTAAATCTCACGATAAATCAGTCACATGACAATCTTGCAGTATTAATTCGTGCACAGAATCGATGTTTTCTGGCATAACGGCCAATTTTGGACGACCTTCTTTAACTTCATCCGCTAGCAAACTACGGCCACGATTGAATTCACTATACCAACGATATACAGTGGTTTTAGTTGAAGTTTTTTCCCCAAAAGTTGAAATAAGTTGATTCAGGCACGTTGTGGAGATAATCCACGTCGGAAATCGTAAAAAATCATCGCACGAAAATGTTCACGAGTCAATTCCATTTTTTGGCCGAGACGAAATTTTCAACTCAATCAAAACAAAACAAATAGTGTTCATATGGCAAAATGTTATAAGTTTGTATACTGTCAAAAATTTCAAACTTTAGGTTAGAAACGTCAGATCGGCAGATCGAACCTAGCAACACTAGAGTTGTCAGTTCCCGACACATATCGAGCACCCTTCGTAATGTTAATAGTTCATTAGAAGCTTATAGGAGCGAATCTTTTATAAATTCTATATTTAATAAAAATATTTTTAAATTTGCAGAATATTGCTACGTACACATTGATATATGTTAGTTACTATTAAGATTTGTATTCCTGAGGTAAGTAAAATATACCCATACAGAGCACTTTCGATTAATTTAATTGTAAATCGTCTTCAATGTGAATTAAAATTAAAAGATAAAATAATGACAGTAGTTTTTCGAATTTAGATTTTCAGTGGAGCATAATCTTGTGTTGTTTAGTTTGTGGCTATCGATTCCCATTTCTTCTGTTTGGTCTAGTCTTGTTAGATTTTTTTGAGGTAATGTGATGTAGAACTTTTTCGTCTTTATTTTTTTCGAGTTTATGGTTTTCTACAAGTAAGTGGTGGCCGAAATCTGATTGGCTGGGCCTGTTGATGTGTTTTTTGGTTCAGGTCTCAAGGTTTCTGAATGTTCTGCCTATATATGTCATGTTACATCAAGGGCAGCTTAGTTTATATATGCCGCTTTTTGATAGGTCTGGGATACTGTCTTTAGTGTTATTTATGCATGTGTTAAGGTTTGTGTTAGATTTGTAAGTTACTTTTATGTGGGGGTGAATTTTTTAAAGGATTTATGTGTTTTCGTTTAGGTTGTTGTTAATGAATGGAATGCCGATGAATTTTTGGCTGGTTTCTTGGTTGTTATTCGGGTATGCTTTTTGTATTTGCTTTTTTAGTGTGTTTTTTTTTTATAATGGATTCAATAGTTTTGGGGTTGCGTCAGTTTTTTTGGCTATGTATTTTAGGATTGCTTTTTCTTCGAGGAAATGTTGTTTGTCCATTGGGGTGTTGATTAGTCTGTTTATGTAACTGTTTCTGCCATTTTCCGTTGGATATGGTGGGTTGAAGTTTCATGTAGGGTGTGATTTGTTTCTGTTGCTTTTTTGTAGATGTTGAATTTAAAGATATTATTTTTCCTGATTTTGAGGTGTAGGTAGTTGATGGAGTTGTTTTGCTCATGTTCAATTATGACTTGGATTTTGGGGTTTAGGTTACATAGTTTTGTTAAAAGTGTGTTTGCCTTATTACGGTTGCTTTTGAGAAAAAATATGCTGTTATCTACGTATCTGAATCATTTGTATATGTTTTTGCGTATTATAGTTTCTTTTTCTAGATTGTCTGTGCAAATGTCAGCAAGTAGAGAGGAGAGGTGATTGCTCATCGTTTGCTCGTTTGCTTGTGAATATTAATTTTTGTTAAATGAGAAAAGTCTTGTTGTGGGCATAGTGTGAGTAAAGTTATGTAGTTGTCGATGTCGGTGTTATTTATGTTACGTTGCTTTAAGATTTCTGTGACTAAGGGGATTGTTTCATAAGGGTCGATGTTGCTGTATAAGATAATGATGTCTAATAAAACCATGTGGTTGTTTGAAGGACTTTTGAATTCTTCTATTTCTTTTATTAGTAGGTTTGAGTTTGTGATGGTGTGTTGATTTGTGAAGTTTGTTAGGTTGTTGAATAGTTTTAAGAGAAATTTTGATGGAATTGATGTAGGTAGATTAATGAATGAGTATACTGGTCTAATGGGGATGTTGTGTTTGTGGATTTTTGGCAGTCCATACAGTCTTGGTGTACGTGGATTGCTTGGGATTAGTGATTTTGAGACATTATTTTTATCATAAATGTTTTTTTGGAATTAATGATTGTTTTGAGTATGTTGTAAAAGATCGCTAGAGGGTTTTTGTTTAGTTTGTTGAAAGAGCTATCTGTTACAAATATTTCGACTTTGTGTATGTAGTCTTCTCTTTTTAGGATTAGTAGGCAGTTTCCTTTGTCAGCCTTTGATATGACTAGATTGTTATTTGAAATTTTTTAGCGAATTTTTTTGATTGTATTTAGATCTTTGTTCGATTTGTTGTTTTGTGTGTGTTTCTGGCTTTTTTGGAATAAGTTCGACCTATTTCGTTGCGTAGGACGTTTATTGTGTTGTAGTTGATTTCTAGTTGTTCGAGTGCAACGTCTGTTTCAATGGATTAAAGTTTTTTTATTGGTTTATTATAAACAACATTTCCAATAATTGGCATTTACAAAGAAAACAAGAAAAATGTGGAAGATGAACAAGAGCTGTGTTGATATCTTAGAGTTAAAATCTTTTAGAATTTTTTCTTTTAGCAATACCTGGCCATTTGAGGTTAAGAAATTATGTTTTAAGAAAATAAATATGTATATATATATATATATATATATATATATATATATATATATATATATTATTTTATGTTAATAGAGTTTAAGTTTAGCTTGAATTTTTATTCGAGTTCATTTGGTAACTAGGTAAAGTATAAAAAAAGATTCAGTATTTTGGAATGAACAATGAAATGATACAGTCAAAAGTTAGTATTTAACTGTTTTTTTTTTGTTTATTATAAACGACATTTCCAATAATTAGGATTTATATATGCCAAAATTAAACATTAAAAGCAAAAAAAATGTGGAGTGCCGAACAGTTTTTCGATGGCTTAGATTTAAGGTCATTTTAGGATGTCTTTTTTAGCAATTACTGATCAAATTCGAGGTTAAGAATTTGTTTGTAGGAAAGTATATTTGTAATTTTATATTGAAATTATTTTATGTTAATAGAGTTTAAATTAAGATTGAATTTTGTTTCAATTTGTTTAGGAACTAAGTAATGTCAGCTAATTGGTAAAGGATATCAAGCTACCCCAGAGATGGAATATTATATGGGGAAAGCATTTCATTTTGAGAAAGCTTTTTAATTATGATAGAAAAGCATTTTTAAGGGAGTTCGAAAAAGCTGGTATATAAAGTGATAAAATTTAGGATACCAAAGCAAGGAAGATTTATAATCGTCTTCAGTGTAGATATAATATTCAAAAGGAATAGCTGTGACCGACGGCTTAGCGCCCCTCGATTTTGACAAAAGTAGAAAAACCTTTCAGGATAAGTGTTAATATAACGTAGAATTTTTGTATTTAATCCATTTATATTTATTATTTATATTTCTACATTATTTTATTTCGAATTATCTATTTCTTTTATACCTTTTTTCATAGAAACCCACTGCTGCACCACTGCAGTTGGTCGACGCACCCTTATATTGTTGCGGGGTCCCTGACCCTTCACGGCAAATCCAAATTTAGTAATTTATGCTCATTGCACCTGTAACACATGGCCAAAGATTGTCAAGTAGTGTAATACGTCGTCTCGTCCTGTTGAAACTACTGCCTATTCATTTGAAGGTTCCTGGCTCGATAAAACCGTCTGACATCTTGAACAAATGGTGATCACTATGTATCGTTTATCTTGCTCCGTTAATCTTTGTTCCACCTGCATTCGGTACAGAAATCCACTAATGTCATTACACAATTGCCGAAGTGACGTATTGCTGATGTTCAACTTCAAGAATATTAGCCAAAGGCTTCATTTTGGTAACTCCAACATCTGATTGAAGACACATCTACGATTCTTATTTATAGACACAGTACTGGCCTACCAACCTTTCCTTCTGTTGACACAATATATTACCAGTACAAAAATTTTAACAATAGATAATATAACTGTGTTACTTGGTGTAGCCTTCATAAACTGTTCGCGATATTGTTCCGCTACTAACTTCAAACTCTGAGCGCCTCAACAACCATGTCCATACCAATTAAAATACTCCACAATGAAAAACTTCTTCCACTGTCGGCAGAACTATTTTCAACTGTTATCTCACGGGACAACGTTCTTCAAACTAATACGAACAAGCACCGACTCACCGACGAACGAGCATGCGCATGAAACCTGCGGGTAATTCAGTAGGAGCGACTCCGTGGCGTAGTTGGTATGCGCGTGACTACTACGCCCAAGGTCTCGAGTTAGAATCCCGACACGGTCCGCTTGGAAAATGTTGGGCGAGCATTTTTCACAAAAATTCGCCCTCGTTCAGATGAGAGGTGAAATGGAGGTCCCGTGTGCGAGTGTTGTCACGCATATTAAAGATCCCTACCTTGCTTGGAACAGCAAGAGTTCGGCAAACTTCAAAATTTTCCAGCAATAAAACCCGCCTCCTGTCCAATGTAGTACTTTCGGATGGAACACTGGAAAAATCAAATGTAGGGGGTACTTCAGTACTCAATGTAGTACCTTGGGAGGAGTATTGTAAGGTCAAAATATAAGGACAATGCAGTACTAGGAAGCTCCATGGATGAGATAGGTTCGCATATGACTACCGATCCTAAGGTTCCGGGTTCAATTTCCGGCACGGACCGCTTGAAAAATGTTAGGTGAGCATTTTTCACAAAAATACGCCTCGTTCGGATGACAAATAAAACTTAGACACTGCGTGTGAGTGTTGTCACGCATGTTAAAGATCCCTACCTTGCTTGGTATAGCATGGGTTTGAGAAAACTCAAAATTTCCACATAAAACAAAAACTCGCTTCCTGGCCAATTTAGTACCCTCGGGTTAAGAATTGGAAAGTCAAATGCAGGGGTATTCCAGTACTGCGAATTATGGTGCGTGCCATACATCGACAAATGTTAAAAGACAAATCATTCACAAAAAAATCACAAACGGCAGTTATTAAAATTTTTCGTACTTTTTACTTGTTAACGGTGCGTAATAGGTTTTAAATTTCTTTCGATTTTTACACTGAGCAAGAAATGTTAAAGCTGAATATGTTTCAAGATTTTAAAATACGGGTTTTCTGAGCCCCAAAAGTGCTAATTCCGTCGATTTATCCACTCCCTGACTAGTGCTGCATCGTCGGTCCAAGTTATTGTATTAAAAGATTAGAATTTTCTTGAATTTTGAGTAAAATGTCTCCACACAATACAATACGTCTTAGATTATATTTCCTATGCGCAGTTCCTGGACAGTTACAAGTGAAAATATTTTGTTTCTTTAAGATCGACACATTAATTAGACTGTCCCAAACCTTTAGCCCAGGAACATATTGAGCCATGACGATTCTATCCGAAATTTGCTAACAAATTGACTTTATTATTTTTATCATTCTAAACATGTTTGATCTCTATTCTGTTGAGTTGCTTGACACATACAAATTATAAAAAAAGTTTCTTCTATTGTTTTAAACTTTTATTCCTTAACGGCAATTGCAGATATTTTTCATTAACAGTACAATTTCTGTCTGTAATTTTCAGTTATATACGGTGAATGTAAAATAAATTCAAAATGCCTTTGTTTGATTACTTTTATTTTCAATTTTCAGAACACGAACTCAAGCGTCTGTAGCAATAATTAATAGACAACAATAAACTACATACAATAGCAATTTTAGCGGGTATCGTTTTTCACGTTCTATTATACGTAATTTTCATAAATTAAACGAAGAACTCAAGTTCCTCAATAAATTTCCTCTTTAAGGTAGGTACACTAGAATTTATTTAAGAAGAGCCTGTACGTCATTTGACATATGCGCAAAGCTTGAAAGTCAGTGGCGAAGTGGATTTAATAATTTTTAGGGTTCCCATAGAGTAAATATTCTAAAATCAAGTTTAATTTTATTGGTGGTTTAAATTAACTTGGCGAATACGCGAATAAGCAAGGCATAAAACACAAAGAAACAGAAAGAAAACTATGAAAGCGTAAGAAATAAATATAGAATGTCAAAGTCACAAGTGTCAATTGACATTTAACAGCAAATTATCTACGCCACTGATATGCTGAACGAACACGCCTGTTTATATACAATAGACTAATCTGACACCATTTCAGCCTGTGCGCATGATGACGTACAGGTTCCTCTTAAATAAATTCTACTCTATCAATCTAAAGAATAGCTTTTTGTTTCATTATCGTAATTTAACAAGTATGGTGCTATTGGAAATAGATAACTTTTTGACGTTCTTCCGAAGTCGAGCGTTTAAACGAACTAACAATTGTTTAGCTTCAAAATTACCAAAAAAAATACGATCAGGCAAAAAGAAATCCTAAGATTTATGCTTTTATTTAAACCCAAATCAAAAGCCGGAACTGTTCCGGTTCCCAAGGTAAACTTTTTGTCACTGACGTTTCTATCAACATTTTCGTTTTGAAGTAATTATATCTTCATTAGCTTTAAAAGTATGCCCTCCTGATGCACTATCGTTCAGCACTTATATACTTTAATAAAAAATATGTTAACTAATCTATCTGTCAATATTGCCCATATTGTAATAAACGCCAGCAGGCGATCTAGGAATGAAAGGATAAAGTTTTTAAGCTAATAATGAATTGATTGACAATTCAACGGTCAAATATAATGCGATGGCTAGAAGATTCTACCGCTGCCTAGATTAATATAGGAGGTGTATAGTTCGATATATAAACCCTTCGATCCGACAGGCAGGGAAGTCCGAGTAGTAATCCACAAGCGATATGAAATAAATTGTTAAAATAAATACACTTTATGCCTATGTACCTTACGATAGAACAGTCAGTGCTTGTGCTTGTTAGTGCTAGTACTAAGAAATACAGTGTAACCATCGCGTTGAGAAAGAAGTTAGTGCAGACAGTGATCTCAATAGTGGCACCTCAGTACATTAAATTTTCTCTATAAATAATGATGTAGTGGAACGAATAAAATTCTGTAAATTTAATTTCGTTTCAATATGGTGATTCCCAATCCGTATTGTGGTATTCTGCCTCTACTTACCCTAGATTTTTCGTATTCCAAAAGTACTCATTATACCTGTATAATATTCCGCAATTAGTTAATGTTCACTTATCCGTCCAAATAATAGTATTTAAAATTATTTAATTAATTCGGTCAACCAGCCAATTACAGTATGCTAACCGTTTAGCAGTATCCTCGGCTAGCAGTACCTGATTTACATGTACATTATGACCTTTAAAACTATCTTTAGGTAAAACTTTCCAGAGGAAGCGATTTGGCGAATTAATGCAGATAGATTATCTTTTATTTTAGCATCATATTACATAAAATTAACAATAATTTAATTTAATATTACTTAATTTAAAACGTACAGCTTGCAAAATTTTGGCAGCAGTTTCAGCATGAACTTGATTACCAAAAGCACGGCAAGGTTTGCAAATGGGCCCGTAAACTGTAACAGTCCTGTCAAATAAAAAAATAGATGTTTGACGATGTAGCTCGCTTTCGTTTTAAAATATAACTTTTCTTCATCAGTGTAGAATATTGGTTAGCTTTTAATTACTATAAATAGTTTATAATTGCACAAAATACAAAAATTACTTTAGAATGACCACAGCGAACACCGTAAATTGTAAATGTTTTCGTGAAGTGTAAATCTGGTTTCTTTAATTTTATACATATTACACAGGTACATAATTAAGCATTTAATTTTGTTCTTAAATACGAATTACAGCATTAAGTGTTACCATGCATTTAGTAAAAGAGCATAATTATATTTAGTATATATTCTATTATTACTCTAACAAATTGTTCGTTTTTCATATATGCAGGCTCGTGCCGTACAAATAAATATACAAAATCAGTCCAGTGCACGACATCATATGACAATAGAAATTATGTTCGTTTGTCAACCGACAACTGCGTAAAGTAAAATTCCTCATCGTTTTAAATGTCCTGCTTGTTCGTGGACATCTCCATTGGAACTTCCTATGATAATTAATTATCCGACGAAAATGATTGTACAAAGTGATGGGAAATTGCCCTGTACAAAGTGCATACATAAATAGTAATTGCTCACTAACACAAACAAACTGAATGTTTTATTTCACGTAGGTTGATGAAGGGTGCAAGAGAAAAAATTCTATATTCTGATTTTTGTATTGATTATTTTGCGAGTGAAAAGTTCATTGTTAAGGTAACGAATACTTGTTTTCAAACAATCAGAACGGAAAATTTCCAGTAAATGATATATGCGGTGAAGCACTCAATTATATCATTTAACATAGCTTACTTTATTAATTATTATAACTATTCGTCAGATGCCACATAAGAAGACACAGTTATTAGGTTACCAAAATCTGAATAAAAGGAAAAAGGCGTAGAGCTAAACAATAATCCCAAAATTACAGTATTCTTCTAAGAACGAAAGAGTACTCTTGGTTAGATTAGAATCTATACCGGTAAACACGGTAATAATACAAGTATACATGCCCACCTCTACCTACAGTGACGAAGAGGTAGAAGTGATCTACAAAGATATCGAAGACATATTAAGATACGTAAAAGAACATGAAAATTTAATAATTACGGAGGATTTTAATGCAGTGGTAGGCGAGGGTAGGGAAGGAGCGGCAATAGGTTTATTTGGTTTAGGTACGTGAAACGATAGAGGAAATAGGCTAGTAGAATTTTGCAGCAAGAACAATTTACTCATCACAAACACAGTTATTTCAACATCATGCTAGAAGACAATACACGTGGAAGATGCCAGGAGATATAGGAATATATTAGATAGATTACATTCTTGTTAGACAACGGTTTAGGAATCAAGTAAAAGACCACAACATCGTAATTATGAAGGCCGCACTTAAATTTTAAGATCTGAAAAGAGAAACGGGTAAAGGCTCTTTGACTTTAAAAAACTAAAAGATAAAGATATTCAAGAAAGATTCGAAAAAAAGTCAAATGAATTGCTGAAAGATATCGAGAAAATTTCTGATACTAGAAAAATAGAAACAGAATGGAGTAACATTAAATCCAGCTTAGACATGGCGGCCAGAGATATTCTGGGGTATACACAAAAAGAAAATAAGAAACCATGGATAACAAAGGATATTCTGAATTTAATAAAAGAAAGACGAAAATACAAAAATAAATCAGACGAAACAGGAAAACAGAGATACAAAACCATAAAATGAGAAATTATTCGCAAATGCAGGAAAGCTAAAAACAATGAATTGATGAAAAGTGCAAAGAGGTACAAACCTAAAATGGAAATAGGAAAGACAGATGAAGCATATAAACTAATCAGAATCAATTTTAAAGATATCAAACCGTATAGCAAAAACATAAAGGACACGGGAGGAAACGTCATTATAGAAAATGTAATGAAAGTGGGTAGATGGCAATAATATATAGGGAATTTATATGCAAGAGAGGAACTAACAGCATTAGAACAGGAATGAGACATTGAAAATGATAACTTGCGATATCCTATACTCAGAGATGAGTTTGAATTAGCATTAAAGGGTCTGAAAAATGATAAGGCCCCCGGGTACACATAAGGTGCAAGCAGAAACTCTAAAAGCCGCTGGGCAAACAGTAACAAAACGGCTCTTCCAACTTGTAAGCTATATGTACGAGACAGGCGAGATACCCAAAGATTTCAAACGTAACATCATAGTAACTATACCAAAATAGAAAGGCGCGGATAGATGTAAAAATTTTCAAACAATAAGTTTGACAGCACACGTGTCAAAAATATTAACTAGAATTGTACAAAGACAAATGGAAAAACGAGCTGAAGAAATACTAGGAGAAGATCAATTTGGGTTTAGGCGAAACAGGGGAACACGGGAGGCTATTTTAGCTCTGAGAGCGATAATGGTTAAAACAATAGAAAAAGGGGAAAGCGTATATATAGGATTTTCCTTAATCTTCGTTGTGAATTAAACCACTCATAGTTTTTAAAATTATATTTATTTACGTTTCGATCCATGAGCTAAGATCGTTGTCAAAATAATAAAAACTTCAAGTTTGACATTTATGACATAAATTGAAGGTGACTTTGATTTATTGATGTTTGACATATTTCGTTTGAATACATTAGGTGCAAATTTTAAAGTTTAAAAGAATGATTGCCTTCATTTTGTGTTGCGGCCTGAGACCGGCTTTTTCAGGTAGCCAATACGCTTAACATGAAATCAGCTGATTAATTTTTATTGGTAATTTCAAATAATTCAATAATTTCAAGATTGGAAACATTTTTTAACATGTTTCTATTTATATGGTTGAGATGATGGTTATTAAAGAAGTGTGTGATTACGTTATCGTAAGGCTTAAGCAGCCGAGGGCTGCTAATATGCCTATTATTAGTAATTAGTTGTATGTACAAATAGAAATCATGTATTGAAGCTGTGTTTCATGTTAATATCGCAAGGAAACCCAAGAAAAACTTGCAATGCTACCTATATATTGTGGGCATTTGATTTTCATTTGTTATTTCTTTTATTATTTCTTTTAAACAAAGAAATTTTAAAGAAAGAGAAAGATCTAATCAGATGTACACTAATAGAAAACAAGTATCCTAAAAGAATAATAGAGAAAGAAATGAATAGATCCCAAAAAATAAAGAAAAAGAAAGCAACAACAACGATGCGCACCAAAAAATGCTCTCAATACCATACATAAAAGGATTCTCTGAAAAAACCAAAGAATAAAAACAAATTCAGAATTAAAACAGTATTTAGAACCACCAATACACTAAGAACACAATTAACAAAACAAAACCCGAAAACGCAATACAAAGTTCAAAAAACTGCATCTACAAAATACCGTGCGAATGTAATAAGTTTTATATAGAAGAAAGTTCCAGAATATTTGAAGTTTGAATAAAAGAACATAAATCATATATAAAAAATAGAAAATTTGAAAAATCCATTATTTGCCAACATGCATGGGACACCAGTCATAAAATAAAATGAGAGGACGCAAAAATTATCGACAAAGAAGAAAACCACCAAAAACGCAAAATCAAAGAAGCTGCTTATATAACCCTACAAAAAATAACTGCGTAGCAAATTCTGTGTCTTCCAGTAAGCAATGGATTCCATTACTAAAAGAAATAACAAATGAAAATCAAATGCCCACAATATCTAGGTAGCATTGCAAGTTTTTCCTGGGTTTTCCTTGCGATATTAACAAGAAATACAGCCTACATACATGATTTCTAATTATACATACAACAACTAATTACTAACAATAGATATATTAGCAGCCCCCGACTGCTTAAGCCTTACGGTAACGTAATCACACACTTCTTTAATAACCATCATCTCAACCATATAAATAGAAACATGTTAAAAAATGTTTCCAATCCTGAAATTATTGAATTATTTGTAATTACCAATAAAAATTAATTAGCTGATTTTACGTTAAGCGTATTGGCTACCTGAAAAAGCCGGTCCCAGACCGCAACACAAATTGAAGGCAATCATTCTTTTAAACTTTAAAATTTTCACCTAATGTATTCAAACGAAATATTTCGAACATTAATAAATTAAAGTCACTTACAATTTATGTCCTAAATGTCAAACTTGAAGTTTTTATTATTTTGACAACGATCCTAGCTCATGGATCGAAACGTAAATAAATATAATTTTAAAAACTATGAGTGGTTTAATTCACAACGAAGATTAAGAAAAATGCTAAACAAACCACAAAAACATACAATCATCTCAACCATATAAATAGAAACATGTTAAAAAATGTTTCCAATCCTGAAATTATTGAATTATTTGTAATTACCAATAAAAATTAATCAGCTGATTTTACGTTAAGCGTATTGGCTACCTGAAAAAGCCGGTCCCAGACCGCAACACAAATTGAAGGCAATCATTCTTTTAAACTTTAAAATTTTCACCTAATGTATTCAAACGAAATATTTCGAACATTAATAAATTAAAGTCACTTTCAATTTATGTCATAAATGTCAAACTTGAAGTTTTTATTATTTTGACAACGATCCTAGCTCATGGATCGAAACGTAAATAAATATAATTTTAAAAACTATGAGTGGTTTAATTCCCAACGAAGATTAAGAAAAATGCTAAACAAACCACAAAAACATACAGCGTGTATATACGGTTTGTACATCTGGAAAAAGCATTCAACAATGAAAATGGAAAAAAATGTTCGAAATACTCAAAAAGATTGGAATGAGTTATAGAGATAGAGGAATAGTACAGGGCTTATACAAGGAGCAAACAGCAGTAATAGCATTAGTGCAGGAACGTAGAGAAGTAAACATTAGGAAAGCGTGAGACAGGGATGTGCCCAAGCACCATCAAATGCAGGAAGACATTTGGAATTACTATGCAGGGACAAAAAATTGATATGCTGAGATTTGCAGATGATATAGCGGTATTAGCATCTAGCAAGGAGGAGTTAGAAGCTGTTCTTAATGAAGTGAAAACGGGTCTAACAGAGAGATACGGTATGAAAGTTAACAAAAATGAAACTAAAGTACTAGTATGCAAAAGAGGGGAAAATAAATCAAAAACAAGAATACAAATAGGTAACAAGAACTTACAAGAGGTTAAGGATTTCTGCTACCTAAGAAGCCAAATAACGCAAGATGGGAAAAGCGCAAAAGATATAAAACAAAGATTAGCACAAGGTCGTGCTACATTTAACAAGAAAAAGCAACCACTGTGTTCAAAAACTACAAACATAGAAACAGGGGAAAGATTGCTTAAAACATATTTGTGGAGCACAGCACTGTACGGGTGTGAAGCCTGGATAGTAGAAGAAGCGGACAAGGAAAAGGTAAAACCCTTTGAAATGTGGTGCTACAGACGAATGATGAATATATCATGGACAGACAAAGTTAACAAAAAAAATGGAACAAAAAATGGTAGGGGAAGAAAGAAATATGTGGAAAACGGTAAAAATAGGAGAGATAGGATGATAGGCCATATACTACGGCATGAGGGAATAGTGCGAAAAATATTAGAAGCAGAGATAGGAAAAAAGAGAAGTAGAGCTAGACCTAGGTTAGACTACTGCACACAGATAGGGAAAAATATGGGGTGTAGGAATTTCAGGGAAATGTGTAGGCTATCTCAGAATAGAAATCAATGGAGGTACGCTTCCAACCAGCCGCACGATGGATAAATTAATGACGAAAAAGTAACTGTACTTAAACATGATGATTATTATAAGCAACTAGAAGTATTTGTTGGGCAATATTCTCAAATAATGTTAATTGTGTGAAAGGTTTTACTGGAAAACTATTAATTTGGCAAATGTCTAAGTGTTGGGGGATCTTAGCAGTCACAGGCTACTTACCCCTCTTCACAACCTTACATGTGATTTTCCAATGCTCCATCCGAAGATACTACATTGGCCAAGAGGCGAGTTTTTTTTACCTGGAAATTTTTAGAATTTTGCCGAACCCTTGCCGTTCCAGGCAAGGTAGAGATCTTTAACGTGCGTGACAACACTCACACACGGGACCTCCATTTATCCTCTCATCCGAACGAGGGCGTAATTTTTGTGAAAAATGCTCACCTGCCATTTTTCAAGCAGTCGGCCGTATCGGTATTCGAACCCAGGACCTTGGGATCCGTAGTCTTACGCTTACTACATTGATCCACGGCGACGCCCCCTCTTCACAACCACTGAATGTTGGAGAAATAGGTTATATAATTGTAAAACAATAGAAGAGGCCGAACTGAATCTAACAAGAAAGAACTGCGCCTATGATCAAAGACAACAAACATAGAAACAATAAGAAAATTGTTGAAAGCATATGTGTGGAGCACAGCACAGTATGCCTGCGAAATACGGGCAGTAGGAAAAGCAGACAGAAAACCGGCAGCAACCTTTTGGAATGTTGTGCTTCAGATGTATGAAAATGATTGCATGCACAGACAAAGTTAATAACAAATATGTTATAGAAATAGTAGGGATATCTGTGGAAGAAAGTAGGAGAAAATAAAGTGCAGAATACGCTTTAAAGTATTTTTGGGGAATAGTATAGGATATATTACAAGCAGATATAGGAAAAAGGAGGTAGATGTAGACCTAGATCAGATAGCGAAAGATGCAGACTGTGCAAATTTCAGGGAAATGTGTAGGTTAGTTCAGAATAGAAAACAATGAAGGTACGCGGCTAACCAGTTCCAGGTCTGAAGACCTAATGATGATGAAAGTCTAATAAATTTTTCAGCGGTGGAATTTGATAATAATAAATAGTTGGAATTCTACGGAAACACTTTAAAGCGTTAGAACAGCCAGTGAATGATTTCACCGAAAAAACATCAAAAGGAAATCTGTCACATATAGCTCGGGGTTACAAGGATATAATGGAAGAAATTAAAGATAAACCTAACTTATTAGATAGCAAATGCTTTGAATTGTTAAACAGAGTAAGTGAGGTGATTCAGAAATCATGTTTAACAACCATCTGGAAGCATTCGCCAATTTTCGTCTTGAGTCACATATACCGGACGATGCAGATACCGACCAACCACTTAGCGGAAGGCTAGAATGTCAATAGAGTTCGTTAGAAAAAAAAGGTCTGGTATAGACGATGCACAACTGAGGTTTAATAGTCTATAAAGAAGTAGAATCAAAGGAAATATTGGACTCGGTTGAACATAGATTAGAATCATCAATCATAAACATTGAGTCAAAGCAGAACTTATCGATAAATATAAATACGCAAGGGGTGACCAAACATATTGCAAAATAGAACATTAGTTTTACGGGAGACACACAGCGAGTTCAAGTAAAAAATTCTTAGAACGGATAAAGAATTGAGGATGGCCAGAAGACTGATCCATCAGCAGCTTCTTCAGAGTGCAGTTGACCTATTTCAAGGGTAGGTGTTTATGTGTAACAAATCAATAAAAACAAAAATAAATACTTGGTAAAAATTAAAATAAGAATTAAAATTTGACAAGGCACTAATGGAGGAAATCCAATCACGGAAGCAAGGGCAAGACAACAGAACAGTCATTTATATTACCTCAATGCTAGACTTATTAAACTGTCTAATAATAAAACCATCTGCGAAAAACCAATCAATTAAGATACGTTTGAAAAATTTTCAACCCTATTATGCAAACAGATTGAGCTCACCAAAAATTGACTCAATCGATAAATTAATACAACTAAGCCTACAACTCGAAGACACTAAATTGCAAAATTCTAAATTCAGAAACAAAAACCAAACAGTTACGGAACTCTTGGAACCTGATTTAGCATATAAACACAGTATTATAACGAAGAAAGTGAATAATATCAAAAATTTTTCTCAACAAAACTGGCTTCAAAATCTATAGGATCCCAAATACAGAATTCAAAGTATTACCTTAAGGCGAGTACCATAATAAAACTAAATAATTTAGAATGCTACAATTGTAGGGGAAAAGGATACACGTATCATCGTTGAATAAAAAATCACGCTTTATTTTGTTATATATGTGGAACAAAAGAAGAAGTGTATGCAAATTGTCCAAAATGTACGTCCAAAACAAAAAGTTGCCTTCGCAAAAACAATCATAATAGACAGAAACAGTAAAGAATGTAAGGAATGGTTGCAAATAGTAAAACAAATTCCAACTACAGAAAACAAATTGAATTCTTTACTATATGTGAAAAAGCAAGATCCATTTATATACGTCAGAATAAAAATGAATCGATTTTAGCTTTACTGGATATAGAAGCAACACATACGGTCGTAGGAAACCTAGGAATTGAATATTACAAAGAAGTTTGGATTTAAATTATTGATCAAAGACGGATCGAGGTATCTAAAAGCCGCATATTGAACTCGCCAGCCTTTGTTGAGACAAGTGAAATTTTCAATAGAAATAAATACACAACTTCCCTGCTACATTATCCAAATCTATCAACACTACTTTAATATTAGGATCGGATGTATGTCGAACATTTAAGATTAAAGCGAATTTTGAAAGTAATACCTTTTTTATGTCAAATGATAATTCAGTGGAAAGAAAAATCAATTCTAAAAATGATTTGCCCAAAGCACAAACGAATTATTTGTATGGCATAAAAGAAGACTTCAAGTTAATAGGCGGTCCCACATTGGGAAGAACTAATAACGCAGTGCACAATATTGATACGAGAGGCGCCAAACCCATCAAGCAAAGGCACCATCCTGTATCGCAAAATATGCTGTAAATATTGAATAAAGAAATTGATACCATGCTAGAGCAACGAATAATACAGCCCTCTAAATCACCATGGAATTCACATTTAGTGCTGGTCAAAAAGAAAAATGAGAAACACGAGTTTGTTTTGATGGTCGTCAATTAAATTCAGTAACAAAAATAAATGCAAACGGATTACCATACATAAATTATATTTTGGACAAATTTCGAGATGCGAAGTACCAACTTGCATTGATTTGAAAAAGATTTTTTTACCAAATAAATTTAAAACCAGAGTCTAGAGAAAAACAGCTTTTACAGTACCAAGAGGAGGGGCTATTGAATTTGTAGTATTACCCTTCGGTTTGTGCAACAGTCCCCAAACGCAGCAAAGGTTAATGGACAGCAATCTAGGGCCGCGCTTTGATGTGTTCGTGTATCTCATTGATGCCATCATAACGTCATATTAGCCCGCTAAAGGCAATATCTCAAGCTATGCGGGAGGCAAACTTAAGCATCAACTTTGTAAAATGCGAATTCTCTAGATAATCGTTGAAATACTTAGGATACATAATTGACAGAAAAGCGTTTCGTACTGACCCAGAAAAAATTCAGGCTATGGTAAACTTTCCAACCACGCACGACAGTAAAAGCAATTGAACGATTCTTAGACATGACAGGATGGTACAGAAGATTTGTAGAAGACTTTCAATAATATCTGACCCACTCTTGAATTTGAACAAAGAAAAAAAAATGATGGGTCCCATAAAATGGAATTTAAAAGTGGAAAAATCTTTTCAACAATTAAATCAATATTACGTACATCGCCCATTTTAGCAAGTCCAGATTTTTACTAAACAATTCAATGTACAGACAGGTGCATCTTAAGTAGCCTGGGCGTAGTTTTGTTGTAAAGAGAAGGCTTAGACGAAACACGCATACAATATACCAGTAGGTCCTTAACCAAGCAGCTCACAATTTTTTCTTGTTATCCTGAGATAAGGTTTCATTATTTTTTGTTGTTGGACAAACCCAGCCCGTGAAAATCTAGAAAGTAAAACCATAAAAAGTTGCTAAAATAAAGTATATTTACGTATGCGTCATTTTGGGTAATGGAAAAATTATAACTTGAAAATAAATGTACCTAGATCAATTTTTTTGATAGATCCTTCGACAGAATTAAATTTAGACGTTTTGTCAAATTGAAGCCTATCGTCCACCTCCTATTTCAAGCGAGACCTCAATGGTGTGCATCGAAAATAAAACATTTTGTATATAAATTAAAAGAATGGTTTTTGAAACAGACCTCACTTGGAATCTTTTGATATTTTATTTGCAGGCAGAAATAAAAATGACTATATCACTAAATTGGAATTATTATTAAGCAAATATAATTACGATTAAAACGAATGCAAATTAAACATGATAATCAGACTATGAATTATGACAAGAACGTTATAATTTAGTTAAGTACAGGAACTAAATATTCTAGTATGATGCCATAATTTCAAGATTGTGAAAATGAAATTTTTCTTAATATTTTCTTAATATCTCCGGTACAGCAAAAGGATTATTTTCAACACACAAACTATACATACGTCAGAAGATCGATTAAAGCGTTTCTCAATGCTCTACATTTATACATACTACAATAAAAAAAAAGCAGGTTTCTAAATTTTGCAATACGAAAAATGGAAGTTGGACATTAACTCTTTAATTAATGATTATTGTTGTTTTTGGTTATTGCGTTTTTCTCTCCAACCCGTTTACAAATCGCACCGGTTGAATTTAATCTATAGGATGTAGTTGTAATATAGGTGCTTATTTTTAATTGAATACCTCCAATAGTGGTTTATATTTAGTTAAATTAAATGTATGCATAACAGAACTCAAAATAAATAAATAACGTTGTATGGGCAAAATTGTAACAAAATTATTGCACACCTATTTCAAGATTCTTTATTGCAACTGACTGAACTTACCTCTAGCGGTATTCCAGGTAATTTACGCAATCCCAAACGTACACTAGAATATTTTTTCATAACCACCCTCCATATTACATACGCCATAGTCAAAGTAAAATTCACTTATGCACAACCATTTAAAGCACACCTTACATCTAATTTTAGGCACAAACTATTTGCGACTGGAAGTATTGATTGTTATGTTAATGGCGCTTTTGCAGACAAAGCTTTGAATAATAAATACACTTAGACGTCCCGGAAGAAACCAAAGATCAAACATATTATTCTTCATCCAGTGCATAAATATTTACTAATTTCCTTTGCGCACATTTAAAACCTAATCTACTGGTGACTAGATAATACTACTAACTATATTACAATTATTTCATCCTGACGAATTTGACTATAATCATCTTATGCCTAGTCTAGCGGATCGGAATTATCATTATGACTATGACGTAGATACCTGATAATATAAAACAAATATTTAATTATATTATTATAAAATAAGCAAACACAAACGTTTTTGTTAAGTGGTAGGTAGCTTGGCATAGTATTCAAGGTAAAGTTTGAGATCATTCAAGTCTTACAAGTTTAAAATCCTATTAATTGCATTTAATTGTACTATTGCGGGGTCGAGCTAGCTACAAGTTTAAAAGGTATATAATTACAACTGTGCTGTATTTATAGATGCGAAGATTTCACACCTAAAGGAACTTCCAGAAATATTCGATTTTAATAAAAATTACTACAAATCGTGTTCCTACTATTTTATTATCTTCTGTGTGGCATTCACCACCGCCCCATAAAGGTAAGATTGAGGAAGTGTGAACTGAAGGGATTAGAGCAAAAAGGTTACAAGTACATTCAAGTTAGTTTTAAAAAATTTGCTCTAAGTTTACTTGTTGTGTATAAATTCAGTTAATATGGCAGAATTTATTAGCAGATTCAATTAAATAGAAACTTAATACATATTTTCATTGGTAAAATTGTTATATTAATAAAGTGTACCCTTTAAAAAGGATTTTTTTTATGTAGCTATGTCCTTTTTATGGACACAGCCTATAGAAACTTCATTTAAAAAACAAATAAATTTTATTAACACATATAGAAGATAGTCAAAATCTTATTCACAAAATATGTCGTAGTTCATAGCAAGAAAAGATATATCATCTGTATTAGTTTTGATTGTATCAGTGGATTCTGCTTGAACTTTCCGGGTCGCGCTGTGTACAGATTTCGATTTTTGTTTTCCCATTTTTGCAGTTTTACTTGAATTTTCATAATTTGTGATACGCATATACATGTCAAAAATGTACAGAAATTTGCCCAAATTAGTTTAAATTGGAACGAAAGAGATTCCAAAACTTTTACATATCTAAAGTAGACTATATTTCTAAATTACTCTGGTTCCCGCCGACATAGTTACTGGTAAATAATAGTTACAGGTAAACGAACTTTAGTTCAACGCGTTGCCGTACAGAAATCGTAATAATATTACACAAATTCTCAATGCCAAATAAACAAACAACTCTGCGACTAAATCAAGATTACCTTGTGAAATCTTGATAGTTAAAATAGATGCAGCTAATTGCAGAATTCTCGTAATGCGGCCATTTTTGCGCGGTAAATGCTATGTATTAGTCCTTGTGTACGTATGTAATGGTCTTCTTTAAGTCGGTAGCTTATTTGACACATTCGCAGTGAAGTTATATGACCTACAACATCAAAACAAGGACACCTGTAAGGTAGTCAGATGAAGAAGGTAAAAAAGTTCACAGGTAACGTCCTTGCGTATTTCACGCACTAACTACCACTATGTCTGTTCAGTTAGGTAATCCAAGATAATCTGCCTCGTTCATTGTGTCCGTTCATACAAACTCATCAAAATCCCTCCACTCGTCGAACGTTCTCATTTATTGAGGCAATGACCGCACATTTTTGGAAGCGTTTGATAACGTTAATGCACTTTCTAGTTAGCTGTTAAAGTGTATGCACGTGTTTTACGGAGCTCCCGCTTCTGCAGCAACAAGCAAGTTTGTATATAGGGTTTTTATTATAATTTTTATATTTAAAGCTTTATTATTTATTGTGTTTAATTTTATTATTGTGTAGCATTAATTTTAATACACGGAGCAGTAAACAAAATTTATATCCAATAAATAAATCGCACTTTAAACTAAAATTCTAATTGAAATTCGCGTTTAAATCTAACAAAATTAAATCCGGGTTAATCAGTCGGTAATTCAATAAACAAATACCCAAAAATAAATTCAAAATAATTTAAAAAAGCATTTTTAATAAACTTAAAACAAAAACCGCGTAAATCGAATAAAAAGCCGCGTAAACCATAAAATAAGTGTTTAAAAATTTTATAGTGCACGTATAGTATAATAACATTTCAAAAATCAAAACCTATGCCCTTTTAAATTAAAGAAATAACTTAAAAATCCTAAATTTTGAAATAATTTGTATAAAAATATTCCATATTTTAAGTACACGCGTACTTAAACGTTTATAAAGCCGAACTTTTAGTGTAATTAGTGGTGTAACACTTGAAGTTCCTACCAGGCACCTAGTATACACGTGATAAGTGCGTTACCGGCACCATATTCTAATAACGCGTGTTTTTATTTGCTTATTTCCATATTTAAATTTAAAGTGCAGTATTTTATAAATTTGATCTTCAGAAGTAATTAGCTTGTTTAAATTTAGAATTTGATTTGGCGGTTTAAAATTTAAATAAATAACAATCGGTTTGTTTACGGTACATTTTTAATCGAGGTATTTTGATTGGGCTAAGAATTTTATTTGGTCCCAGTTGTTATTTTGACGTTTAGTGTTTGTCTGTTTTTGCTAAATTTAAAATTTAATTTGGCGGTTTGAAGTTTAAATAACTAAATACAGGGTTGTTTACGGTCCATCTTTAATCAAAGTATTTTTATTGGATCAACGTTTGCGTTCTTTTAGCGTCGTGTTCGAGTTGCGTTTTTCGCTGGTTATTCTTTTGTCGTTAGCTTTGTCAGCATGGTGGTCCACCGAGACGAGGAGCAGTAAAAAGAGGGGTGATCAGTTGGAGTCTACTAGGTCGGAGGCTGAGAGCGCTGTTGGGGGGAAAAAGCTGAAGGTCGTCTTGAAGGACATTATGTTAGGGACTCGGGAAGACGTTGAGAGCTTAGAGAAGGAGCCTGCGCCTGCGCGGTCGTTTCGGAGGAGTCGTAACCTCCTGCGATGATTGCGGCGCATAAACTGCCCTCAACTTCAAGGGCCCGGCGTAAGATGTCGACTAGCAGCAACGGTAGCGTTGTTGCTAGCGACCTCGATGAGATGGAGTTTTTGAAGTTCAGGATGAGGAAGGCGCACGCGGTCATCTGCGGGAAGATGCCGACAATCTACGCGACGGTAGCTGTAGACGACAGAAAGGCGATTCGGCACGCCGCGGACGATATCTGACACGTAACAATTCAACTTATAGGTATGATTAGGGCGTTACGGTTATGTGCAGGTGATTCTGGGAGAGCTAGTTTTGTCGGGGTAAGTCCGGCGGAGAATTCTGTTGTTTCAAGAGGCCAGGGTGTTCCAAGTCAGGGAGCGTCGGTGCAGCACAAGGTCTCGTATGCTTCAGCAATCTCAGGTGCTACACCTACGTTTGCCGTCAGAGTCGACGCCATGCCAGGCCAAAAGGATGACGTGATGACGACTTTAAAGTAGAAGGTCGATCCAGCACGAGATGGTTTTTTCGTAGACGGAGCTCGTAGGACGCGCAGAGGCGGCATGGTTGTCGAGTGCGCTAATCATGAAGACGTCAAGAAATTGCAGTCGAAGGTCGGCGGGCACTGCAAAGAACTCGTGGCGAAAATGATTGAGGAGAAGCGTTCACGAATCGTTCTTCGGGAGGGTGGAAGCGGGGATAAAGACTGACGAGCTCGTGCGGTTGACTGCAACCCAGAATGCCCGCTACGGTGATTTAAAACTAGAGCACCACCTGAGAGAGAAGTTCAGTTTTGGCGGAAAGGGCCCTAAGGATCCCTTCGCCAATGTAGTCTTCGAAATGACCCCACACTTCTGAGGCGCATATTAGATGACACTATTAACCTCAGGTGGCAAAGAATATGGGCTCGGGACCACTTCTCAATGACGCAGTGCTTCCGGTGCTACGAGTAGGGCCATATATCGATGGCGTGCAGGGAGAAGGTAGAGTGGTGCAGTAACTGTGCCGAAGTCGGTCACGAATTCAAGAATTGCTGGAACACCGTCCCCTGCTGTGTGGTTTGCGCAAGGGTAAACGACAGAACTGGCGGTGGCGCGAAGATCGATACGCGCGACGACGCCAAGTCGAGTAGATATCCCACGATGCTATGTCTGAAGAACGCAATCATACGTAGCCTCGATCATGGACAGTGAAGAAAAAGAAAGATTTAAAAGAAGCAAGAAGACTAAATTCGCGCTACTAAATCTCGGGAAAGGCAAAGGGGCAACAAATAACTTCGTAAAGTTATTATTCGAGGAAAATATCGACATCGGACTTGCACAGGAACCGCACCTGTATAGCCACAAAATAACAGGTTGTGGGGGTCACCGTCTTAAACGCGAATAGCGAATGACCATGCAGCGGAATAATAATAATTATTGGGACGTGCGCCGGGATAATATTAAATAATTTCTCCAACGAGTTCTTAACAACGGCCGAAATAAAAACAAGACTAAATACGTTCTACGTAATAAGTACGTACCTTCCGCCGGTCGATTTCCGGCGGGAAAATCCCCAAACCGAGGACTTAGATAATCAAATAGAGGGCATATTTCGTAAAATTGGCAGAAATAAAAATTTAATCATCGGGGGATATTTCAATGCCAAGCCGCCGTTATGGGGTAGCCCTATCGTAGGTTGCCGATCTTTTGACGGAATGGGATTTTAGTGTGATAAACACTAATGGTTCACCTACGTTTGAGGGGCACAGAGGCAGCACTTTTATGGATATTACTGATAGGGATCATTTGTAATTGGGAATTATGTTCGTACGTGGTAACGTTCTCGGAGCATAAATTAATAACATGGGATGTTGAAACAAAAGCAAGCGCAAACGAGCAGTTAACTATATTTCCGCGGTTTTGTAATAAAAAGAGAATTGCGAACGGTTTAAACAAAAATTTGGAGAAAGCATCCCCGCGCTCGAGAACTAGCAATTAAACTGTCGAGAGGCAGGCGAAATAGAAACACTCGCAAAAAATTTAATGACGCCGTAGTAGACGCGTCGTCGTACTCCATGCCGCGAAAGAAAACATTTAAAGACAGCGTACCCTGGTGAACCCGGGAACTAACCACCAAGCGGGCAGAAACGCGTAACCTAAGGCGCAGCTATCAACGCGAGTTACATATCCCCCAAATTAGGATATATAGGTATTCAAAGGTAATTATTAAAGTTAAAGATAGATTGTTACATTGTATAATTAATTGAAGGTCAGGCAATAAAAGGTTGATGGAAGTTCATAAACCAGACATGAGAACGGATGTGAATACATTGTATTCCAGACGTAATATGACACTGCAGGAGACAATAAGATTGTAATTATTAGAATTAAGATTGTTACTTTGTATTGTATAAATGAATAAAGAAATAAGCAGACATGAGCTCTGCAATTCCCACAAGCAATGTGAGGGGCAGGGACAACATAAATACCCTCGAGAGCCTAAGATGGCCAGTCAGTCTTGAGCTTCACAACTATAACCTGGTTGGTTGTTCAGCTACTCATCCTAATTTTTGTTCATTTAATTCAGTAAATATCAACTTAGAGCAATTTTGATCTCAATGCGTTAATGAATATAATGTACTTGTAATTGAAGATTCAACTTGTAAATCTGTATAAATAAAAATCGATAGAAGAGTGTTTTGAAGATACTTTTTAAAAGTCTCTCAAAAACGCCCAAAATCTATCTCACGCCTCGGGAGAAATAAGAGAACAAAGGAGAATCGAATATAATTGAAGTAACCGCAAATA
This sequence comes from Platerodrilus igneus, assembly GCA_036346225.1. Taxonomy (NCBI): domain Eukaryota; kingdom Metazoa; phylum Arthropoda; class Insecta; order Coleoptera; family Lycidae; genus Platerodrilus; species Platerodrilus igneus. The sequence goes on from JARFIW010001137.1 coordinate 447,883, forward strand.
TAAAATATTAATGGAAGAACCGCGAACGAATAAATTTAAAGAATTCTGCACGCGTAACTCCGAGAAAGAACCATGGGGAACCGCATACCGCGTAATAAGAACAAAACAAAAGAAAATCTCGTCCGGTAATATAAAGAAAACAAATGGCGAATACACAAAAGGTTTTAAAATCACGGCGGAATATTTGCTAGAGATATTCTTCCCATCGGATAAATCCGAGAAGGATGAGGAGTCGCACGATTTAGCACGTCGGGAAGCTACAATGCGCAAGGAACAGGTGCCGATAAGGCAATTCTAGTTCACGAGGTCGTAAGGGCTCTTAGGAGGATGACCTAAGAAAGCACTGGGGCATGACAGAATCATTTCAGACGCAGCATTAGCGGTGTGCCTGTGAGCCCCGCGTGTCTTTGCCGGGTTGTTTAATCTTTGTTTAGAAAAGGGCGTATTTCCGCGTTGCTGGAAAATCCAGAACGTGAAATTTATCCTTAAACCTAAAAAAGCGAATGCGTCAGACCTAAGCAGCTATCGTCCAATTAGCTTGCTTCCGGTGGTGGGGAAAGCTGCCAGGTACCCATTTATCGTTTGCGAGCTAGATCGCAAAGGTTGTTCGTGAAGCTTGATGCCTTTGGTCAAGAGTTATTTCTCGGGTCGATTAGCACAGGTTGAAATTCCGGGTGAAGTTTTGTCGCGCGATGTGGAAAGGGGATGCCCGCAGGGGTCATGCTCTGGTCCCACATTCTGGAAGTTGTTGTATGAGAGCATCTTTAGTGTCAGGATGCTCGATTGTTGGGTTTGCGGATGATACGCTTTTAATTATCAGATCGCGATTATTAATAGACATGCGAAAAAAACCAAACGAGGCGCTAAATAAGTTGCACGAATGCTCGCAGGCGGTAAAATTAAAATTTAACACGTCGCAATCGGAGGCGCTCTATTTCGGGACAAAACCGGGACAGCAACCTCCTAGGCTAGAGCTAGGAGGAGAGAAAATCCCATTCGAAAAAGCCATCACGTACCTGTGTGTCAAGATAAATAATAAATTAAATTGGAAAGCGCACGTACAGTACGTAAAAAGTAAGGGCAGCGAAATATCAAATAAAATGATGGCGGTCGCGAAAATAAACTGGGGTTTCAGGGGCGAATCGCTTAGGACAGTTTACGCGGAAACAATAGAGCCGTCGATGCTGTACGCAACATCAGTTTGGGCGGAGGGTTGTAAAAGAAATTCCACAGTTGACGACCGTGCAACGCATATAGCGCTCAAGGCGGCGACGGTATACAGGACCACTTCCACGAAGGCGGTCCTGGTGATCAGTAGTACTCTCCCTATCGAATATGTCGTTAGGGAGATCAGAAAGAGGAGATTAGTTAATACAGGGAAAGGACAGGAAATTATAGAGGGTATGAAACTTGCAAATAGAGAAGTCGAGAGGAAAATCGTCGTGCCAGAGAATTTGTAGAAGGCGACGAGAATTAACACGGACGGTTCTGGTATGGATGATGGGCAAGCAGACGCGGCGTTTGTCGTGTATAATGAGCAAAGGGAAGACGCGGGAGGAAACGTCATTATAAAAAATGTAGAGAAAGTGGTTAGGTGGCAAGAAAATATAGGGAATTTATATGCAGGAGAGGAACCAACAGCCTTAGAACAGGAATCAGACATTGACAAGGATGACGAGATATCCTATATCTAGAGATGAGTTTGAATTGGCATTAAACGGTCTGAAAAGTGGTAAGGTATCGGATACAGATATGGTGCACGCAGAAACTCCAAAAGCCCCTTAGCAAGCAGCAACAGAACGTCTCTTCCAACTTGTATGCTATATGTATGAGACAGGCGAGATACCCAAATATTTCACACGTAACCTCATAGTAGCAATACCAAAAGCGAGAGGTTCGCATAGATGTGAAAATTTCCGAACAATAAGTTTGACAGCACACGTATCAAAAATATTAACTAATATTCGAAATACTCAAAAAGATTGGAATGAGTTTTAGGATAGACGGATAGTACATAGCTTATACAAAGAGCAAACAGCGGTAATAGAATTAAAGCAGGAACGTAGAGAAGTAAATATTAGGAAAGGGATGAGACAGGGATGTGCTCTTTTCCCATTAATTTTTAACTTGTACATTGAAGAGGCCATGAATACTGTCAAATGCAAGAAGACATTTGGGATTATTATGCAGGGACCAAAGATTGATATGCTTAGATTTGCAGATGATATAGCGGTATTAGAATCTAGCAAGGAAGAGTTAGAAGCTACTCTTATTGAAATGGAAACAGTTCTAACAGAGAGACACAGTATGAAAATTAACAAAAATATACTAGTATGCAAAGGAACGAAATATAAAATATAAACAAGAATACAAATAGGTATCAAACTTACTAGAAGTTAAGGATTTCTATTACCTAAGAAACCAAATAGCGCAAGATGGGAAGAGCACAAAAGATAGTGTAACAATTTTATTTTTGATAATAAATCCCTCCATAAAATTGCGAGAATAATATAACAATTTTATTAACAACAATAGTAAATTGCATTCAACAAACAATAGTAATACGTTAAAGCCGCATCGTCCTTTGGTATTCTACTTGTGGTTAAATATCTGTGTCATCTACAGCTATTTACAAACACATCTCTGTTTGACGGTCCCCCTCCGGACGCCTCGGCCGCCCGAGCTAGTTTTGTAGACAGTCGGCCAGATGTAGTAGAAGCAATAACATGTACCCTAGATTGCAGGCCGGCAATTTGCGAATCCACTTCAATGAGTGAACACATCTTCGAATAACGGTCGGTAACGTATAAAGTTTCTTAACTTGTTTAATTTGAGATAATTTATTTAGCGCGACAACTTACAATGCAACTCTTAGAACACGAAATTTAGAATACGACATTTAGAAGGCAATTTTTAGAAGACGACACTTGCAATGCAAACTTTTAAGACACACAAGGACAATGTAAAAATGCTACCTTAGTAAGGCGGCGTAATTCAACTTCAGGATTACAACGGCTACAGAATGTATTATAACAGGATTTGATTCGTCACGTGGGACGAATTCATAGTAGAAGTTGTTTTGGATGAATTTGGTTCACACTACAACGCTGTTATCGTTGCTTGAAATAACGAGGATCTCATCTTTCCTTGCAACAATGCGACAAATGCAGTTTTGGTTCGTAGATAGCGATAAGTTCTTTTTATGTGTTTCAAACTAGGAACACGTTAATTTGTTTTAATGCGTAAAAGCATGAATATTGTACAAGTTTCAACTAATTGCTGAGCTGGATTTTCCAGTATTAAAACTAAAGTTTACAGATTTGATGTTTTAAGAAAACAACACGCGTGGTTCATTATGAATCGTCGGAAACGTCAACAGGTGTTACTGACGTCATATATTTTTCTGCTGTGTACTGCTGACAGATGTATTTTTGAAGGCAAGTGCCTCGAACAGCTTTAGTACAAGAGATGTAAACACGTCTATTTTTGTGATCAGCTTTATATAAATTAAAACTTGCATAAGTAATTTAGAAAACTTGAATGCTAACATTTTTAGAACTTATTAATTTGTCATCTGCCTGAACAGATCTGCACAGGTCGGAACCCTATTTGTATAACAAGTTCATGTTATACTGTAAAGTATTGGATTAAAAATAATTAAGATAAACATGAAGTTGAAAACTATAGATTGATACAGTTATTGATTAAATTTTTGTTACACATCATATTATTTTAAAAGAGATTCTTTTTAGTAAACAATTGGTTCAAGATTAAAGTTTTTTATTTTGATCAAGTATGATCAAATCTAATAACATAAAGCTAACATCCTTATGAGTAGGTCTTTGATGCCAACTTTATATTGGAAATACCTTTTTACTACTTCTTTATGTATTTTTGCTGGACACAAATAGTGTTCCATTCTTTTATGTATTTAACTATTACAATTTCTTACAGGAGCTGCGTCTTATTTTATTAAGACAGGTTTTTGTCAGCGAATGCGATCTTTTTTTCTTTGGGTCTCCACGTCCGCCCTTAGAAATATGCCATGCAATTATCATAATTAAGTCAGGACTTGGTGGAGCCTATTTGGTTTAGTTTAAGTTTGACCTACAAACAGATTTCGACTTCCCCCCCCCATTTCTCATAGCTCTGCCCAAGGAGTAGACCCCTAGCTGTGTCGGAAGACTTTGTTCTCTGGCGCCCATTTAGAAAATTAGTAACAATGACGCTGATGCGTGAGGCTAGCTAGATATAGAAAAAAATACAGTTTCACTGGCACACAACGTGGTGCTCTTTGAAAAGTCAGTTTCAATATAAAACAAAGATTAGCACAAGGTCGTGCTACATTTAATAAGAAGAAGCAACCACTGTTCAATGACAACAAACATAGAAACAAGGAAAAGATTGCTTAAAACATATGTGTGTAGCACAGCATTGTACGGCTGTGAAACCTAGACAGTAGGAGAAGCGGACAGGAAAGAGGCAGAAGCCTTGGAAATGTGGTGGTACAGACGTATGATGAAGATATCATGGACAGACAAAGTTAAAAGCAAAGAGGTACTAGAAATCGTAAAGAAAGAAGTATGTGGAAAACAGTAAAAATAGGAAAGATAGGATGATAGGCCACATACTAAAGCATGAGGAAATAGTGCGGAATATATTAGAAGCAGAGATAGGAAAAAGATAGGTAGAATTAGACGTAGGTTAAACTATTGGAAATTGCAGGAAATGTGCAGGCTAGCTCAAAATAGGAATCAATGGAGGTACCCGTCCAACCAGTTCCAAGATGGAACACCTAATGACGAAAAAAATAACTGTACTTGAACCTGATGATTATTATAAGCAACTACAGGTATTGGTTTTGCAACATTCTCAACTAATGTTAATTGTGCGAAAGGATTTACTGGAAAACTATTAATTCGACAAATGTTTAAGTGTTGATGAATCCTTGGTAGCCACATGCTGCTTAATGCCCTTCACATGCCACTGAATCTAGGAGAAATAAGGCATATAATTAGGAAACAACAGTAGGGGAACCGAGTCGTATCGAGGCTGTGGGTATTTCATGGAACGGTGTAGGCGGGCTCAGAACAGAAATAAGTGAAGGTACGCGTCCAACCGCTTTCAAGACGGAAAACCTAACGACGAAAAAAATAATTGCACTTAAATCTGATGATTATTATAAACAACTACAGGAGTTGGTTTTGAAATATTTTCAATGTTGATTGTACGAAAAGATATATTAGAAAACTATTAATTAGGCAAATGTTCAAGTGTTGGAGGATCTTGGTAGCCGCAGGTTGCTTAACTCTCCTTCACATACCACTGAATATCGGGGAAAGAGGGTATATATTTGTAAACAATAAAAGGGAAACCGAACTGCATCTAACAAGAAAGAGCAGCGGCTATATTCTAAGACAACAAACATAGAAACAATGAGAAAATTGAAAGCATATGTGTGGAGAACAGCACAGAACGTCTATGAGTAGGAGAAACAGACAGAAAAACGGTAGAAGCCTTTTAGAATGTTGTGCTTCAGACGTATGAGGATGATAGCATGGACAGACAAAGTTAATAACAAAGCGGTTATAGAAATAGTAGGGAAATAAAGATATCTGTGGGAAACAAAAAAAAATTGGAGAAATAGAAGGGCAGGATACATTCTAAGACATTTTTGAGGATTAGTGCGGGATATATTACAAGCAGAGATAGGAAAAAAAGAGGTAGAGGTAGACCTAGATCAGAGTATTGCACGCAGATAGGGAAAGATGCAGATTATGGAAATTTCAGGAAAATGTGTAGGTTAGCTCAGAATAGGAAACAATGAAAGTACTCGTCTAACCAGTTCCAGGACTGAAGACCTAATGATGATGATTTATCCTTACCTAGGTGTATGTGATATTCGGCGATGAGTATCTCCCACTGATCTTGGCGAGAATAGGGCGGAAGGGGTGTAAGTCAATTTTACATAAAAGTGAAAATAACTGACTCCATGATGACTTCGGGTAATTTGGCCTTGCAGGGTACAAAATTTTGTAAAACGGTCCTTAGATTTTCTTATGGGGAAATACATGTAAAAATGAACGATTTTACGCCAGAACGAAGGTAGAGAATGTTGGAAAAGAATATAATGGTCAACATGTATTAAGTTAAAAACAGCGCTTTCGACTATTGACTAGTTATCTTCAGTGTTGTTTCTTGTAGGAAAGAAATCTACCATCACGATATTTAAAATAAAAACTTTTAATATTGTTGATGGTAAATTTCTTTCCTACAAGAAACAACACTGACTGTGACTAGTTTATAGTCGAAAGCGCTCTGTTTTTAACTAAATAAACGTTGATCTTTATATTCTTTTCAAACCTTTTTCTAATTCTTTCACGTGTACACTACCAATTATATACTTAGAACGAAGGTACCCTACCTACTAAAAAGTCTGTTGAAAAGATATTGTTAATATAGTTTAAAGGAACTGACAATTAATAAATTAATAAAATTATAAAACTAAACTACTGCGATCTGTTTTGAAACGATTTTAATTCCCAAAAAAGATTTTAAAAAATACAAAACAAACCACAACAAACATACAGGGAATCTCCACATACTGGACTCTCAAGCTGCCTTATTGTCAATAATTCACACAAATTACAACAAACTGCTTACTTTAGGTACTGAACACCAAATACATGCATGAACGTTACTCAAAAGTGATATAACAAAACATTATGGCTGTTGCAACAGTAAGTGTACTTTGATTTCTACTTTTCTTAACTTTCCATAAGAGTGTAAAAGATAGAAGGTCATCACGAACTTCCTGTTTAAGTAGGTTTGGACTCCCTTCAAAAAAGAATGCTAGGTATAAGGGCGAAATATAAACACGCGCGAAGTTAGCCCCCAACTTTTGAAAAAATAACTGTCTATAGCTCATTCATTTGCACATTGTTTGCACATGTATGCACATCCGGTATTTTTGTTTGCACACTTTTCGTTTAAAAATTATTCAGGAAACAATTTGGGGGAGCCAACTTCACACTGGCCCCCCCGACTTTCAGGAAATTTATTTTAAACCGGCGGAATTAATGCATCATCGTTTGCACATGTATGCACATCCATTATTTTTGTTTGCAACCCTTTCGTTTAAAAGTTATTAAAGAAACCATTGTGGGGGCCAAGTTCACACTAGCCGCCGACATTCAGCAAATTCATTTTAAACCGTGAAATTGATAGATTTTCGTTGCACATCTATTATTTTCGTTTGCACACTTCCAGTTTAAAAGTAATTTAACATTCAGCTTCATAGTCCTCGCTACACGATACCTACTGTTAAAAATGTGAAAAAATTGTTACGAGCCCCATTAATACCTCTTCGTTTGCACATTACACAACATATCAACATTTTGTTTGCATACCACTGTACGTAAAAAATTTAATTTAATCACGGGGGGGCTTCGCCCATGTCAAATATCGCTTTTTTGTGCAATTCTAACATGTGATGACGAAAATCAAAGTATTTTCGTTTGCACATCATGAATCAAGTCGCTTATTTGTTTGCACGCCTTTAATTCAAAACTTATGTAACACTCACTTTCGTAGTACCCGCTATACGATAGCTACTGTTTAATATGTGCAAAAATGGACTACAGTGAGCCTAATTGATATCTTTTCGTTTGCACATTATGAAACACATCAACTTTTGTTTACACGCCACTGTAAGTCAAAAAAATTTTTAATTTAATCAGGAGGGCTAACTTCACACATGTATAATATCGCATTTTTGTGCAATTCTAACATGTGAATGACGGAAATCAAAGTATCTTCTTTTGGACGTCATGAATGAAGTCCCATTTTTGTTTGCACATCTTTAGTTCAAAACTAAATTTAACATATACTTTCGTAGTACCCGCTATACGAGAGATACTGTACAAAATGTGCAAAAATGGATTACAAAGCATAATCGATACATTTTCGTTTGCACATTATGAAACATATCAACTTTTTGTTTGCACACCACTGTAAGTCAAAAAAAATTTTTAATTTAATCAGAGGGGGCTAACTTCACCCATGTCAAATATCGCATTTTTGTGCAATTCTAACATGTAATGACGAAAATCAAAGTATTTTCATTTGCACATCATGAATCAAGTCGCTTATTTGTTTGCACACCTTTAGTTCAAAACTAATGTAACATTCACTTTCGTGGTACCCGCTATACGATAGCTACTGTTCAAAATGTGCAAAAATGGACAACAGTGAGCCTAATTGATATCTTTTCGTTTGCACATTATGAAACACATTAACTTTTTGTTTGCACACTACTGTAAGTCAAAAAAAATTTTTAATTTAATCAGGGGTGGGGGTAACTTCACACATGTCAAATATCGCATTTTTGTGCAATTCTAACATGTGATGACGAAAATCAAAGTATTTTTGTTTGCACATCATGAATCAAGTCGCTTATTTGTTTGCGCACCTTTAGTTCAAAACATATGTAACATTCACTTTCGTAGTACCCGCTATACGATAGCTACTGTTCAAAATGTGCAAAAATGGACTACTGTGAGCCTAAGTGATATCTTTTCGTTTGCACATTATGAAACACATCAACTTTTTGTTTACACGCCACTGTAAGTCAAAAAAATTTTTAATTTAATCAGGGAGGGGGCTAACTTCACACATGTATAATATCGCATTTTTGTGCAATTCTAACATGTAATGACGGAAATCAAAGTATCTTCGTTTGCACATCATGAATCAAATCGCTTTTTCGTTTGCACACCTTAACTTCAACGCTTATTTAACAATTACTTTCCTAGTACGCGCTATACGATAGCTACCCTTCTAAATGTGCAAAAATGGATTACAATGAGACTAATTGATACCTTTTTGTTTGCACATTGCCAGACATACACATATACCTATTCTGTTGATTGAAAATATTTTAATCAACACATTTACTAAAATATTGTTTTCAAATGTAGATAGTCCTATGTATTTACATTTTTATATAGCGCCACAAGATGTTGCTAGTTCGAGAATTCCGTTTTCAACCGTCTTGTATGAATACTAGACAACAGGAGGTATGTACTTCCCCTTGAAATTTCTGTTGTATTTTTGACTATTAATTTGCAGTTAGATGCACCCGCTTGAGTTGATGCTAGTGGTAGTTAGATAATTAAACAGTATTAGAGGTTTTTACAGCATATTATAAATAATGGCATTCGTACCGGTTTTTTAAAACAGCATCTGTAGCTATCGTATAGCGGGAACTACGAAAGTAAATGTTAAATAAGTTTTGAACTAAAGGTGTACAAACGAAAAAGCGACTTGATACATGATGTGCAAACGTAGATACTTTGATTTCCGTCATCACATGTTAGAATTGCACAAAAATACGATATTTGACATGTGTGAAGTTAGCCCCTCCCTGATTAAATTTAAACATTTTTTTGACTTACAGTGGTGCGCAAACAAAAAGTTGATGTGTTTCTTAATGTGCAAACGAAAAGGTATCAGTTGGGTTTATTGTAACAATGTTTTCACGTTTTCAACAGTAGCTATCGTATAGCGAGGACTATGAAGCTGAATGTTAAATTACTTTTAAACTGAAAGTGTGCAAACGAAAATAATAAATGTGCTACATGTGCAAACGAAGATCTATCCATTTCATCGGTTTAAAATGAATTTTCTGAATGTCGGGGGAGGAGGGGCCTAGTGTGAAGTTGGCCCCCTACAATGGTTTCTTTAATAACTTTTAAACAAAAGGTGTGCAAACAAAAATAGTGGATGTGCATACATGTGCAAACGATGATGTAGTAATTTCGCCGGTTTAAAATAAATTTCCTGAAAGTCGGGGGGCTAGTGTGAAGTTGGCCCCCCTAAATTGTGTCTTGAATAATTTTTAAACAAAAAGTGTGCAAACAAAAATACCGGATGTGCATACATGTGCAAACAATGTGCAAACGAACGAGCTGTAGAAAGTTTTTTTTTGCAAAAGTTGGAGGCTAACTTCACGCGTATGAAATATAAATCTAATAATATTAGTACACTTTAAAGACGAAATATGAATATTCTTCCTATCGCAATGCAAATTTGTATACAAATAGTTGATAGACTTGTAAAAGGGTCAAATACGTTATATTTGCCCTTCATGGAAACCACTTCCTGGATATTCGCCGTTACAATTTTCGTATTTGCAACATTTTCCATCGAGACACAAATTCGTCGTTTAGGCGTAACAACTGTTGCTATGCTCAAAACAAAGTAACATTAAAACCCCTATTCTTACTAAAAATAGCTAATTCGCCCTTAAACCGAACACCGACAAATTGTTAAAATTTAAATAAAATTAAGAAAAGCCGTCCATTAAATTAGGATAAAATGTTAATTATGGCGGAGGCGAAGATACCTATCGATATAGCTATTAATAATGAAAGTATCCGTCACTACTGAGAATGAACGTATTAGATCACTGCAAATTAGGTGGCAAGTTTACATTTTGTGATGCATGGTACATAATCTTTTATGTTTAGAAATAGTTACGTAGCGGCTCTCATTTATACACCGATTTAGATGTGAACATACTCGTAATTGCTTATGTATATCTCCTTTAATTTATTCCAAATATTTGCTTGCGTAAGAACGAAAACTTTACAGCGGTTTATTATAACCATAAAGTTTATTTTATATTAAACCAATATTATAATTTAGAAGTTAAGAAGTTTCAAAACCTGTAGCATTACATTAAAATTTAACAGATACCCTAACTGTAAAATTTTCACTTTTAATAACAAATTGATGCCGTCAACTTGCGAAAATAGAATACGATTTCTATAAGGTCATGGTTTTTATACCGCATTCATACTTTTACAAATAAACAAATTCGCAAGTTGCAAGACTAATAAATCACGCATAATTTCCGAAAAGGCAAAATTTCTATCAAGTTCGCAAATGCTTTCTTGTTAGGTTTATCCAACAGCCTTTTCACATAATCATGAGATTCAATTATTATTAATTGTAGTGAAATTATGGTAAATTGATTCACCGGACGTATAATCAAGGTCAAAGTCCCATCAATTTTTTAGCATTACAGACTTCCTGTTAGTCTATTAACAATCACTGGTCAGCCAAACGTACAGACGGAACGTCGGGTGAGATACAAGTGCACCTTAATTTCGTATAGAAGACATTAAGATTGGTACGTTTAAAATAATAGAACCAGTAGCATGTATATTTGTATTTGCCGACCCTCCATTCTACATATTGTATATTGATGCGACTGAAGGCAAATTTCCAAAATTGAGAAAACTAAACAAACGAGAAAAACCTTTACCAATTAAGTATTTAAGTAAAACCTTTCTTAGTAACACATTGCGTATTTCAGCTTTGATTGGGAACACATTCTCTGAAGAATAAATATTGACTAACAAACTATAAATATCTAGGGTACATTTATACCAATTTTCCCTTAGTTTGTTGTTATACTTCCGTGCGGAATCTTTCTTAACGCTGATTTCATTTTAGGTTAAAAATTTTCTATAATCAAGTTACACTTTTATATTATAATCAGCAAGCCATTTTGCTGTCGGTTTCGCCGTTTGATTTGCATCCCCCTATTTGTAGAACATAAAATAACCGCTAGGGTACAATCGCTTAAAAATGGGCTTCTTGAAAGAATTTCTTATAGTACTCATGAACTTCAAATTTCTCATACCGCCAACTAGCAAACATGTCATTTTCACAAATTGTTTCATAAACTAACGGTTCTTCTAAGAGAGTGTTTATGAAAGTTTCAAATTTTGGTCGTATGACACCTTCAAAGGCTAACTAAGACACCACAGATTGTTGCGAGTGAATAAAGCGTTAAATTATTATATTTGGAATTGTCCAGTAGGAGCGGAAAGCCGGTAACAAATTGAGAGTGCACCGGTTAACTACAGTAGTACGGGAGTGAGTACCTATTGAAGCAATTAAACAAATAGAAAAATTTCGCTAAATGCAAAATAAATAGTTGCAATTTTAAGCTTAAGTTACCTTGAAAGACATTCAATACTGCTTCGAATTCTTGGACGACAAGTCGTCTGGTCTAGTGATAATCCTCTGAAAATCGAGTATTCCTGGGTATCCTAATTAGTCGACCTCCTGGAGGAATAGCGTTCCTTTCACAATCAAGCTATATCTTTAAGCAATAAAACTACCACTTTCAACTCACTGCGTGACCTAAATCTATTTGAGTACAAATATCATAATATGATTCCTGTAAACAGGTACATACATAGAATTATGAAATTACAAAATCTATTCCCTTTTTAATTAGTCATAACCAAAACGATTCAATTATAGTAGTTTAAGTCTTCAACCTTTCAAATAAAATTGCAATGTTCAGGTTTTGTACGTCTTATAAAATTTACCCTGCACCTTACAATAATGGTGGAAATTTTACAGTTTCATCATATTTAATTGAACAAGCACCATGCACAAATGCCACCAACAAAATAATAAGAACAATTTGTAAATAACTAAATTTACAGTTTAATACCAGTTTGAATAATGATATTCATTTCGCTAGGCTCGAGTCCATGTTGAAAAAGGATCATTTAATTTCCAACCGAGTTGGTTTGGAGCCAAACTGTCCAAATTAGATATCCAGTCCTTGTAGATTATTCGCAAATATCACTTCGTTGAACGCCCGGTTGCTAATGGGGTTCTTCTACTTCTTTATCAATGATAACCTTCCACATGTTTCTCGTTACCGGCTCGCGAGTAATTAACTAATTGTTGTCCACTGTCTAGCTCTCGTTCTCTTTCTCGCACTCTACAGATCTTCGAGGGTACGTCATTGTAGTACGGTCTTAATATTGAGCTTGTGTTGAATCGCGTAAAAATAAAAAATTTTATATGGTTTAATCATATTAACATCATTTGCTTATTGTTAACTAAGGTCCTAGGCAGTCTAAATGGATACATGCAAACATTTTAAATGGTGTTTAAGTTATTATATCTGTTGAGATTATTTGTAACCTGATATTTTTGAAGTCTACTATGTAGCGTCTGCATTTATGTGATTGACTAGATTGTAATGATATTACTATTATCTTGACTAGAGGTTTCTTTGTATTATAAGTAAACGTGTTTCAATCTAACGCTAATATGCTCAATTGTACTAAAAATTGTAAAAGGTTCTGCTATTTTTGGGGCAATTATGGTATGGAACATGCATATTAATAATTTCGCTGCTATTTACTTTTTAATTATTCTAAAAGCTTTCTTAAAATGACATGACCACACTGTGAAAATTTTCTATTGCAGTTATTCATGCTCACATCTTTGTGTTCAAATTTGTAACACGTAATATTGAAATCTGTTTTCCTTTTACAGAATTTGGAATAAATTATTAACCAGAGTTACGTTCAACTATGTATTACCCAAAAAAAATAGCTATGCTTTTGTGGTTTTAATTTATTGCCTTAATTCCTTTTGTGGAATTAAAAAATTATTGAATATGTCAACCTAATGAACACTAATATTCATGAAATCATAATATTCAGGGTGAAGCCGTATTTATTTTGTTAGTTTAAGATAAATTTTCCCCTTTTTCATCTGGTTTCTATCTATGAGCAACGTGGACGTGTTACAAGATTTTGATTTATCGATAAAAATTATTTTATTATTATAAACCTGTTATTCCTTCGGAGATTAGCAACTGCTTTACCTTCACTTGATACAATATTTGTTCGTAACTCGCTTTTTCTTGACTAGAACGAACTCACTACTTTTTGCTAACAGAACACGAACTTATAAAATCATGAAGGTGACTTGCAACCTTGATGTACTCTAGGTGAGTAGAGACAGTTTCAGGATATCGCCCTACTTTGTTAAGCTGTTTCTGTACTCAGTACACAAGAAATAAACCGATCTGTTGTAATAAGGACATTCTCCACTCTTTAACCTTCCTTTCGGATTTATCCTAAAACTTGCTTTTTCATATCCCTCTATCTCCGTTTTAACCTCATTTTTTTCCTTCGTTCGCCGAGTAGTGCTTTCGTATCCACCGTTTTTTCTATTGACTTTGTTCAATGCAAGCTCTTATTTTTCTCTTTTGAACTTGGTAGCTATAAAACTCCAAACACCCCATCACCCCCTTTTCTAATTTTTTCTTTACTTTCTAAGTCTTTGCATAGATAGAAGATTGTTACATCACGACATTGGTCCGTGCGTGTAGAGACCTTTGTTTAGCTTTGTGTCGCCACTGTCTTGCGCTGGATCTATTTTTAAGTCGTCGACAGTGAATTTGTTGTTGATTTGGTCTGCGGTCTGATCCTCTCTTAACCGACGCAGGAGTGCAGGATCTCCAATCCCATTCCTACTTGATCCCTCATTATGTTCTAATGAACAACTACCGCTTCACAAAACTTCTCCTTTTGGAGGGCATGAAAAAATCCTTTTTCAGGAACCTACGCGATCACTTTACTCCTTTCGGAGTCTCTATGTTATCTATATTTATAGGAGGGGGCGCCGTGCCTTACCAATAGTAGGGCCTTTGAATTAAAACACTTGTTATCTGTTGTTTTTCCTTGAACTTTTTCCTTAAGATTTTGTATTATCTTATTATTAGGTTAAACTCTTGATCTTTAGTGCTTATTTTTATCTTTGACAGTATTCTAAAGATTTTATCTTGACTAATTAATGTTTGGGGTCGCAAGAGGTTGTTGCTGATCTTTTGAAATTCTCTAGGAGATGTTATCTTGTTTAATCGATTTGTGGAGCCGGTACGACTATTTTGATGATTTTGCGTTTAACCGTATAATGCTTTAAACCATGAATGATTAGCTGTTTATCTTTTTATCCAAATTATATTTGAAATGATATGTACCTTTTCTAATTAATATCTTACAAACCATAAATGATTATGTATATATCTTTTTCTCCAAAGTTATCTTTGAGTGTTACGTGCCAAATTTGGCACTAAACATTCTTTGGTTTAGTTTTGATGTGCGGGAGTTTTCGCGCCTCAAATTTGAAAGACTTGGCGCGTATTTCCGTCACGTCAGAGTGCGTTTGCGCCAGATCGCGCTGACGCGAGTGACGGGAGAACAAAAGTGGGGAGTTTCCGGGAGACGCTGAAACGTGGCTTTTTGCCTTTGAACTTCGAGTGGAATGGTCGTGTCTGGTATCGTATCTTATCTCTAGTATGTAGATTTCCCTTTTGCTTATCTTTGTTTGTCGTTCCCTATAAAACCTGTTCCTTATCGTTCCCGCTACATATTAGGAAAGAAGACGTAATTTGGATACGACCTGGGCGCAGTCCACGACCCTAGAACGAACGAGTCTAGGGAGCCCTGCAGTAGCTAGTCGGAGCCATTCGGAAGGACGCTAGACGTACCATCCGTAAATTATCTTGAAGGGGGCCACCAGCAGCCCTGATGGACGTTGCAGACGCCATCTTTAACTTATCCCGTAGGAAGCTGGACCTATTCATGTGAGTATTTAATTTTTACGAACTGTTTGCGAATTTGATATATTCCGTCAATTGCGCGTTTAAATTTGCATATTGTGTGACGTCATTGACAGATGGGCGCGCTAAAATCTGTATAAAGATTAGTGTTACCAACTGCGGTTGCGTCACTCATACCGCGCCGACGGTTATGTATAGAGAACCTGTAAATGTAAGATGAAATGTTACCTTATGTTACCGTTGCTGCAAAGCAAATAAATTATCTATACGCATTTCTCTTTGAAAATATCTTTAATAACTTATCTTAGCTATTTGATGTTCCGTACCTTTGGTATTTACGACCAAAGGTAGGATTTATTGTATAAATGCAAACAGCTAACCTGTTTTTAGCTTTGCATTAGATAGGACAGATTTAAGAAATTATGTATCGTCAATATAGTAGTACTGGTTAAGTTGTTAACTTAACGTTTTGTTGCTGTAACGTATTTTGTCTTTATCTTACTAAAAACCGGTATATAATTTGTTTGATTTAAGAAGAAACCTTGAAGGTATTAATGAAAATTGTACGCAATAATATGCAATGAAACAAAATGAATTTCGTATATAGTTTTATAGTGAATTTAAGTGTTTAAGTCTCATACTCTCAGACTAATTTTGTGCGGTTGGTGCGGTAGCAAACAAGACCCATTGCGCGCTCAGATGGTATAACTTGAATATCGAAAGGCCAGTCATTTCCCTTTGGTAGTATCGCAAGGACTGCTACGGTTTAAAAATCAGGTGGCGCCTACAGACATTACTGAATATAAGTTTTCCGTGCATGTAAGCTCTCGTACAGAGATCGTTTCCTTTTTCTTTCTGAGGCTTTGACGCGATTGTTAAGCCTCTTGATGTTACAAGCTTTATTTTAATAATTATTTTAATAATTTTCAATCCAAAATTGAACGAATTATTTCCCATCATTAATTTAAGTAGTATAAAGTAGGTTAAGACGCATGACCAATGTGGTTGTTGAATTCTCACGCACTGGTAAGTAAAAACCTATAGTTTATTATATGAAATGTGTTAAACAAACATTTATTCACGTTCCAAGTAATGTGCGGTCATTGCCTCAACCAATGAGAACGTTCGACGGCTGGAGAGTATTGATAGTGGAAAGGTACGCGATTATCAGAAAGATTATCTAGTGTTGTCTTCGTGAATAGACATATTGACCGTTAGTACGGGGTAAACGCAGTGAAGTTACCTGTGAAATCCTTTTTACCTCTCCTTTCTCTAATACCTTAGGGGTGTTCCATTCTGTGGTACGCTAGCAACAACTTCACTGCTAATTCTCAGAAACCGCCGTCGACTCCAATGAGAATCTTATCATACGCTTAGAAACAAGAGTCGGTTTACAAGGATCAAAAATTGTTAAACCTACTTTAAACTACCTCTATAAATAAAGGTAAGTCGTTCTTTGGTTAATTATTGTTCTTTCATATTGTAAATTTATGTAAGATTACGGCCTCCAAATAACCAAGTTCTAAAGTAAAGTACTTTTATCTGTAACTGAATTGATAGTGATAGTAGTAATCGGTCTCTCAAATACATGTACCTTTTAAAGGGATATTGGGCGATGTCACAACGAAACGGCTAAAACTAATAGAATTTAAAGCAGCAGAAAAATTCAATAACGCACATATCAGTGTGCGCATATTCACTTAGCATCGATTTGTGGTTAAATTAAACTAGTTTACATAACCATAACAACTATAGAATTGACAAAAACAGCACTTACCTCTAACGGTAATCCAGGAAACTTATGCAATCCCAAGCGTACGCTGGAGTATTTTTTCATCACAACCCTCCATATTACATAGGCCATGGTCAAAGTAAATTTCACATGTGTACAGATATTTAACTACAATTTAGCACCCTGTTTTATACACACATCAATTACGACTGGAAGCTGCCAGAAACTATTAGTGATACGCTCTTTGTAGAAATTATTCATTAATAAATACTGTATACCTATAAGTAGCGAAAGGAACTAATGATCAAAATGTAGGAGAGGATAATAGTATTGTTTTTCCAGTGCATACATTTACCTATTTCATTTGTAGACTTTTTAAACCTAACTTATGTACGACAAAATTATATCAACTCCATTCCAATTATATTTCTGAGTTTGTTTAAAGTAATTTTGTTTCTAGTCTAGCGGATCATAACTGCCATGGAACAATAACGTAACCTGATCATATAAAATAAATATAATTCCTAATTAAATCATTATAGAAATTGCAAGTATAAATAATGTCATAAAGAGGTAGGTAGGGTAGGCATGAATGGTCAATGTAAAAAGTGAGATCATTTCATTTCAAACTTCACTAGCTTAAAATGTCATTAATTGAATTTAATTTTAATGTTGTGAAATAAACACATCTACATACATGTTTTGAAACTTATCAAATTATAACTGTAACATCAATGGTGATTTGGAAAGTGATGTTAGTATACCGGATATATAGTTATTAGCTGCAATTCTCACCAATAGGCAGACACATAAATTTTACAGTATCTGCACGCCATCACATATTAATAAAAATAAGAACACTTTCTAACCCTTTACTATTCTCTGTAGTGTTTACCAACTCCCTAAACAAATTAAAATTACTTTATATAAATCAGGGGAATCATCAGAAGTCCATATTTACAATTTTTAAGATTCCAAACCTCATACGTAACTTTGATTCTGAAGAATCCAGAAAGAAACCTTTCTTTTTTATTTAAAAAATTACTCTCCTGAGACAACAATTTCAAAAAAATTACTAAACATTCAAATGATGAGCTATGTCAATAAATTTGTTTTATATATTTAGCAATTAAAATTTGCACTAATACTTCATTTGAGTATTTGAGGTAACATTAAAGACAACCCCAAATATAAAAATGCCTATTTTTCAAGGTGATTTAAAACAAAATTGGATACACAGACACCGAAACTATTAGAATAAGTATGGAAAACATCCACCGTCACGAGCATCAATTTGCGAATGGCACAAAAAATTCATGGGGATCATCCCAGTACTGGATAAAGCAAGGTGTAAACGAAAAAGAGTGTCAGAGGAAAACGTCGAACAAGTCGGACAACACTTTGTTCGATCTCCAACAATGTCCATTCGCACTGCCACTAGAGAGTTACAGCTATCACGATCAACAATACACAGAACCATGGTATGCTTATAAAGTGCGACATTTACGAATACTTCGTCCAAAAGATAATCTTAAAATGACAACGCTTCCACTGAACGTGTTGTATCGAATATCTGAGAAAGGAACGTTGCTCAACTAGCGATTCTCACGACACCAGCGAGGTGAGACTTTTAGAAAGTCTCGTCCTGTCTTGTAAAAGATTTCATAAGGCTCGTCTCGAATCTCACATCCCAGAAGTAGTCCCATCTCGAACAAATTTCTCGCAAGAGTTGATTTAAACCCCTTGTACTTGTTTTTGTTAAAAACACCGTGTTTCGAAAATCATATGGGACATTACTAGCATGAAGCGAAGGATTGCTGATGCCGTTTTCACCATTGAGACTGCCCTAAAGTGACACGGCAGAATTCGATTACCGCTTTAAAATGGTTCGTGCAAACAATGGTACACACGTATAGAATTTTATTAATCAATGCAAAAAAAAAACTTTCAATGTATATTCCTCAAGAGCACAATTTTTAAACTAAAGAAGGCAAAAAAAAAATAACGCTCTCGCCACATTTAGATATCTTTAAGGTGCGGAACGTATACAAAATGCAAAAGCTTTGATACTGACGTTCTCATACCTAGGGAAAATAAAGAAACTAATTGCATGCGTTGACAAGCAAATTGCAATTTGTTTTCATGATTTTCGTTTATACTATACACAATTTCATTGTGGTGCGCAAAATGTGCTGGATAGACTTCAATCAAATCTAGTTCTCGTGTTATATAAAAAAATTTAACCAAAAACACACGAATAAGAATATTTTAGAAAAAGGCAGCAAAAAGAAGTGTTCACTAAATTAATTAGTAATTTAAATTATGAGTTCATGTTTTCTAAAGAAAATGAAAAATATAGAAGTCTTTCCAAATTAGACATAGATTAACTAAACGACGTCAAAATAAGTGAAAATATATAGATAGAATAAAAGTAGAATGACACAAGTTGGCAGAAACATAGTAGAAACGGCAGCGATATTAGAGTAGACGCGTTTTATTGAGAGCTAAAATAATGTAGATAGGAAATAATTGATAACACAGAAAATATTGTGTTTAATGGAAGAGAGAAGAAAATATAGGTGTTATAACGGAGGAAGGCAAGAAACATAGAGCAAACTTAGGCATAAGGTGAATAGACTGTGCAAATCAGGATCTAAATAATGGTAGATCTAACATAACCCATTAAATAATTAGAAGCGTCTGCAAGAGAGTTAGTAAGGGCAATAAGCAATTAAACAAGCATAACATTAGTAGAAGTAAAACATAGCAGGTAGGTGGAAAAGACATGTATAAATATTTTTTCACGGAAAAGACCGCAGATAATATGGAAGACAGCATTTCAAAAAGAACTAAAGCAGCTAGACATACGAAAATAATCAGATGCTACAAAATTTAATTAGATGTAAAGTGAGACTGTACAAAACACATATAGTACGATAAACATGATATATGAAGAAAAAAAACACCCCAGATTTTGCAATGAGTAGATTAGGGATATTTCTAAATAAAACAGGATTAGAGTAATACAAAAATTTTGAACCGTTAGGAGGCCGAAAGAAAAATAGTAACTGAAATAATATATAACAGGAAACAGAATAAAATACAAAACAGATTAACAGAAGATCAGTTTGGATTTAGAAAGAGCAGTGGCACAAGAGAAACAATCCTAGTTAGTATTTAGAAAAAGCATAAGATTAAAAAACTACAGGAGTAGCCTTTATAAGCATGGTCAAGACGAGTGGATAGTTTGCAACTTATATAGTGAATAAACTATTGAAAAGAAGATAATAGGGTAGTAAAACCTAAGATTGGTATAAGTGTTTTATTACAAATTTTATTTAACTAATTTATAAATAAAATTAAAGAAGTAGAAAATTTAAATACTAAAAAAGGGTGATATAGTTATATTAGTAGAACCAGATAGAAGCAATACGACTAACTAAAACGAAAGTAATCTTAGATATTAAGCACGAAGATCAACATCAAAACAAAGATAATGAAAAAGTAGTAAACAAGTTGGCAGTGGAACTATAGTAGTGAAGCTGCAGGTCAGAAGGATTAGAAAGAGCAAAAAGGTTTTGCTAATTAGAAAGTTTGGTTGCAAATGACAATAGAACTGAAATGGGTGTAGAACTAGAGTAGCATTTAAGGTGCAAGGCGCGAAACTAAAATCTAAGATAGCTCTGTCTGTTAGGAAAAAACTATTGAAAGCATTTGTTTGAATCATATCCGATATACGGCTGTGAAACATAGATTTTAAGCAAAGAAGAAGTTAGGGGGTTAGTAACTTTCAAGATGTAATAGTATAGAAAAATGTTCAAAAACAACTGGATACACAAAGCTAGTAATGATGGGAATCTTGGAAATGGTTCAGGAAAATAAAAGTATTACAAATGTAATCAAAACATCATATTTTGAGGCGTAAAGGAATGGTTATTACAGGAACAGAAGTCAGAACACAAGGATATACTATATTTTAAGAGAAGAAAAGGTTCATGGTTTAGAAAAACGTAGGCCACTGGAAGAGTTAGATCGGGTAGGAAACAGTGAAGACCTGCGTCAAACCGACCTTGAGGTTGTGACTAAGAGCAAGCGAACGAGGAAAGGAAAGTGAGAGAGAGGGAGTGATAGAGAGATGCCGAAGGTAGGATGGGGGAAGAAAGGGGGTGGAGGAGAAAAGGGAAACCATCATTCATGTCAATTTGTAAGAAACTATAAGCAGTGTTTACAAATTTCAGAAATATAACCCTAAAAACCAAGTGAAAAAGATATTGAATAAGCGTATTAACTATTATCTATCTATATTGCAAGAGATATGCACCTAATTTTATATCACATGGTGCTGAAGGTTCTCACTCTAGAGCGGACCAAAAGTGCATAAAAAATAGAGATATACTTCTTCCGTTTAAATATTACAGTATTGTACTTAAAAGTATTTTGTTTTTATATAGCTATCCACTGTAGGATAATACGGCACATTGTTTTTTTAATGTCCCTTGATTTAATAGAGCCCTCAATGTCCAAAAACGGATTATCTAAACTTCATTTATTTGGTAGTCAAGAATTCTAAGTGATACACCAATTGCATTCCCGTGTGGTAATTGGTGGCTCAAGTATTCCAACTCACAATTTGTAGGTGGCAAAAAGGTATATGAGGCTTAAAGCTTTTATCATGAAAATCAAGAAATTGGAAGTCACAAAATCGATGCAGCTTCCTGTCGGTGTTAGAACAGTATAAACGACTACACATTTATGACATTGCTGTATTTGTAATGCACAGCGGCTCCGTGACTTTATTGGTTTGCGTGTGACTGCTAAGCCCAAGGTCCTGGATTCGATTCCCGACACGGACTCCTTGAAAAATGTTTCACAAAATACGCCCTCGTTCGGATGAGAGGTAAAATGTAGTGCCAGTGTGTGAGTGTTGTCTGCACGTTTAAAGATCCCTACCTTGCTTGGAACAGCAAGGATTCGGCAAAATACAAAATTTTCCAGATAAAAAAACTCGCTTACTGGATAATATAGCACCTTCAGGTACAGCATTAGAAAATCAAATGTGGAGTACTTATAATGCTGCAATTGTATCTTAGAGCCTATGCCATTATGAAATTAAATCGTTTAAGATAAAGTGAATTTGTAAGATGCTTGTGCAAAATATTACATCATAATTAAGTGGCAAGCCTACTTAGTAACACTGTTACTTCCGCTTCGCGCTACGTTATTTGCAGGATTCAACTTGTATTTTATGTTGTCTGTGTTTGTGAAGTACACGGATTTATTTTTGATCCTAGTGAAATATGAATTCAGATAGTCGAGGAGCTCGAATGGTAGAGTTATTTATTAAAAAAGGGGTGCTTCAACCTGCATTAAGTGAATTAAACCAACATAAAACCTCAGGTAGGTTATCAAAAGTATATAAATAAACTTTCATTGCGGAGACTAAATGCCGGTTTTAATCTCATTAGTCCAAGTCTTATGATAGTTCAAATTTATTTATTCAAAAATTGACGCACAAGTTAAACTGAATATGAATGATTATTTACAGAGCATTCCAAAAGCTTCAGTTCTGCTACATCATGCGAAGTTATCCAAGTAGCCAGACTGGGCGTTTATCTAAAGCTCTGGATTCTGATTCAGGTAGTACCATGCTCTACAGTGAAAATTATGAAAGTAGCAGTGAAAGCTTTATCCCTTCTGATGATGACTCCTCATAATCAGGGTCCGATAGACATGTTATAAAACAGATAACACTAAAAATATGACTGAAAATACTCCAAACAGAGAAAACTCGGAACAAGCACCACAAGCTAAATTGAGAAAAAGGCAACATCGCCCATCTACATGGAAGCGCAATGTTCAAAAAGACTTAAGAAACAAAGGATAACCTTACCTAAATCGTTCAAGGAGAAAACTTTCTAAAAAGGGCGCTGAAAGAAGTTAGTTGCAAGTGTTACTACGAATGCGCGAAAACGATTAATAATGAATAATTGCAAATAAATATAATTTCGGAATTTTTTTGAATAATTAGAGATGAAACTTGTGGAATGAGCATTTAAGCAAACCATGTTACTTGAATTAACAAAAAGCGTGTATATTCTGTAAGTAATCATTGTCAATTCACTATAATTTATTAGATGACTGTTAGTGAGGATAAAGAGCAAGTACGTCAAAATATCTGCAAAAAGCGTCCAAACCACATTAAAGAAGCTTACTCCTGTGGGCACGTCAAAAGACCACGGAGGAGGTTAAGAATGTAATTCGTATATATATATATATATATATATATATATATATATATATATAAAGTCTCTGCCTTATGTATCCTCTCATTAATGCAGATCCAAAGGTCAGAGAAAATATCTTTCGGCAAGTTTCTTTAATGTTGATATTTGTTATTGCAACGAACAAAGCGAACAGCCACAGCAGTAGTGTGTCTAACTTATAACAAATACTTCAATGATTCAGATATTTTTAACGATATACTTGAAGACCTTATAAAACGTATTAATTAATTTTTGATATATCAATTTTGTTATACATTTTTTTCTTTTTTTCAGTTTTTCTATAAGTTTATTTTTATACACAACTACTGTACCTTGTGAATGTGTGTTAAATAACTTGTAAATTATTTACTGTAATTGGGTGTATTCCTGTTGGAAATAAACGTTTATTATTATTATTATTATTATTATTATTACTATTATTATTATTATAATACCACTTAAGTAATTGTTTTATAGACATAGTTTTGTCACTGAATTCAACATGGGTTTCATCTCCTAAAAAAGGACCAATATGACTATTGCACTAAGTTTAGCAATACGTCAGAATAAGAACAACAATATGTGGTACAAGACTACAACCTTCATCATTCGACAAATGTACAAGCGAGATTTCATAAAAGAACTAATAAACAGCGATCTGAGGTAGAGATATATTCCGTTGTTTTGCAATGGATATGGAGAAAGTTTGTTAATTCCTTCCCTAGACGTGGGAAAACTTTATTACACAAGAACATTAAAACATAACTTTGCAATATACAATTTAAAGTTACATGAGGCTGTGAATTACATGTGGCATGAATGAAATTATAGCAAAGGAGCATCCGGAACCGCAATATGTTTTTGGGAAACTCCCAGCAGATTAAACGAAATTATGTTCTACGCGTACACAGCAGCTACACAAAACCGGAACTCAATCAATACCGCTATGTTTCTACGAGCACTCACTGCCCTTCCTACGAATGTCAACTAGAAGAGTATAGAAAGTGAACACTCCGAAATGGAATGTGACAGCGTACATTCTTGTATTGAAAATCGCAGCAAAAAAATTCCAATACACACTCCAGAAGGGCGATTCATCGTTGTTCGTACTGCTAATACTAAGGAATACACTGTAAAGGAATAAAAATATTGAAAATTTAAAGATTCTAAATCCTGGAGTACACAAATCATTATAAATAAAAATAGAGTTGACAATAATGGACCTGATATGAACTGAGTTCGTATTAAATGGTTACAGTACCGAAAGATGACCAGGCTCGTATTTTCTTCAAAGAGCAGCTGGACGATTTGGAGTTTAGAAATATAAATATTTTACCAAAAAGAATCGTCATGCAAAAAAATGTCAGTCTAGATGCTCTAGTGAAATTCAAACAAAAAAGATGGAGGATTTAAGAAAACTTTGCATTTCTTTAGCAATACCAGCAGTCTATCATAGATTTTATACGAATTTCTTCAGTTTGAAGAAAACGAGAATGATAGTGAATCAACTTGTGTCTCTGATTAAGACAATATTGTCTTTATTATAACCTTATAAATTGTTTTTGCTTTTTTTAAAATGATATCATTAATTTTTTTAAAGTGATATCATCGATTCCCTTTGTGCGCTGTTTGATAGGTGTAAGATGATTAAAGTTTTTCAATGCTGTATTGTGAAAAGTTGTTAGTACAAAATAAACAAATTTTGGTGAGTTAATTCTTTTCACGATTTAAAATCTAAACTCGCATCACAGTCAAAATTTGAGGTAAAAAAGTTAAGCCACAAAAACCATCTTCCAGTAGATATATTTTTTTCTACCAGTTTTCAACTTTTCCGTAAAATATTAAGTAATCTAGTATTTATAATTTGGCTCCATTTTGAACCCTTAAACGTCTGGTCAGTGATTTTCCTTTTTGTCGGTCGTAGATATAGTTAATGCACGTGTAATCAGTTTGGTTTTATCCTGGTACTCTATTTCCATCTACCAGTTTTTCAACTTTTCAGTAAAATATGAAGTAATCTAGTATTTATAATTTGGCTCCATTTTGAACCCTTAGACGGCTGGTCAGTGATTTTCCTTTTTGTCGGTCGTAGAGATAGTTAATGCAGCTGTAATTGGCTTGGTTAAGTGTTGGCAGTGTATTGCCTTCTACAAGTTTTTTTCAATTTTGTGTTATTTTAGGGTATTTTAAAGTTTTTGAAAAATGCGCCAATTATTTTGTCTACATGCTATATATAGGTACAAGAATAATCAACCGGTATAAATCTGTTTTGCGAAAGGATATTCAGCATAAAATAGTAAGCAAATGAGTAAGTCTTTTTATCTTAATTTTACCTACGCCACTGAACCTTCGGGTGTTTCCGCTGATTTGTCTGCTGAAATGTGTCTGCTAACTTCACGCCGATGTGGTTTTAGAATCTGCCCATCGATATACATAGAACAGTTGTTTTAGAGATAAGAAGGAAGCAGTATATTATTACTTTTGCAATGCATTTTTATCTCAAACATGGTTTTGTGGGTTACGACCATTGACGTCCAAGGCGACAGCATATCCAATAGATGGGTTTCGCGATACCTGATCATCTGCATTTTATCGCATATATTGAATTTTAAATACTAACGAGATAAATGATGAAAAGTGTGGCATCAGTAGTCTGAGCTAACTTCACTGACATTAAAATAAAATGTTAAGAATATTAATATTAACATAAAATGTAAATAAATGCATATTATTATCAATCGTACGTGTAATCAATCTAACTGTAGGTAATTGCATCTATCCTGCTAAACTGCATATTGTTAAGTATCAGATTTACGTTACGCCCTAAATAAATACTCGATTAGAATTGCTTGAAAAAAACTTCGTATGAGTTCAATTTTTTTAGATTAACCCTCATGTTTCTTAAGGACATCTGCTTCGATTTATTCCAAATATTTATACTTACGTAAGAGTTTCAAAATATTTTCAGCCGTTTATATAACCATCGCAGTTATTTTTTATTAAAACGATGACATAATTAATGATTACTTCTGTCGATCATTTAACAAATTATATTAATTGGTTTAGTGACTGATACCTTGCCAGTAATTTTAAATATTTAATAACGGTATGTCCGCATACGAAAATTAATGGTAAATTTTTGCAATTATCAAAGCTATTTTGCTCGAATTCATTCAAAATTAAGAAGTGTAAAAGCTGTCTATCAAATGTGTTTATACTGTGTAGCTCGAGTAATGATAGGTTGATAAACCTGATGTTTTTTTCCAAGGATAACGTTACAGGCATTATCATATAAAGATAGACTAATTATTAATTACTCAGAAATTAAGTAAATAGATGCACTGGATGTTAAGTCAAGGTTAAAACGCCGGCAATCTTCCAATGCACTAACTCACAAATTTTTTTAATTCACTTGAATGTCGGTTACGCAGAGCAAACTCACAGCGCTTTTCCGAGCGAAATTACTACTCGCCGAAAAATGTATTAAATCCCGAACATTTAAAACAATAGCACAGGTAGCACACATAAATTTGCATCTGCATACACGCACGCGAAACCGACGACTGTGGTCACACTTACACGTGCTCTTTCTAATCCCCCATTCTATTGTGAATTGGAGACCGAAGATGTAAATATTGGAAGTTAGTTGTAGGAGAGTGACAGAAATGTTCGTGAAATACGCTTTGTGTACGCATTGATAACTAGATGATGGACGCGTTAATACAGGATATTGTATTAAAGTGTTTTATTTTTGGGCATAATTTTTTTCGTTTTGGTTGGTATAAGGGTGTGGTTCAATTAAGGTTTAATGTTTCAACAACAAATAACAGCTAATAACGTATATACATTATTAGACTCCTGTTAGCATCACTAAAAATGGATAAAGTTCTTTAAAAGTTGTAACTGATCCGTTTTAAAGATAGCTAATTACTTCATTTGTTTAAAATACATCTTAGCTGTATGAATCACACTAAAAAATTTCCGGCCAGACTGCAATTTTTGCTGGTTCAACTTTTAACCTTTATTTATCCCACCTGGTCGATAGCAATTCTGACTAATCATTCGGTTCCTATTTTTATTTCAATTACCATACAATTGAGACCCTGACTAGCTATGAGAAAATGATGCTTATAAAAACAAAACACATTTTTATGTTAATATCAAAAATTCACAAAAAATATAAAAATCCTTGAACCAAGGCTTCTACAAAGTGTTTTGTTGAAACAACACCACTAATAATTAAAATACTAAAGTGAGAGAGGGCACCTGAAAGTTTTTATACCGAACTAAACTAAAGGAGTTCAACTGAGTAGATAGGCCACGTTCCTTCTGGCACGAAATCGTTCATTTTACACATGTTTCCCCATAAGACAATCTAAGATTCTTTTTACAAATTTTGGTACCTTTTATGGTCATCCATTCCGGGATCACATGACATCCTCACTTTTGTATACAATTCACTCTTGCTCCACTTCGGTCATATTCTTGTCTCGACCAATGGGAAATGCCAATCATCGAATATCACAAACACAAGGCAAGAATAAATCAATCAATAAATAAAAGTTTGTTAAACAGTATATACATAGTAGTAATCAAAATCTTCCTACATCTACATTACAATAACAGAATTATTTTATGCGTAGATTTCATATGTATTTCTCATATATATATATATATACCTAGTTATACATTTAAACTATAATTTATACATTTTTAACAACTAAAAGAGTATTGTAATAGAATAATAATAAATATTTAATAGTGATTAGGTATTAAAAAATTTATACACATAACATAACAATAACTATATATACAAAATATATTCTAAAACTAAATAGAATATATATATATATATATATATATATATATATATACCGGGTGTCCACGTCCTCCGTGAAAGTTCAATAACTTCTATGTTATTCAAGATATCAACTTCCGGTTTTTTTTTTAAACGATAGCCACTGCTAAGCTGCACAATTTAAAAATATTTTCACCTATATACAGGGTGTGCCAATATGGTTTCCAATCCAAAGTTATGTTTTTTTTTAAATAAAACACTCTAGATTTGACACCAGATTCTAAAAGCTCTTTTGATGCTCATCAAAATTATATAGAGGTACTATAGGTCTACAATGGACGGTTTGCTTTTTATGAGTCGTTTTATGTCAAAATCATGTCAACTTTGAAAAATTGCAGAAGTTTTCTTATTGAACTTGGAGAGTTGATTCTTTCACGACATAATTTTCCATATCCTGTTGTATTATTATCGATAGCGCGATGTGCTTGTTTTTTCCTTTTATTGTACAAGGTGAAGCAAAACGCAAAATAAACAAAAATCAATTTTTTAAATGGCACCCGCCATTTCGTGGCGTTCTCAAGTTTGAATATTTTTGATGATAGATTCAATTTGCCAATAAACGGTTTCGATCAGCTTCTCCAATACAGTATATCATATTAATTAATTCTTGACGTGTGAAATTCATTGTGACATCAACAAATTAAACGAAAAATTTTTAAGATAATTAATATTGATAAGATATGTCAGATTTGATGCTAGTAGCCTACTTAGTTTTCTCTAGTCCCAAAACTGCATAAAAAACATGTTTTCTCAATTTTTCAGAATTTTTTTTCATGTAACCTATAAAACATTATATGTCAATAGAAAGCTCCACAAAAACGCTATTCAATGGCAAAATCCAATATGGCGGGTGCCATTTAAAAAAATTGACTTTTTGTTCATTTTGCGTTTTGCTTCACCTTGTACAATAAAAGGAAAAAACAAGCACATCGCGCTATCGATAATAATACAACAGGATATGGAAAATTATGTCGTGAAAGAATCAACTCTCCAAATTCAATAAGAAAACTTCTGCAATTTTTCAAAGTTGACATGATTTTGACATAAAATGACTCATATAAGGCAAACCGTCCATTATAGACCTATAGTACCTCTATATAATTTTGATCAACATCAAAAGAGCTTTTAGAATATGGTATCAAATCTAGAGTGTTTTATTTAAAAAAACCTAACTTTGGGTTGGAAACCATATTGGCACACCCTGTATATAGGTGAAAATATTTTTAGATTGTGCGGCCTAGCCGTGGCTATCGTTTAAAAAAACCGGAAGTTGATATCTTAAATAACATAAAAGTTATAGAACTTTCACGGAGGACGTGGACACTCTGTATATACGTACTTTTAACGTATGCAACGTTTGTGCTGACTTCGTTACACTTTTATATAAATTACGTAAATTTAGTATTCAAATTTAAATAGAAAAAATATCTTAAGACTAATTAGATCTGACCTATTGTTGTAAGATGTTTATTTGCGTCGTTTAAAACTTATTATGCTCTATATACAGGGTGTTAAATGTTTACTATTTACATAATGTCCAAATTACTTAATTTTCTGTTAAATAAATGCAGTTTTCTGCTTCCTATTGCCATTTATGGTTACTGCACGACCATTGCTATACAATACACCCCTAAACAACCCCTTATCACAGCATTATTCCCCCAAATTAAAATATAAAATTTTAGAACAATGACCTTTTTGGCGCCCAACGTGACGTTAAACTCACATTGGTCTATAATTCTTATATTTTTATTTCATTTTAGAAATCTAACTCACCCTTTATTAACCCCCTATTTACATCTACCTAATTTTTATACCTATGTCCTATTTTAATGCCCTATTTATACCTATACCTATTCTTATACCCGTATCCTATTCTATTACTCTATATATTATACCTATTCATAAGTTTATTTTACACTTTATCTCCTCATTTATTTGTATCCCTTTGTATGGGTAAATCAAATTTATTTATAACTTCCCCCTTATTATTTTTAAATCTGGGTCCTTTTAATTCATATTTCTTAATTTCCAGCTTCCTATCTTACTATCTATCCTATATCCTAAACATTTAATCCTATCTTGAAAAAATCGCACTTCTTTCAATTTAAACTCAAACCTGCTATATTCAGCTCTAATAAAATCCTATCTAAATATACTAAGTGTTGCTCTACATTATCACTAAATATTAACACATCATCCACGTAGTGAATACAAAATTCCTGATTACGGTCCCAAAATACTCTGCATCGCCTTCACTAATGCAGCCGTACTCGAGGACAAACCAAACGGAACCACCCTAAATTGATATCTTCTTCCTTCTACCGAAAAACACGTATATTTCCTTGATTCTCGCGCTAATGGAATCAACCAAAATGAATTCTTTAAGTCTAATTTGCTATAGATTTTCTTATTACCTATTCTTGCTAATATGCTATCTATCGTTGGTGGACAGCGGTATTGCGGCTTCCTTCGCTTATTAATCTTTCTTGCATCTAAACATAACCTGATGCTATCCTCACTTTTCTTCAGGACGACTAATGGATTCACAAAATGTGTACTGGAGCTTTCTATGATACCTTCACGTAACATATCTTCTATTTCTTCCTTCACTCTATCCCTATATGCTACTGGAATAGGATATATTTTAGTGTTAAACGGTTCTGTATTTACTACTTCCAACTTGTGCACATAACCCGTGGCAATTCTTGACTTCGACCCTATTAATTCTGAATGCTTTCTTAATAATATCTTCACCCTATTTCTTAAATTTTCTGGACATTTAATATCTCTTCATTTTCATTACCCTCATTATCTATTTCATCATCAAACTGATTATTATTCACTATCTATTTCAATATTACCCTCTTCATACCATTTAATATATTTCCTATTACACTCAATCTCTTTGCATTCTGCATTTATCTTCAACCCCAACTTATCTATAATATTCATCCCAAATATAACGTCTATCTTTAGTCCAGGTACTACCATAAAATTATTTTCCCATTTCACATCTCCCATTTCACATCTCAGAATTACCATTTCATTTATTCTACAAAATCTCTTATTATTTGGTGCCACCAAATTACACCTTGTTATAGGTATCGCTTTATCTCCCAATTTTCACGTTTAACAAATTCTTCCGCAACAAGTGATGCTTCTGCCCCAGTATCAATCAATACTCTAACTATTCTATTTTCGACTCTTAAATTAATTATTGGTAATAAGTTCCTTTCAAATCTTCCTAATTCATTTTCCGTTTCATGTTTAATAAATTCTCGCCGATTTTCATATCCGTTAATTCGTAGAATTTTCCTTGATTCGTCAGTACTCAAAAATTTTGATTTCTCGTTGAAGGTCCTGCCTGACTCGTTATCTCTGCGTATGTGCGATTCGTATTCCTTATTTGCGTGCTATCAATATTCCTCGCTTGCGTCCGTCGATCATCATTCTCCTGCCTATTTATTTTTCTATTATTGTTTCTTTCATGATTCGTCCGTTCTGTCTGTTGCCTTGGTATGTGACCCGTATTTCTGTTTCGCCTAAAATCATTATTAAAATTGTTGTAGTTCCCCTATTAAAACTTCGTCCACGATCATAATTGTTTCGTTGATAATTATTTCGAGTCTCCGTATTTCTATGCGTCCTTATAAAATTGGTGCGTCGATCCCTAATATTATTTTCTATTTTATTATTAGATTCCAACTCATCATAGCTTTGCAAATATTCAATAAATGTGCCCCTGTCTAGTATATTCCGTGTTGTAACATATCGTTTTACTTCAGCGTTAAAAAGCCCTGCCAAATATTTCACAATTTGTTTATCATGTAAAGGAGGATCTAATTGTTTTGCTACAGTAAACTTTTCAATCGCATATAATTCTCGCGTTATTCCTCTATCTGAATTGTATTTTCCCATGCTCAGGTCATTCCTAATTTTATCCTGTTGATTATCACCCCAAAATTGTCGTAGAAATTTCTGCTCGAACTGTTGAAATGTTTCTATTTCACTCTCAACTAAGTTGTACCACATTTCAGCACCTCCTTTCAGCATCGATTTAACTAAGTTTAATTTATACAGTTCGTCTGTGGAGCCTTGTACTAACATGTTAAAATTTTTCAAAAATATTTTCGGATTTAATTTACCGTCCCCATAAAGTTTAGTATGCTGTTCAATTAAAAGATTTGGTTGAGTTAGCCTAATTTGGTTCCCTATTGTTGAAATTTTCTGAATTAGTTTTTAAATTATTTATTTCCCGATTTATTGTTCTGAACTTCGTTTCACAGTTTTCCTCAACGTTCCGTAATTTGCTGGTTGAATTCGTAATTTTATCGTTTGACTCGCTTTCATATTTTTCCTGCTTTGATTTAACTATTCCAATATGATCCTATACACAGTCTATTTCCACCGTAACCCTGACGATTTTCTTCTGCATTTGTGCTCTCATTTCAGCAATTGTTTGGTTGGTTTCTCTTAATCCATCACTTAGAATTATAATTTTATTACCCAATTTTTCGCTGTTCTCATCCATTTTCGTAGTCATGGTTTTCATGGCCTCTTCACTTCTGTCCATTTTGCTGTTCAGTGCCATTAAAATCTCCATCATTTTAGTTTCCTGTGAGGTTCGCCTTTCTTCGTTAGAACTCTTCTCAAACGTTATACTTTCTTGGAATCCTCTCTCCATTTTTGAAATTATTATATTTACACTAAACTTTTAAATACTAAATAAATCTGCCTAAATTTAATTAATGTACAAATTTTTCTTAATTTTGATTTTCTCAAATTAAAACTCTTTAAACCCCCGGTTTAATTTAATTATTTTATTTTAAATCTCACGGTCGTATTCTCAAATTTATTTTGATTTAATTCGTGCCCCCACGTTGTTGTGACATATAAAAAATTGATATGTAGTTTCAGGAACAATCAAGCCCCAACGTTGGGCCGTCAAATAAAAATTAATATGGTAACGCCGTACTCGGTGTCAATGGATGTTTTCTATAACTCCACCTCTCTGTGTTCTCTAATCAAATTTAAATCTCACTAATTTTACTATTATGCCACGGCTAGCTTTTATTATTCTACACAGAGTGCACAACGTTACGATGATCAATTTTTTTTCTTCTCCACCCCTTTATGATTACCTCTTTGTTTGAATTATAAAATAAAGTCAATTAATTCCATATAATGGTAAAAAATATTATGTACAAGTTTTGAAAATTATTAAAATACACCCTTCAATCAATCAATATAAGTTTTATTTTTCCCAAAATTTATATGCTTTGAAATCAATCTAAAGTCACCAAAAACTACCCTTTTTACCAAAGAAGCCTGGAACGTTCTAAACCCCTTTATAATATTACGTACTTTTAACGTTTGCAATGTTTGTGCTAACTTCGTTACACTTTTATATAAATTACGTAAATTCAGTATTCAAATTTAAATAGAAAAAATATCTTAAAACTAATTAGATCTGACCTGTTAGATTCGTCTATCACTTGATATGCTTAACTGAACCCCTTTGTTTTCATAAATTGCTTCGTGCTTTTTTGTTTTATTTGCATTGAATCTCGCAACTCAAAATTGTACCAAAATCATCGAAGCTGATTTGAAATATTAACCAGTTCATCTAAAATATCCCCATATTCGAATTATTATATCTATCCACATATTTTAAATATTATACCATCAATTAGAATTATTTTCACCAAGATTCAAAGTATTCCCACATTAGAAATATTATACCATCCATTAAGATTTGAATTATTATATCTATCCTCGAATTATCCATTCATTCAGATCATTATACCACATTCGGAATTATTATCACCCAATTAGGAGCCCTATTATTATATTGTTAGTTTAAATAAATTACCCCAAATTCTACTCACGTTAAACGGCAAAAGAAATTTTCATAATTGTAGCACTTATTTGTCACTATCTATTTTTTTAAACATTTAAAATTACGCGTGAGTTTTTGATTCACAGTGGCGCAGCTTTGCCCTGCTTAATTAGATCTGAACTGTCTTACCATTGCTCGCTGTTAAATATAGGCCGATCCCACTTGCATGTGGGTTGGGTTTTCAACAAGTCTGTAGCTATCTTAAACAATAAGGTCTTTGTATTTGATGCATCTTGAAGTGTTTTTTGATGAAATATAATTGGTTTTCCGGGCAATGGTTATTTGCCACAGATGCCTCGTTATCTAGACCATACGTTGTTTTGTGTAGATATTGCCTTTTCCATAATTAAACAAAAATACATGATGTAATTTCAATTTTATTTTCGTCTATTTTATGCGATTTTGAACTGCATTTTTTATCCAAAATGTTGATTGTTTCTACGCACTTTGTTAGGTTTTATCTCTTATCTCCATATTATATTACAACTAATTAGAACCCTTTTCAATGCGTGTTTAATTACATGTACTATCTTTTCCTCTGGAATGCACGTACTTTTACTGAAAGGTATTCTTATTTGCATTACTTAAAATTAATAAACCTCTATATACCGAGTGTTAAAATACTTGTTATTTACCTAATGTATGAATTACCTATTTCTATGCTAAATATGCGCCCTATTGTTGTAAGATGAGTTTATTTGCGTCGCTTAAAACTAATTATGCTCTATATATATAGGGTGTTAAATGTTTACTATTTACATAATGTTCTAATTACTTAATTTTCTGTTAAATAAATGCAGTTTTCTGCTTGCTATTGCCATTTATGGTCACTGCACGACCCTTGCTATACAATACACCCCTAAACAACCCTTTATCACAGCAATATATACCTAATATTATGATAATAAGGTAGTTTAAGGGTGTATTAAGTTATAGGGGTCATAGGATTGATATAAATAACTTTAACTTTAAGAAAATCTAATAATTCCAGCAATTATAAGAGTAAATCGACTATTCTACAAAAAGTTAATTGCGAGGACACTGTATATAAAAGATATGTGATTAAATGCATGAGAAAGAAGCTCCTTCAGAAATAATCCGATGTCATTTGATTAGAATAGCAAGTGTGCGTCGTATAAATATGTTTAAGTATAGTTTACAAGTAAAGATAAGATTTTACAAGCAACTAATTGCATCAAAATAAATTACCGGGAAACATAGATAAATTGGTACTCCAAATGTTAAATAATTGCGTTAAAAATATCAACGTAATTATGATGCAAACGCATCTTAATACGCCATTATTAGAAAATCGTTACGTGACTAGAAAGAACACATTTGTTCAGTCAATCAGCATTCTGTAACAAACAAATAAACACCAAGCGGTTCAATTATAACATAAATCGTGGACTTTCAATTGACAAACATTGAATACGTGACTTGATAAAAGCGAAAAATTGGAAATCCTATTATAATACTGTAATATACTGATCGCTTACGTGATTGTGGCGTCACATGCTATCATGTAGTAAAATCAATTTTACCACATTTTTTTTATTCGCGCGGCTTCTTAGAATAAACGTTTGTTTATTAATTAGTATTTAAGTAGTTCTAAGTACAGATGACGCAATTTTTCTACTCCTCTCGAAACTTTCAGAACATGTTTTATTTAAAATGTTATATTTTGTTAACCCATATGATCAACGTAATTGAAAGTTAGGTAGATGTACGGTGAGATACAGGATTTAGATTTGTAAAATTTTCCAATTTTATCAATAGTCCCTGTAGTGTAATTGGTAAGTACATCAGCCCGAAAGGCTGAAAATGCAGATTCAAATCCTATCTGTGACCTTATGGTTTTTTTCTTTCAATTACTACCTCGATTTGAAATGATCATTTGGGCTATACATAAAGGTCTTATATATATGTATATATATATATATATATATATATATATAATAGAAAAGTAGGTTTAATGAGTCTTAAATTAAACAAAGTAAAAAGGAATTATTGGCAAGTGACTCAAATTTAGCCACGAGGGCATCCTGTCGACGCGTTTCGCCCTAATTGGGGCTCATCAGGACAGCAAAGTTGTAAAATTTAACACGAAGACACAAATTGTGAGCTAGGTGATGCTGTACTTCCCACAAGGTGTCTGTGTTAAATTTTACAACTTTGCTACTCCTGTCCTGATGAGCCCCAATTAGGGCGAAACGCGTCGACAGGATGCCCTCGTGGCTGAATTTGAGTCACTTGCCAATAATTCCTTTTTACTTTGTATATATATATATATATATATATATACATATATATATATATATTGCTGTGATATTCTCCTGTGAATGCGGGAACTGGGTCCTTTCAACAAAAAAATTCTAGTCCCACCGATTGGGCGTCATAAACTGCTGTGATCCTGTTTCGCCTCGGCTGCTCACCTAATTTTATAAACCTCCTCATTCATAAAATTAAACAACACATTCCTACCACAAACATCAACGTTAACTCTATTTACATCAATATTCAGAATACATTAAATTTTCAAATTAAATTTCAGCATAAAATTCAGTTTTAAAAGAATTTCAAGATTAATTTTATTATCACTTTAACGTGCATCCAGAATTAAAGTCCTTGTTGGATGCCTACTAATTAATATAACAATATAAGCAGACCGGAGTCTGAGTATAAAGGGAGCATCTACCACCCCTTTACGTTAATTAACCAGGTTCGTCTAATTGAGCTCAAAGACATACCCATATTTTCATCATAATTCAGAACATCAAAACTAAATACCCTTTCTACTTAAACAAGCAAATTTCATCTTAAAATTAAAATTTTATGGTTAGTACAATTTCACTAATGTCCATTTAAAGTAAATCAATTATAAAGTTATTCAACACACACAAAATGTCAAACAAAATAGTATAATTTACCTGAAGGTTACTGTCCTCGTAGCTTCAACGTACATCGTCCCTTTAGTTAATCACACCATTCCAACAGGATTATATTTACGGCTTCTAATTCTCAACGCTTTTAAAATTTTCTCCATCACCATTTATTTAAAGTTGGTTCTGGGCTTTTCCGGAACTCATCTGTGTATATCTGACCCTTGTTTCGTGGATCCAGACACGTATTTGAACCATTTAATTATTAACACCCCCGAAAAATAGCAAAGAAATTTATGCGTCTTTCACCAATATACGCCAAAACTGCCTACTTTTGTGTATACATTTGTCGTTGTAAATTTTGCTAATTGGTACAGTGATACTAAATTTTATTACCTTGTATCTAAGTGCACTGAAGTACATTCATGTTAGCACGTAAATAACGAACTATTTTGAATCACTAAAATATACGAGCAAAATTTTAAATTATTTTATCAAACTAAAATGCACTGTTTAACATCTTGAATCAAGTCGCGGATGTAAGAGCTTTTAACGCATCGAATAGTCAAAAGTCTAAGAGGCCGAAA
Source organism: Platerodrilus igneus (assembly GCA_036346225.1). NCBI lineage: Eukaryota > Metazoa > Arthropoda > Insecta > Coleoptera > Lycidae > Platerodrilus > Platerodrilus igneus. The sequence continues at coordinate 485,558 of JARFIW010001137.1, forward strand.
CTCATATTACCCCCTCTATATATAGCAAAAAGCCTGTCTGTCGGTCTGTTCCCCAAAACGGGTAATTCTAAAGAATTTCTCATTCTATGTTCCCAGTCCGTCGCTCGCGCGTCGGTTTTTACGAATTTTTCACTCGCCCCATTTAAATCTCAGAAAATTTCCACACGGCACGCAAACATGTCCGAGAAAAACTAATTAATTTTGTACAGAAATTGTTGTTTCTACCTCTGATATTTGCATCCTATTTTCAACCAATTGTGACCCTCGTGACGTTGCTTAAATCACGCCTTTCACTATATGTGTCTTTGCTTGACGCATTTCTCTTTCCTTTTCTAACCTGTTCGTATTGGTGCAAATTGATATTCTTTATTATCGATTATATTTTAGTCCATGTGGACTATCTGGGTTTAATAACCCCGTATCGCACCTTCTCGTGAATATTAAGCCACGGTTTCTCCAAGATTCTTTGAAAACATTAATTATCTGCCAAATTTTCGCCGTACGTGATATTTAAACTACGCAGGTGTTCAAAATAATATTAATTCTCAGAGCTTTGTTTTCTGGTATTACAGACTTTTATGCTTATTATTAATAATGGTTTAATTAACTCAATTAAAATTGACTTCTATCCTTTCATATTTAGCGAATACAAGTTAAATATTAATTATTATGTGTACACTTTGTTTTACTACCGGTTACTTAAAATAGGTTAATTAATATAAATTTTGCACGTAATTTCCATTTGTTTAGAATAATTACATTACACGCAGAGCTTTTTAATACTGCTTCTTTTGATATAAAGCGTCTTGTACATGATTTAAATCTCTTATGTTTAATGAAACGACTGACCTTTTATGCTTCACGGTTTTAATAAAGCGTATTATTTAATAAAATTCCTTATACACGGTGATTAAAATTATTTGATGTAATTATTTAATTTTCTACCCTGGTCTAAATATGAGTAATATATATATATATATATATATATATATATATATATATATATATTGATATTATAACGACACACGCCGATGTAATAAACGTCTAGTTTCCTGCTGTCTGCCACCGCTCTGTGTTTTTCTAATATTCTAATTTTAATTATGTCACGGCTAGCTCAGTTTAATTCACACAGAATGCACAACGTTACGATGATTAAATAATTTACAACTTTTTACGTTAAATCTTATCTGCTTAGAATGATAAAACGAAGTCTATCAATATTTGTATAATGAAAAGAAATATCTACACTTCACAGTTTTTCAATTTGACAAATAAACCCTTAAATCAATTAATAATATTTAGATTATTTATCTCAAAAATTGTGTCTCCCTTTCTTTAATTTAAAGTCGCCAAAAACGACGCTTTTACTAAAAAATCTAGAACGTTCAAGACCTTTCCTTCTTTTTTACGTACATTTCTACGTATTAAAAAATATTTGTGTTGATTTCTTACAAAATAGAAAAATATAGTCAGTGTTTAAATTAAAATTTGAAAGAATTTCTTATACTAGTTAGCCCTGACCTGTGGTTTTTCTGGTGTGTGCTTTTCCCCTTTGGTCTGCTGCTACGTGTTGTGAATCAACACCCCTTTATTATCTTCAATCGAGTTGCTTCGTTAAAACAATGCTCTGCTTTGTGCCCCTTTACGTGAGTTTGAACCAATAATTTTATTCAGTATTGTTAATTCTTGTTTCCAAAATTTACCTCGTGCTTTACTTGGATTTCCAAGGCGCTACTCAAATTTCCCTGGATGCTACTCAGATTTCCCAACTTAGATTTCTCGGGTGCAACTTAGATTTCCCAACTTAGAGCACTACATTATAAACATTTAATCTAAATTAATTAACAAATTTCTACTCACATTTTCAGCAAACGGCAAAAGCTTTCTCATATATCTTCACTATAATTTGTTCTCAAATATTATATAACACCACTTTTCACAAATTTTAATACTTTAATTTGAAATTTATTTTGACGCGTAAATTTTCGAGTAACAGTCATGCAGCTTCGACGTGGTTCAATTTGAGACTGAGCCTCTTATCAAACTCTGGGCGTTATATAGTTTATGCTATCTAAATTTCATTGTTTATCTGAACTGTCGTTCAAAATCTTGTAGCCAACCATATGTTGTTTTGGATATTCCTAGAAGTTTTATAATTTTAATTCTGATGAAACTATTCCGTGGTTACGTATTCTGCTCGTATTTCTATTATTTCTCGATCTTTGACCGCTTGTTTTGTTATTATTACTGGAAATTTTAATTTACCTTGGTCTTTAATTTCGCTTATGGCTCTTGTTTGTGTAGATAAATCTTTTGGGGAATTAAACAAATTAACTGATGTAACATGAATGATGTAAACTAACATGTTTCTGTTTACGTCTTGTATTTAAAATTTATTTTAAAATGTGCGTTTCTTATCAAAGTGCTTTACTATATTCTTTCTTTATCGCATGCTTAATTGCGTGATGACTTACTAGGTTTTATATTATTATATGTGTATCTATTTATGAAAGCTTCTTAAAGTAGTTAAATTCTATGTATAATTATCTCTCTGCTGAATATATGTTCTATTATTGAAAGACGTGCTTACTGGCATTGATTAAAGTTAATTGCGGTCCTTATACAGGGTTTTAAATGTTTGCTCTTTGCATAATATGCGAATTATTTATTTTTCATGCTAAATAAATGCAGTTTTCTAATTCCTATTGCTATTTGCATTTACTACGCAACCCTTACCACTCAATACACCCCTAAATAACCCCCTTATCATGGCAATATATATATATATACATATATATATACACACATATATATATATATATATATATATATATATATATAATATATATTCATTAAGAATGGGCAATCTCTAAAGACACTAGAAACCAAACTATTACGATTTAGCCCAATATATATTATATCAATGCCGCTTGATTAGAAGATACGAAGTGTTCAAAGTTGAAAATGCATTTTAAAATTTTTAAATAATTTTGAAAGTTTTGATAAGTTTAATTCGAAAATTTGTATTTTTACATTTGTTGCATGAAAATTACAAATTTGAAGTTTACATTGCCATTGCTCATTGAAGGCGCTAGTTGCAGCTTTTTTCTGCAATAAATCAAAACATAACTTTTTGTCTTTTGAACTATGATTGAAGTAAATGAAAAACAAGATTTTGAATGCCGATTTTAATGCAGAAATAGAAGAATCTTCAGAAAAATAAATAAATTCCAGTTAGCAAGAATTTTAATTCTAATGTATTGCCTATATAATGACTGTAAAAATTACAGATCTGCAGAAAGTGAATAAACCTAGTCAGAAGGAAGATCAATACCTTCATATCTATAAAAAGTTGAAAATGCAAGGCATTGTCGCAACGAACTTCCAAATGTAGACTTACTTTAAAACAATTTAAAGAAATTAAAATTATTATGTTGTAATAATTATAAGTATTCAGATAAAATAAAATTAATTCCCCGGGGGGGGGGTCGGGTATCCGTGGTCAGATTTTGTGGGGGGTACCATATTTCGACTCAGCTATATTAGGGGAGTCCAAATATGTATCGCACATTAATTTTGGACCTATTTGAAATTTTAATTTTCCCGACGGAATATCGCGGGGGCTCGGCGTCCCCGTGGCCCGATTTCAACTGACATCAAAACTTAAGCTCAGGACACCGAGCTGAATCGATTGATGTATCACACATTGATGTCCGACCATTAGAAAGGCCTCGGACGGACAGACGGACAGACAGACGGACGACAAATCGATTTCATAAACGAACGAAGTTCGTTGATAAAATACAAAACGGTGTTCAATTTTACACAAAAAAGCTATGATTATTTAATTTGTTTCTGTTAGGTTTTGAGTTATTAGCTTTTAAATGATTTAATGTATTTTCTCAATGAAATTTTTATTTTATTAAATTACGCAGAAAGCGTATGTCAACATCTAAATATTAAGTTATTTTGCGCGTTCTGGTAGTAGTGTTCAGTATAAAAATTCCGTTTTTCTGATTTAGTAGTTATTTGTAGTAAAACTCTAACTACTAGTTAAAAAAAAACACGACATAATAAGTTTCTCAACAGTGAGATGCGTGGCATGATTTGTAGTTTTGCTCAATCAAGTTTTAGTGGACTAGAAGCGCTTCAAAGACATTTACAATTATACCCTAAATGAAGGCATCCCAATCACAAACTGTTTAGAAATCTTTATAGCCGTTTAGACGAAACGCGATCTTTTCGTTCTAAAAGTTTACACTTAGTACTAAAGATTTAAATTATATACATGAAGCAACGAATTTGTAGAATTGATTAATTTTAAAAAGTTAATAATATACAACTACATCATATACATTAATTAAAGTTAGAAGTACATATTAAAAATTATCAAGGTGTACTTTTGAAAGACTTAGGGTTGAAAATACCGTGTCGAAGTTGTAGATTAATATGTCAATTTACTGTTTGTTATATAATTCAAAAAAACTTCAAAAAATACCATAACAACTAAGGAACAAAAAATGAAGAATCAAGTGGCCATTTAGTGTATATTAAAGAAATCTCCGATAGCATTGGAAAGATTTTAAAAAGGCTTAGAGATAATACTTGTGTTATGCCAGATGCCACTTAGAGAGAAATTATTTTGAACATGTGCAAACCACATCTCCAGATGGAAAGAGCGCTATTTGAACTTACACCTTCTCTAGTTGATCCGCGTTCCTTATTCTTCAGTAGCAATTCGCAAATTGTTTAGGAATTGTCTCAGTATTTGCTCAGCAAAATGTCCATCGAAGCACTTATTAGCGAATTGTCGGATGAGCTCACGAATTGTTTGTGAATACACCTGTACGAAATAGTCGTAGCTGCAATCACGTCGGTGCCACTAATGTAGCGGTGCAAACGATTAAAGCAGCAAATAAGCATTTGGTAAATAAAACCTGTTTTACAAAGTAACTCGAATGTATTCTAATAATAATCCCAGCTATGCGTGCACCATGCATTAATACGAGAAAGCCAACTTGTTCTGTCCGCCGGTGCATGCATGGCACGATGGTCAACTTGCCTAATGCCCTATTCGTGTTTGATCCAGTTAGAGTAGGCTGCAAAAAGTGTGATTTGGGCTGTGATGCACCGTTACTTATATACAAATTTAGAAAACATCATCAAGAGTCCACAATTTTAGAAGCGTTGCTAATTGAATTCCAAAAATGTGTGATCTCCAAGCATTTGTCTATTTGATATTTTCGTTGTAATAAAATGAAATGCGTTACACTTTCTTATTATGCAACAGGAGAAGCGTGCTACCGTATATTTTATCTCCATAATGTACATTTTTGGTATTCTGAGAACCCCAGGAGAACCGGAAATCTAAATTTTCAAAGATCTCTTTTTCAATATTTTTGTACTTTTAGAAGTAGTTTCTGCTTTTAAGTACAGAAAAGTGGAATATGATGAAATTTTGTTTCTTGGGGATTATCCGATTAGCTAGCAAAAATGTAAATTTCCATTTATAAAAAGTAACTCATTCCGCTCTCGAAAAAGATTCTACACTTTTTCCAAACTAATGCACTTTTGTTCGATCGTTAATCAGGCTACAAAATTTACCTGTCGTAATATTCAATACACAAACAATATCCTTAAAGTGTTTAGACAGTACATGATGATACTACAAAAGGAACTGCAAACATCCTCTTTGAATGATTGATGAGCTCAATAAAGGAATAAAAATAACCTATAATAGATACGTTGAATGCATTGTGAAGAGTAAAAAAGTGTTTCCTAACAAAACTTACCAAATCCCGTTGTTACCACCCACAATAATAACATTTTGATTCAGTTCAAAGCAAGCGGGTTAGTTGTATTATGACATGCATTTTATTATACATCTTTATGTAATGAAAACTCTTGCTTTAAAAGTTAAATATACATTTTGTACTAATAAATGTAAACGTAATCATTAATATTATACACAGTAGTTAATTCTGGCTTTCGCAAATTAAAAATGTAATATTAATTTAATATTTGAGTAACATGTTAGAAAGTTAAAGTCACTAATATGTTCGTTATAATATAACAACAATTAAAAGCTGTATTTTTGTATGTATGCCATAGCAGAACAAAAATGTTACAACATTTGTTATTGCGCCACAACCACTCTGCAGTTCAAGTGTTGTTAAAAAATAATTCACATTTCTACTTTCTAAATACATACTGCGTAAGAAAAGATTTGTTATCACAATAAAAACCGTCGTGACATTTTAGATGTTTTCCATTCTGTAGTCCTTAAATTAAGTTATTGCTGTATGTGCGAATCTATGTACGTCTATGTAACACAACTACATTATATATTACAAAAATTAATTTATTCGGCAAAGATAAAAATAGAAAACACACTATCTTACATTAAAGTAATCGTAAAAACAGAAAAGATGGAACACATAGTGTACGGAAGAACAATATATTTAAACACTACTGTGACGCAGAAACATATCATCATCTGGCCTAATGTGATTAATGAGGCAAAAACACTAATAACGAGATCCAGAAACTAAACGAAGAAAAACATAAAGATTCAGAAATGTCAAACGTGAAGGAGACATTAAAAAGCATAACTATTCAGAAAAAGACTTCAGACACGCCAAATCTACTAAACTGGAAAAACAGAAAAGAAATATAGAAAACTATAAATTAAAATGCCATCTACTGTGAATTACATGTGCTACAGACTTAATAGAAAAATATCAAAAAAAGCACAACAAAGAAGCAATATTTCACCTAACGATTAACGTCCCCTTCAATAAACCAAATACCAGAGTGAACTACAAAGTCAAAAAGTTCATGAAACATGATAACATATGAATTACACAAATTGGACAAGCAAATCTAGCATCCAATTTTTTAATATTGCGCAAATCGTAGTACTTAAAGTACAAAGTTCAAGCTTTAATTTGACTATTTAACGAAATCTTCAGCACATCGGATTCACTTGATACAAATATTAAAATTAAATGCTAGAGACTATATCTAGATTGTACTTATACAAGTAGTAAATAACTTGTTCGTATATCAAGTTAAAACAATTCCTTCTGCAAAGTAAGTAAGACCTTCGGTAGTCGCCAAAATGGTATTGACAGAAACGGAAGAATTACATTATTAATGAAGGATATGGTGACGACGGTACATCTCTGTTAACATTAATGTCGGGGGTATTGTACTTTTGAAGTCATAACTCAAAAAGTAATTAATAAAAAGCATTTGTATAAGTGTTTTAAAAAGCTCTCGAGATCAACTACAAGAATAGGTAATAAAAAAATAGAGGGCGTCACTTAAAAAAATTGAGGTCACTTTCCCGTGACCTTTAAATGACTCTTCAAGGTCAAACCAATAGCACCGTCTTATAGCTTTGTCTTACGAACAATATCTTAAATATCACATCTACTAAAAAATATTACTTGTTGTTAACACACTTTATATACTAAAAATAGAGTCCAAAAATCTCTCTGATGATTAGTAACTTATTCTACACAAATCTTAATCTTGCAATTATCATTTATACCCAACTCCGTAATTAAATCTTCCGTAATATGTTTAAAATTTGCCCAAATGGGTCGTATAATTTAATATCTTCCCTTTTAAACCGTTTAAAATTATCTGATATCAGTTAGGTTCCATTATTACCTTGTATACAAGCGAAAACCTGTATCGTAGACTGCCAACCCTTTTAATTAAATGATTGACTTTTACATATAACTCTCACACAAAGACTTACACACAAAAAATTAAGTAATCTAACTAACTACACTATAAATATGAATCCTTTTAGAAATTAATTAAACATTTATACAAATTGCTTAAGCTTTTCCATTACAGATCTGCTTGATGTTGCCTTTTTCCACAACGTAATTATCAATTGATACTCCAAAAATCGTAAAAATCGTTTAAACAGTAACTCTTTTCATGCAAACTTCCTCCATATAACACACAACAAACCACTGCAATCTTATATATTTTATTCCTATTAAGAAGACTTTATCTTGCAGTAGTTTAATTATTATAATTATATATTCTCAATTTTGAAACCATTGTAAGCACTTTAAATATCTACTCACTTTTGAGTATCAAAAACAGTTTACTGTGGCTATTTCAATAGCACATATCTTAAAACCATATTTAAATATATTTCACTAAAAATACTGTGGCACGTTTACCAAGTGAAGTATTATCATTAGGTCTACTACATACCAGCATCTCCATCAAGACTGCCTTCTATTCAAAGGCTAACCTCTTATGATGTAACAACTTCTAAACGTTCTAGCTTTTCCTGGGCCTTCGAATTAGTTCGTTCTCGAAATTATGTCATACGCCTGTTATCAACATCCTCCAAAAATGCGCGCTAGACGTCTACGTCGGTCGACATATACTTTTAGACCGAACTATTCGAGGTTTAACATTCTTTTAATTACTCCACTGTTTTGCTCCCTTTTAATTACGGACATCATTTTCTGTCAATACGCCACAAACACCATTTTTTAACTACGCTACTTTTCGACTGCCTAACCCTTTGTCTTTTTAATAGTACCACCTAACAATAAAAACGCAATAAAATTATTAAAATTTATTAAATATGCCACGACAATAGGTATAACAAACTTTATAAGGAAATATTATAATTTTTATTAAATACGGATTTTGTACTAGAATGCACTGTGATATTCGAAATGGAAATATCCAATCTTCTATATAATTGCGTGAGTGATTGTGTTACACCCACGTCTTCAAAATATTGCTTAGAATGTCAAATAATTATTTTCGATAATGTCAAAAATAATCGCATTACTATCATTAAATAAACAATTACTCACACGGCTCTTGCTTTCAAAACGATGTTAACCCGCTCGTCATCTGTTGCATTTCCAGCTACATTTGTTACATCATCTGCAAATTTTTCATAAAAATCTGGAAAGCCCCTAAAATTTAATTCTTCTATTTTATAACATATAAGTTCTCGCAAGCAAAACAATAACATTTCGGTTTTTGCAATTTTTAAGTTGAAGCAATTTCTCGTCTTGATATGTATTTACCACTAACATATTACACGTTTCGGCAATCAGCTGTATTTTGAATTCTCGATGTAATTGTATGTCAACAACACCTTCTACACTAGCTAGTCTATTTAATATGATGTGTTGCGAGTCTTGAGAAAATTGTCTATTTTAAATATTAAGAAAATTGCAGAACTCCCTCCATTCGAAGTAGTTCATTTTTACTGCATAGCTTGCATACATTCCAGTAAAGGTAACAATTTGGATGACGGGTTGAAGACTATCGTATAAAGCAAACCCCACTTCGACGACATGGTGGTGAGAACTTGGTTTAAAGTCACCTAACGTATAGCTTGTTTTACCAACTAATTTGTGGAGGTCTAATTGTGGCACTATTGCATCACTTGTAACATCGACACAAGCAAAATCCATTTTTAGGGTTCCGTACCTTATAAGGTATAACGGAACCTTTATAAGAACCCTCTCGTGCCCGTCCGTCCGTGTGTCAACGAGGGTTTTTCACGAAAACTATGTAACGTAGGAATTTGAAATTTGGCACAATGCTAGGTCTTTATGGCGCGCACATATATCGATAGTCAGAAAATAGAAAAAATATTTTTAGATTAAAATGGCGGGGGTTAATTCGGTCAAAAGAAAAAAGTTTTAATAAATATATCGTCTGAGGTATCATTTGAAAGAGGATTCTAAAAGGCTTCTAAAAATTATTTTTTATAATTTTCGATCCAGTAGTCTTTATGATGTAGCTCAAGATGTGCCAAAAATGACCCTTCTCCCCTCTGTTCTCCTACATTTCCAAAGCTAAAATTTTGATTTTAATAGAGATAGTAGCTATTGAGTCATAGATTATCGGAAAACTGCAGGTTTTTTTGACAGCGTAATAGTTGCTGGGAAAAAACTTTTTAAACACAGTAATAGACAACGTATTTACTAATGTATCAGTACAATGTGGGACAATATATCATTTTTCAGTTATCATAATCAAATTTGGATAAGATTTAAATATACATAAAAAAATAAAAACAGGTTGATTTAGTTTATTAATTGTTCACTGTAGTATTGGTACGGAACCCTAATAGTGCGAGTTCGACTCGCTCTTGGCTAACTTTTTAAACTTGATTACACATTGACCAATATATTCTTTTCAAACTTTTTCTAATCCTGTATTCGCCCATAAACAAGCTGTTTTATATAGTATTTAATAGGTTCATGGTTCAATTTTAAATTTACCAAATATATAGTAATAGTTTCCGCCTAATTATTGACTATGATAATGCGGTTAATCTTAATTAGAACTTGTTCAAGCAAACTAGTATTAAGCAATACAAATTAATTATTGAACTATCAAAAGAAACGAAAAATACGAAAAAGCAATAACTTTCCTGCCTAGTTATCGATTATTAAAACAACATTCATGAAACATTAGAAAAATACTTTTTACAATTTTACAAATTTAGTTTTTTGAATGACACCAGCACCTTCTGTTTCTCGCTCCTCTGAATAGTATCTACATTTTACACCAGTACTTCCACCATTCTGAACCTTATAAATTTAACTACACATTTAATTTTACATTATTATAAAATTAAAAATAGAAATTAACATCTATAACCTGAAAGTTGAATTATCATTGTTTTTGTTGTTTTTGCTATTTACTATTTGCAGAACGTTATACATAATTTCGTTGTCTTTTGAACTGTAACTTAAAATAAATCAAAAATCTGGCAATATTTGTATTAAAGTTTCTAAGAATTAAAACGATAAACGTGTTAGTTAGAGTTTTAACAGAAAATCTAGCCGGTAATCCACAGAAAAGTTTGGTGAAGACTCCGCTAAAAATTATGTTTTGATATGGTACCGATAATCTCGACTGTACTAACAAGAATAGTTATCGACTAACTCGGTGGGTGGGTGGTGTGCTTGAATGGGTCCCGGAATGCTATCGCGTGTGAAATATGCCTTAATCGGGAAGTGTCTTGAAAGTCACCTAATCTCGAAGTATAGGGGTTTCTAGGGAAGAGCCCCAGAAAAAATAACAAGAGGATGCCAAAACCTGAGATCAGGAGAATGATTCTGGCATAAAATTCACATGAGGAATCATTAAGTACACAATTGTTAAACCAAACATAAAGCAAACGTTAACCACAAGAACAGTAGTATACATATTTAAAAGTGCTAGTTGAAAGGAAGGTTTCTAACATCAAATGCTTAATAACCTGAAATTTTAATCACGCTTCTAGGTAATTGCAAAATAATTTATTACAACAAAACTGGAACTGTTATCTTGAAATTAGTTGTAAAACATACCAGTATAAAGCATAAAGAAAAAGCATAAACATTGTGTACAGCGATGAAACATATCTGCAGAGTTCTCATACTGTATCAAAGTGTTGGAAAATCGCCAGTTTCAAAAGGGAAACGTTTGATAATTGTTCATGCAGGTGGGAAAAACGGGTTTGTTCCAAATGCAACATTGACGTTTAAGACTGGTTTGAAGACTGGAGATTATACGATGGAATGAATCACCGCAATTATAAAAAGTGGCTGCAGGAAAAATTATTACCCAATTTGAAACCAAGTTCAGTGATAGAGATGACAATGCGTCATATCATAATGTTCTTGTGCACCCTAACCCCACTTCAAGTTGGAAGAAAATAGATATGCAGAAGTGGTTGATGGAATGAAATATCTTCTTTGAATGTAACGATATCAAGCAAGAATGGTATTCCAATATTAAGGCAAATAAAACTGTTCATCGGGTATTTTTAATTGATCAGCTACTAGCAGAATTGTGTTTACCTCCATATCATCCCGAACTAAATCCTATCGAGAACATATGGACGTTACTTAAAAACCATGTTGCTGCATGTAATACAACCTTGAAAATATATGATGTATGGAAATTGGCAGAACAACATATAAAAAATATTGGGGTTAAGGAATGGAGCAAAGTATGTTTGCACATTGAAAAAAGGGAAAAAGAATATGTTGAACGAGAAATTTTTACCGACAAGGTTCAAGATCTAATTATATGGGTTGATGATAATAGTGATGATTCGGATGCTTACTTATCGTCATTGGATGAGTCGGATAATGATGATGAAAGTTTAGGATGTATCGCATCCCTGCAAAATATTTGAATGATAGTTTTTACTTAGCACTTGTAGAAATTAGGTTTAATAAATGCATTAATTATTTTATTATATAGATTGGAAATTCTTTAAAAACGGTAAACAATTTGGCAAAGAGAAACTAAACATAATTATTACATTTTGTTTTGTTATAACATCTACACTGAGATATTCAAGGTCATGTCATGTTATACCGATGCCGAGGTGCAGTAAAAATTTTGTCGCTCTCCAAAGTCAATTCATGTTTTAATAGTAAAATAATGCACAATTGTAAAGATACATTTTTTTATTAGAAACGCGCTACACAACAAACAAAAATATTAAATTACCCATTCTCTTTCTTGTGTCATTGTTGACTGTAAATAATTGTTTATTAATTTTAATTTAGAAAATGAACGAAAAAGTCATTAGCTACATTAGCTGTTCTCTTAAAAAGGCGGAACGCAACTATAGCGCCACCGAAAAAGAATGTCTTGGTGTTATTTGGGCAATTGAGAAATTTCGCCCCTATATCGAGGGTTCTCACTTTACTGTGATCACCGATCACCACTCGCTTATCTGGATGAATAATCTACAAAGCCCCAACGGTCGTTTAGCTCGTTGGTCTGTACGACTTCAACAATATAACTTCACCATCGTACATCGTAAAGATAAAGAAAACATCGTTCCCGATGCCTTATCTCGCTCAGTACCTAAAATTGACTTAATTGATGACTTTCCTAAATCTTCTATTACTCTGCCAATTTTGGATCCATGGTATCTTAAGCTACGGACTCGTGTTAATTCCAATCCTAAACTATACAGTAACTGGCATGTGGAAAACGAATTACTATATAAACATGTAAAATCTAAACAGTCTTTGCTCCAACCTCCTCAAGACGATTGGAAGTTTAGTTCCCAGCGAACAACGGAATAGGGTTCTATACGGAAATCACGATCTACCTACTTCAGGTCACCCTGGTGTCCACAAAACTGTCTCTAAAATTTCCATGCGCTACTATTGGCCTAAACTTAGAGCCGCTGTTGCTCGATACGTCCGTCGTTGTAAAATTTGCTCTGCACACAAAGTCGAACAAAAGAAACCTCCTGGCTTTATGTCTCCCCGTGCTACTGCCACACGTCCTTGGCAAGTCCTATGTACTGATATTGTCGGACCTCTTCCTAGATCCTCTAAAGGTAATTCTTTCATTTTAGTTGTTGCCGATTGTTTTACAGAATATGCTTGTTTCAGTCCTCTACGTGCGTCTACGGCCGCTGCTGTTGCTCGAACCATTGAGGAAAATATTTTTCTGGTGTATGGTACTCCTCAGTATCTAATTGCGGACAATGGTGTACAATTTCGTAGTAATATTTTCACTAAACTCTGTGATTCTTATCGAACAAAAATTCTGTTTAATGCTCGCTATCATCCTCAGGCGAATCCGGCCGAACGTATTAATAGAGTCCTGAAAACTATGATTTCTTCTTACGTTTCTGATAATCAACGTCGGTGGGACGTTAATTTAGCAAAATTGGTTGTGCTATTCGAACGCTTAAACATGAGGTTATTGGTTACTCACCGTATTTTGCTCTATATGGTCGTGAGCATGTTCTCTACGGCGATCATTTTGAAAACCTCTTGATCCTGATGATGTGCTTATGGATCTCGAACGTCCTATTCCTCCTACTGACTTAGTCAAATTTAAGTCACTTCGTGAAGAAATTTCGAAACGCCTTTCCTTAGCATACAAGAAAAATGCTAAACACTACGATCTTCGTCGTCGTCCCTTAACTTTATCTCCTGGCGATCGCGTTTGAAAACGCAATTATGTTCTTTCGGATGCTACTCGCTACTTCAATGCTAAACTTGCTCCCAAATATGTGGGCCTCTTTACTATTAGAACTAAACTTTCTCCTTGGACCTATATCTTAGTGGATGATTCTGGTAACGATCTGGGTACTTGGCATATTAAGGACCTCAAACCCGATAAAACTTTAGACCCTCCAGACATTGATCCTGAACCTCCGGATCCTAATGGGCTCCCTACGGCTGATTCTATTTTGACCCCTACGTGTCGCTATCCCTAATGACTTGTAATTTTTTTGGCTTATTGGTCTTGTGTTTTCTCTGATAAGCTTGTGTCCGAAAACACTGGCGTCCATTTCGTATTCCTATTTATATTTTGTAGCTAGCCCATCCCGTGACTTTTTCTTTTGGCTAGTTCTACCATTTGTTCACTATGTGACTATTATAGTCGCTTTCTACATCCATTCCTTGAGGTAGGCTTCAGATCTATTTTCTTTTGCTTTAGGTATTTCGACTTGGTCGCTTTTGTAGGTCTGTTAGCCATACTTTGCTTGAGTAATCGTTTCATACGAATCTGTGTTACCTCAGTCGGAAGTATTCTAGATTGTGTACTAGCTTGCCTTTGTCCTTTGTTTTGTCTTGGTTCTTTCTTTGCTGCACACTTGAGGTTGATTGTTTTGTCGTCTAGTTGGTTTGCTACGAGTTTTCTTCCTCGTTTTTTTTCCTTTCCTCTTGGTTTCTCCGCGGGAAGCCAAAACTTTTCTTTGAGGTGGAGAACAGAAATGTCCCTTTTGGAGACATCCGTCTTTTGACGATTTTGAAAGTAGCTAAGATCTTTAATCCTCATTGGGTGTCTACTTGATGCTTTCTTTACCTGTTCTGTCGTTGTTGGTTACGATATATGACTTTGTCTTATTTTGGAAAAATGTTTTTTTCTTATACTGGTGTTGGTCCTTCGAACCAGATAAAAAAAAATAATTCTTTTTGTTTGGTTCCTTGTCTGTCGCTTTTTTTTCCTCACCCCGACGTCTTTATTTTGCTAGGGGGGAATTTGTAACGTGCATTTTTGTAGTTTAACATTTTACGCTATACTCAATTCGTAAATACATTTCTGCAACTACTATCTCTATGTTTTATATTTATTAACTCGTTTGCGAATAATCCCTTTATATTATATTACGCGATTATCGACTTTCACTCTCTACAATTCGATAGTGTGGTTAGGTGATCGAGATTGAAACACATCCTTAGGTGAATGCGTCGTATTATAATAAGTGGATATTATTGATTTGCTAGTTATCGATAAAGGTTGTAATAGAACGAGTTGAATAAACAGATGGGCAGTGGTAGTTTGTTCTTTGTTCCTATATATTAATTACGGTAAAAATACTGTTTTCCTTTTTGCTTTGAAAATAGTGAGAATTAATGCGGTGTGAATTTTCGAATTGTTCATGAACAAGCACGACATGATTTTAGTTGTTTTTCTTGTGAAATAAAAGTTGTATATTAACTGTAGTACGTGTAGTGCTAATTCCGATTGAAGTAGTATGGTTTATAGGCGAACGTGTTTGGTTGACCACACGTGCGGTTTTAAGGTCATTGACGGACGGTTTTATTGATACGCGTTGCTTTACTAATTGTGTTTTTTGTTGATTTTCTGTTGGAAATAAAAGTGGTAGAACTTGTTGGACTCGACCTGCACGCGTGTTGTGCGGAGCATTTGACGGACTTGCTTAGTGTTTGCACGTGCTTTATTGATTGTGTTTTTTTAGTTGATTTGTCTTTTTATATTTGAACTGTGTGTGTGATCTAGTTTTCGTGGTCCCTTTTTTATCAGAGTAGTGCATACTTTGGATTATCCAAATACAGTTTTAAGCTTGAGTGTTTCTAAAAAAAATGATGATACAGTTTGTAGCAGGTTTAGTAGATGGGCTGGTTTGCATTAGTCGACGTGAAGATCAGATTTCCAAAAAATATCTGGAAAAAAAGGTTGCTTCTTATAAACATGTATCTCATTCACATGTAAGAACAGTTGATACTGTAGTTTCTGAATTTTCTATCCCCAAAGAATCTAAAATAGATCATTGTTTGCGCAAATTTCGTTATTCAAAAGCATTAGATTTTCTTTGTTACCATAGGTAGCAAATAAAACACCTCACGTTACTGTTAGTTTAATGCATTACATCGTGCCTTGAAAGCCCGTGATTCTAAATTTTTATTACCATTTTTTTTACGATTTGCGTTACAAAATATTTCGAAATTATTGTCTCAGGAAATAGAATTAACAAGAAATTTATCAATGCTACATAGTTCCATCAGCATGATAATGTCTGCTGCTAACACCAGTGAAATACGTAGGTGTGATTAGTGTAAAGTGTAAGAAATTCCATCAACACCCTCACAGTCAAGGGTGAAGTGCTTCGTTAGTGCAGGACATCGTGAATCCCACACTTCAATTGCAAGGAAGCGTTACTGAAGGACTTTTTGTAAGTTGAACTATTTCCTACTTGTTATTACTTTAAATATCTATCCGTTGTTTTGCCATATCTTTGTCGTTCTGATACATTTTACAGTAGAATTGCATACTATTAGGAAAGAAAAAATCAATACTACTGGATTACTCATATCAATTGTGTCTTACCTATTTATCTTTTGTTACCATTTTGTCTGATTTATGTTTAATTGGTGTGGAAACGTTTCTGCTACTCCCTATTACCTCACTTTGTACTAAAAATTTTGTATTGCTCTTACCGTTGTTATATTATATAGATTATCTAAACAGTTTTTTCTTCTACAAATCACGATCTACCTACTTCAGGTCACCCTGGTGTCCACAAAACTGTCTCTAAAATTTCCATGCGCTACTATTGGCCTAAACTTAGAGCCGCTGTTGCTCGATACGTCCGTCGTTGTAAAATTTGCTCTGCACACAAAGTCGAACAAAAGAAACCTCCTGGCTTTATGTCTCCCCGTGCTACTGCCACCGTCCTTGGCAAGTCCTATGTACTGATATTGTCGGACCTCTTCCTAGATCCTCTAAAGGTAATTCTTTCATTTTAGTTGTTGCCGATTGTTTTACAGAATATGCTTGTTTCAGTCCTCTACGTGCGTCTACGGCCGCTGCTGTTGCTCGAACCATTGAGGAAAATATTTTTCTGGTGTATGGTACTCCTCAGTATCTAATTGCGGACAATGGTGTACAATTTCGTAGTAATATTTTCACTAAACTCTGTGATTCTTATCGAACAAAAATTCTGTTTAATGCTCGCTATCATCCTCAGGCGAATCCGGCCGAACGTATTAATAGAGTCCTGAAAACTATGATTTCTTCTTACGTTTCTGATAATCAACGTCGGTGGGACGTTAATTTAGCAAAAATTGGTTGTGCTATTCGAACGCTTAAACATGAGGTTATTGGTTACTCACCGTATTTTGCTCTATATGGTCGTGAGCATGTTCTCTACGGCGATCATTTTGAAAAACCTCTTGATCCTGATGATGTGCTTATGGATCTCGAACGTCCTATTCCTCCTACTGACTTAGTCAAATTTAAGTCACTTCGTGAAGAAATTTCGAAACGCCTTTCCTTAGCATACAAGAAAAATGCTAAACACTACGATCTTCGTCGTCGTCCCTTAACTTTATCTCCTGGCGATCGCGTTTGAAAACGCAATTATGTTCTTTCGGATGCTACTCGCTACTTCAATGCTAAACTTGCTCCCAAATATGTGGGCCTCTTTACTATTAGAACTAAACTTTCTCCTTGGACCTATATCTTAGTGGATGATTCTGGTAACGATCTGGGTACTTGGCATATTAAGGACCTCAAACCCGATAAAACTTTAGACCCTCAGACATTGATCCTGAACCTCCGGATCCTAATGGGCTCCTACGGCTGATTCTATTTTGACCCCTACGTGTCGCTATCCCTAATGACTTGTAATTTTTTGGCTTATTGGTCTTGTGTTTTCTCTGATAAGCTTGTGTCCGAAAACACTGGCGTCCATTTCGTATTCCTATTTATATTTTGTAGCTAGCCCATCCCGTGACTTTTCTTTTGGCTAGTTCTACCATTTGTTCACTATGTGACTATTATAGTCGCTTTCTACATCCATTCCTTGAGGTAGGCTTCAGATCTATTTTCTTTTGCTTTAGGTATTTCGACTTGGTCGCTTTTGTAGGTCTGTTAGCCATACTTTGCTTGAGTAATCGTTTCATACGAATCTGTGTTACCTCAGTCGGAAGTATTCTAGATTGTGTACTAGCTTGCCTTTGTCCTTTGTTTTGTCTTGGTTCTTTCTTTGCTGCACACTTGAGGTTGATTGTTTTGTCGTCTAGTTGGTTTGCTACGAGTTTTCTTCCTCGTTTTTCCTTTCCTCTTGGTTTCTCCGCGGGAAGCCAAAACTTTTCTTTGAGGTGGAGAACAGAAATGTCCCTTTTGGAGACATCCGTCTTTTGACGATTTTGAAAGTAGCTAAGATCTTTAATCCTCATTGGGTGTCTACTTGATGCTTTCTTTACCTGTTCTGTCGTTGTTGGTTACGATATATGACTTTGTCTTATTTTGGAAAAATGTTTTTTCTTATACTGGTGTTGGTCCTTCGAACCAGATAAAAAATAATTCTTTTGTTTGGTTCCTTGTCTGTCGCTTTTTTTTCCTCACCCCGACGTCTTTATTTTGCTAGGGGGGAATTTGTAACGTGCATTTTTGTAGTTTAACATTTTACGCTATACTCAATTCGTAAATACATTTCTGCAACTACTATCTCTATGTTTTATATTTATTAACTCGTTTGCGAATAATCCCTTTATATTATATTACGCGATTATCGACTTTCACTCTCTACAATTCGATAGTGTGGTTAGGTGATCGAGATTGAAACACATCCTTAGGTGAATGCGTCGTATTATAATAAGTGGATATTATTGATTTGCTAGTTATCGATAAAGGTTGTAATAGAACGAGTTGAATAAACAGATGGGCAGTGGTAGTTTGTTCTTTGTTCCTATATATTAATTACGGTAAAAATACTGTTTTCCTTTTGCTTTGAAAATAGTGAGAATTAATGCGGTGTGAATTTTCGAATTGTTCATGAACAAGCACGACATGATTTTAGTTGTTTTTCTTGTGAAATAAAAGTTGTATATTAACTGTAGTACGTGTAGTGCTAATTCCGATTGAAGTAGTATGGTTTATAGGCGAACGTGTTTGGTTGACCACACGTGCGGTTTTAAGGTCATTGACGGACGGTTTTATTGATACGCGTTGCTTTACTAATTGTGTTTTTTGTTGATTTTCTGTTGGAAATAAAAGTGGTAGAACTTGTTGGACTCGACCTGCACGCGTGTTGTGCGGAGCATTTGACGGACTTGCTTAGTGTTTGCACGTGCTTTATTGATTGTGTTTTTTTAGTTGATTTGTCTTTTTATATTTGAACTGTGTGTGTGATCTAGTTTTCGTGGTCCCTTTTTTTATCAGAGTAGTGCATACTTTGGATTATCCAAATACAGTTTTAAGCTTGAGTGTTTCTAAAAAAAATGATGATACAGTTGTAGCAGGTTTAGTAGATGGGCTGGTTTGCATTAGTCGACGTGAAGATCAGATTTCCAAAAAATATCTGGAAAAAAAAGGTTGCTTCTTATAAACATGTATCTCATTCACATGTAAGAACAGTTGATACTGTAGTTTCTGAATTTTCTATCCCCAAAGAATCTAAAATAGATCATTGTTTGCGCAAATTTCGTTATTCAAAAGCATTAGATTTTTCTTTGTTACCATAGGTAGCAAATAAAACACCTCACGTTACTGTTAGTTTAATGTATTACATCGTGCCTTGAAAGCCCGTGATTCTAAATTTTTATTACCATTTTTTTTACGATTTGCGTTACAAAATATTTCGAAATTATTGTCTCAGGAAATAGAATTAACAAGAAATTTATCAATGCTACATAGTTCCATCAGCATGATAATGTCTGCTGCTAACACCAGTGAAATACGTAGGTGTGATTAGTGTAAAGTGTAAGAAATTCCATCAACACCCTCACAGTCAAGGGTGAAGTGCTTCGTTAGTGCAGGACATCGTGAATCCCACACTTCAATTGCAAGGAAGCGTTACTGAAGGACTTTTTGTAAGTTGAACTATTTCCTACTTGTTATTACTTTAAATATCTATCCGTTGTTTTGCCATATCTTTGTCGTTCTGATACCTTTTACAATAGAATTGCATACTATTAGGAAAGAAAAAAAAATCAATACTACTGGATTACTCATATCAATTGTGTCTTACCTATTTATCTTTTGTTACCATTTTGTCTGATTTATGTTTAATTGGTGTGTGAGGAAACGTTTCTGCTACTCCCCAATATTACCTCACTTTGTACTAAAAAATTTTGTATTGCTCTTACCGTTGTTATATTATATAGATTATCTAAACAGTTTTTTTTACATTCTACAAAGTACTGAACAATCTATGCTCGATCAGCATGCTATGCTTTTTCTTTGTTTCAGGTTTGCAGGACTAATTTTTTTTTTATTGCAGGTTTACTATTCTAATTTTTTTATTGCAGGTATTGTTACTAACTCCTTACGGCCGCGTACATTATATGATGCTCTGCTTTCTATAACCCCCCAATCTCCGATTGAGCCCGGTCATTTCTTTGATTTTCTTGGTGTTACACACGGCTACGAGCCAACGTAGCATAAATTTGGCGCCCAACGTGGCTGCCTCGAAAAACGTAACAAATTATAATTAAACCAACAACATTCAGAACATTCTTATCAACCACATGCCTAGATAAGGAACCAGAAAGTGTAATATATAAACATATGGACTGGTGAATATAATGAAGGACGAGCACAGTGGGTTGCCTAACTGTGCTAACTTGACATAATAAAAGTGTATAGAATCCATATATTCAAATAAGTAGAAATTGATATGGTTTTTAAATTAAAGAGGCAGTAAATTTACAGATACGAAATGGAATGTAACAGGTAAAATGTAGGTCCCGTGTGCGCGAGTGTTGTCGGGCACGTTAAGAATCCCTACCTTTTCTGAAATAACACGGATTCGGCAAAATTCAAGGCATTCAGTTACAAAAGAAATCGTCTCCTGGCCAATTAGTATCTTCGGGTGGAATATTGGAAGGTCAAATGTAAGAGTTAACTGGTATGTATTAAGTAGAGATAACGTTAACTAGCATTCGCTACTGGATCTAAATTACTGGCAAAAATAGTCAATCCTATGTCAATGCATCACACAGCAGATAGTTCCTTGTCTATTGACAGCTAAGAGACATAAACTGAAAGTAATTTTTGTATTAAAAAATTTCACTGTTACAACTTTTAATATATGTTCCATTGTGATTTAACGGCTGCCGTTAACGATAACTTACAGCAATTACGGTTTACAACCTCTTCAATAGGTAAATATTTTTACAATAATTTTTCGAAAAGCTTCTATTACGAGCATCCTTAGGATAATTAAAATTAGCCATCTGCTGTAAGTCACTATCACCAAAGCAGTTCTGTTTTTACATCCATAACGTCAGACCGTGTTCCGGGATCATACGAAACAGCACAATTGAGCTCAACTTTTGAAAGCAGCTCAGAAGTTGAAGTTTTAAAGTATCTTCAGCATATTCTTGACGATTTTGGGGAATTTTTTAAGGTGATTTGTTAGAAACTATGGTTTCGGTTATTTTAACAGCCTGAATAGCACTAGATTCAACTTGAAAAAGTTATATATCTTTGGATGTTGAAGATGCGGTTTCTTGGTGCTGCTTTTGGAAAAAAACACTGTAAATTTGAAGTTAATTCTTTAACAACTTTCTGTTTGTCCTCTCTGATTTTTTGGTGATGGTTTTCAGATAAACGTTTTCGACCGTCTGACATCTATAGAATATTAAAAAATAAAAACTAAAAGGTGTATTATGATAGGTCTTCTATATTTAAGATATTACTTTGTTATATGCCAAAATTTGGCAATGTACATTGTTAAATATGTAAATAAATTCCCGCGAATATTTTTAAATAAACTTGTCAATTTCCGTCGTCTCCGAGTCGCGCCTGCGCGAAGAGAATGGCGCAAGTGCGCGCGGTGTGATACGATGTCATTAAACGACGAGACCTGAAGCCAAGAACATCTACCGGTGTGGCGTGTCCGTCTTTTCTCTTTTTAGGATGTAAGTTCCTGTATCCTATCTTGCCTTATCTTCGTGTTCCTTCTACCTGGTTATCCTTGTTGTCCCACCTACGAACGAATATAGAGGATGGACGGATAAAATCTGATTCAACAAATGGCGTGATGTGACCTACAAAGAGATGGCTTTGGGATTTGGCGCTAAGGTGCGATTTAAGTGAGTACATTGCTTTTATTTATATTTTGATCATTTATCACTTTTAAACGTGTTTTGTATTTGATACAAATGACGCGTAATTTGCCGCGTAATTGTGTTATATTAAACAATTGCACAATAATATGAAACACGGGAAAGTGTGGCAACTTTTGGCATTATCCTTATATTTTAGATTAAAAACAAAATTATACGTTAATAATTACGTTGAAGGAAAACTATAATGTACACACACAACTTTAGATTTACCTTGTAATGATAAAGCACAATACAGTAGACTAATATTTTTTTCTATCTATTACAAAAGATTTCACATTCAACAGTGAGCTTATATCATTTTTATTTATGAGCCAAAAGACATCAAAAAACTAGTAATAGAAATATCTCTTGATTGCTCGGAATTTTTTGCTTTGGCAACACTGGTTATGCATGAAGCTGATTTTTTCTAGTTTCACTTTGTTATTTTAATTATTAAAATGACCCCGCTTTCCGCAAGTTTCTTCAAAGTCACCAACTTTCCGATGATAATACTACTATAATACCTAATGAATCAGTGTGTCGAATTGCCTGCATTGGGAGGTCGTGTTCCATCTTCGTGTTGTGTTTTATAATCGCGTGCTATAGTTTACTCAGTCGCTTTACCTAATTATAATTAAACTAACAACATTCAGGAAATTCTTATCAATCACATGCCTAGATAAGGAACCAGAAAGTGTAATATATAAACATATGGACTGGTGAATTAAATGAAGGACGAGCACAGTGGGTGCTGACTTTACATAATAAAAGTGTATCGAATCCATATATTCAAATAAGCAGAGATTGAAATAGTTTTTAAATTAAAGAGGCAGTAAATTTACAGATACGAAATGGAATGTAAAAGGTATAATGTAGGTCCCGTGTGCGAGTGTTGTCGGGCACGTTAAGGATCCCTACCTTTTCCGAAATAGCACGGATTCGGCAAAATTCAAAGCTTTCAGTTAAAAAAAAACTCGCCTCCTGGCCAATGTAGTATCTTCGGGTGGAGTATTGGAAGGTCAAATGTAAAAGTTAGCTGGTATGTATTAAGTAGATATATCGTTAACTAGCATTCGTTACTGGACGTAAATTACCGGCAAAAATAGTCAATGCATCACACAGCAGATAGTTCCTCGTGTATTGACAGCTAAGAGAGATAAACCGAAAGTAATATTTGTATTAAAAAATTTCACTGTTACACCTTTTAAAATATGTTCCATTGTGATTTAATGGCTGCCGTTAACAATAACTTAGACCAATTATTCTAAACCGTGTTATTCTAATTAATGACTTCTTTAAGATGTCTTAATAATAGCTTTAATCTAGTAGTGTAAAATAATAATACTAATAATACGAGTCTTTTTAATAATCCAAGTAGTGTTTATTAAACGAAATACAGTAATTTCACCGTAAGCTAACAGTATGTTTGTTGCTTGACAACGCGACTCATTTATGATATACAGTATGACAATAAAAAATGTTTTCAACAACAAATCGTTTCATACCGAATGTTTAATTAAGTACAGTAATTTCTAAAAATGGAATACCATTGCCTAATTATGTTTATTTTTGACTGAACCCTCATTAATACAAAACTCTTTCAGACTTACTTCTAGACGCATAGGATGAGTACGTTAATAATAATAATAATGATAATCATAATAATAGTAATAAATAATAATAAACCTAACTAAAAGATAAAACACGAAGTGTAATCAGTAGACAGTTCAATAAAATTACTAACAAAATGGAATCATAAAGATTGAAAATTCAAGAGCCTTCTACGCTCCAATTAATATAGTTTCTCATAATTTAATTAAACGTGTTGTAGCACTTCCTCAAATTTATAATTAAATACGCTGTTAATAAAGCAACTTGTATGAACAATAAATAATTAACATGAGGCATAACGTGAACTATTATGGTCTGAAACCAAAGCTGTAATTTAGTCACACTAGATGATGTCTTAAACTTTTGTTTATAAGTGTATTACGAGTGGAAATGGAGTCACGTTGTTATTATAATTTGGAAATAATTTACCCTCAGGGGGCGGGGACACCGTAATAGTGTAAACAAAATGAGCAGACTAGCTGTGGTGGCGTAAGAGGTGTTCCTATGAAAGAAGAACAATATGGGAATGCGTAATTAACAGAAAACTACTTTATATTACGATAAAAAATATCAGTTGAAATTTTGGTTCCCTCGCGTACCTTGAAAGGATCTGAATTCTAAGATCGCCGTTGATAGGTTTGCCAAACCACCGATTGTCTAGATGTCGAAAGATGGCTGTTTTCCTAATTCTTTTGTCAATTAACAATTGGACCCTCTTTTCCTAAGCTACTTTCTCCCTTTTCCGTTTTAGATTAAATAAATTCCTCATCACAGCTTGAAAAGAAACCAAATAAATTTAGATAAGTTTAAATAGAAACAAAACAAAATTATGATGGAGGACCTTCTAAAGCACTAGAGTAACCTAACGCCCGCTACTAATTTTGCGTCAAAACTTAGGTTTCTGAATTTGCTCTTACATTTTACCTTGTTCGGTAAATAAAGCGCAAAACGCAAACTACACATGGACGAACTAAATATGGATACAAAATAAATTCATAAGTACAGTTCTCTTAAGAAACACTTAATTTCCTAAGATTTTCTACCGTGAATCCTTTTAGGCTGGCCAGAGGGAAATTACATTACATGTAATCAGGAAAAACTACCCTATTTCCTTCCCTGAAGTTCGCGCTAATATGGTTACGTCAAATACAGGCTGTCCACGTGCAATCTCCATGATTTAAAAATGCAATTTTAAAAAACTATAATACATAGAAACTTGTTGTTTATGGCACCATGTGAAGAAACGCAAACGTTTTGTGTAGATTTTTTTCTAAAGGATCCGAAAAAATCCAAAGAATAGGAAACAAATTCAAAATCAAAACAGTATTTAGAACCAACGATACAACAAGAACACAACTAACAAAAACAAAATCCATAAACTCATTACAAAGTTCAAAAAACTGCATCTACAAAATACCGTGCGGATGTAACAAGTTTTATATAGGGGAAAGTTCCAGACCATTCGAAGTACGATTAACAGAACATAAATCATATATAAAAATTTGAAAAATCCATGATTTGCCAACATGCATGGAACTTCAGTCATAAAATAAAATTGGAGGACGCAAAAATTAATGACAAAAACGAAAACCACAGAAACGAAAATATCAAAGAAGCTGCTTATATAACCCTACATAAAAAAACTGCGTTGCAAGTGAATCCGTGACTTTCAGTAAACAATAGATTTCATTACTAAAAGAATAACAAAAGAAATTACAAATGAAAATCAAATGCCTTCAATATTTAGGTAGCATTGAAAGTTTTTCCTGGGTTTTCCTTGCGATATTAACTTGAAATACAGCCTACATACATGATTTCTATTTATACATACAATAACTAATTGCATAAAAATAGGCAAATTAGCAGTCCTCGGCTGTTTAAGCCTTACGGTAGCATAATCACATACTTCTTTAATAACCATCCCCTCAACCATGTAAATAGAAACATGTTAAAAAATATTTTCCAATCCTCAAGTTATTGAATTTATATGAAATTTAACCCTATAAAAATTAATCATCTGATTTCACGTTAAGCGTATTGGCTTGTAACGTTCTGTTTTTCCTTTGTAGCCGAAATACACATAAATTCTGTTTTGTGTTACAAAATTTTAATTTTCTTTTTATAAATTAATACGAATCGTATATTTAGAACTTATGCTTAATTAAAAGAAAGTTATCGTAATTTTGCAACACCCTATTTATTGTTCTTTCGTTCAATTTTTTTAGTAAATAAATTCATCGTTATAAATACTTCACTGTGTATTTTAAAATCCTGTTAAAAGTCGCTCATACTATTCAGAATTTCCATAAATTATCTTAAAAGTAATGCAATTTAGTGCGATTATACGCAGCTGTTTGTTTTTCAATACTCAAGTGTCGAGGTCAGAATTATTGGCAGACTACGCCAGTCTGCCCTTTATCGTCCTAGCGAGAATATGGAGAAGTTGATATTAAAGGGCGACTTGAAGCTTGCTATTCCTTATATGTAGTACATCATAGTTTGTAATTTCTGATTTACATAATTAAAACTAATTTTATTTGGTTTTCCTTAGCGCAACACAGAAGCTTTGCTTTAACAACGAGCTAATATTTTAATAATGGTTATACAAAGCAGCTAATTTGTAACGTATAGAATGTATACACATGAGGATCTACAGTGATGGAATTTGTAGTTTAAGCTGTTATTAGATGTGGTATCCCTTTTCGTCGTGGATTCCACCCTTTTGATTGTATGGTTCCGAAATCGAAGCGTCGCCGCAACAAAGTATACAACAAGTTTTGCTGTGTTTGTTCAGTTTTGGAGGCCCTTATATGGTTCGAGCTTATCTGTTTAATGGTTTGCAGCAACTTGAACTTTACATTCAAGGTAGGTAAGTCGTTTTCTTTTGTTATAAAAACCATCTGTGTAAAGTACAACGCTTTGTCATTAAGCCATAACCTTGATAGTTTGAACTCATAAAAACTAATATCTTCAAGAAAATATTGAAAAGTAATTGAGATTTTCGAATTTTATACTAAATTAAATTTTTGCTCTATCGAATTGTTTATCTAAACGAACCGTTCATAAACTTAGATTATGAATAATATCTAAACGATTTGACAACTAAAGTTTGCTTATTCATGATGATTATTTATTATACAGTTGAACACTTTCTTATACTTGATAATTTTTAACAAAGCTTAAGTATTAATTAAAACACCCTATTACAAAAGCAACTTTATAAAAATGTACGTCGTTTAATCAGTACTGACAAAATGACAGAAGGCTAATAATTTTGATAAATGTTTGATAAATTTAATAAAATTAACTAAGCACTCACAAACTTTATTGTAAATGCCTGTCAATGCGAAATAGAATTATTTTTAGTTAATATATGAATTAATATCCAAGAACTCTAATTTTTTATAAATTTAGAAATGGTTAATCCCACTTAAAGAAACACTTAAGAAGTTGTATTTATTCTACCAAATATATATTTTGGATTCTATAAATTTTATATGAACCAAGAGTGTCTAAATTTAATAAGTAGTGTCCATGCACCAATGGTCACCAGTAAAATTCTATAAGTGCACAGAGTTCGTCTGATTTATTAATTTTATTATTTTGAGACGCGAACTGCTGTCTCCAATGTAATTTTATGTGCTTTATTTTATTTCAGGATAAACGTTTATACCATCTATGAATACTAAATCTTGTATTCCAATAACAGAATATATTCGTTGAGGTTCCTGTATTTTTCTTGGCGTTACTCCTTGTTTCTATACTTTGCATAAGTACAGTGGCGCCCGACCCATTCGTATTTATTTAACAACCCCCCTGAAAGTATCTAAAAACTACTGAAGATAGAGTTCAGAGTTAGTACGGAAGTCTACAAAAGTCAGTTAGTGTTAATACGGATAAATCAACATCTTCTGCACGACTTTTGTTAGAAATATGTTCGACTAGGTGTGTCCTAAGTTTAACATAATAAGGACTTAAAGTAGAAAGGTTGCAGGCTACTTTAAAATTCGCTCCCAGGGCGCAACACAAATTGAAGACACTCATTTTTCTAAACTTTAAAATTTTTACTAAATATATTTAAATCAAAAATTAATAAATCAAGGTCACCTTCTATTTGTGTCATAAATGTCAAACTTAAAATATTTTATTATTTTGACAACAACCCTAGGTCATGGATCGAAACGTAAATAAAGGCGATTTTAAAAACTCTGAGTGGTTTAATTCCCAAATAAAATTAAGAAAAATACAAAACAAACCATAACAAACATACAGGAAGTATTTACTTTGGAAATATCACAATTATGCTGGCGTTTAGTAGAATAAATAGAAGAATTCCATGACAACTTTGTAGCCCAATGGGGTTCGCTACACACATAAAGCACAAAAGACGCTACATAGCAAAATGTTTAGCGGTTTTTTACTGCTTCATTGTACTTCAAACCAACCCCAATACAGATGCTCTCCCGGTTTCGGAAATATTAGATTAGATGGGTACAGATTTTTTTATAGAAGTACTATCGATCTAATGTAGCAAAATTTTTAGTGCTTTATTAGTGCTTCATTGTGTTTTAAAATCTAAAGTATCCACACTTCATGTTTCTAAAATATCCGACTTCAAAGTTCAGACCCACAACTTGGCTAAAAGTTTTTGTTGTAGAAGCACTAACGATCATGTGTAACATAGTATGTAGTGCTTCATTATGCTTTAAACCCCAATGCAGTCGCACCTCTGGTTTTCGAAATATTCGACTTCAAAGGTCAGATCCGAAACTAGGCTATCACTTTTCTGTTATAAAAGCACTAACGATCATGTGCAGCACAATCTTTAATAATTCGTTAGTGTTTCATTGTGCTCTTTAAACGCCAATACTGCCGAACTTCATGTTTCAAAAATATCGTACATTGAAATGCAGTTCTGGAAGCTGGAAGAAGACCACATCTCTTATCTTATGGAGGCACTAACAAATACAGTATTGCCCGAAATAAACAGTACTGAAACTAAGTTGACGGTGTTTTTATGCGTGCGCTGTCACACTCAAGTTAGCTAGTATAGACCTGTCAAGTAAACCTCAAACAAGTAATTAGTAGGGCCTAATTGCTAAAAATGGTGTTAAGTAGAGAGGAGAAAGTGTTTCTGGTAGAGCATTATTTTCGTTCATAAGGAATCGGCCGACGTAATGGTGCAAGTTTGCTATACGTGTCTGATCAATTCACACAAAGGTTTAATAAACGTTCTCCAAGTAATGCTGTAATTTTGAAGGTTATTGAAGAGTTTAGAAATACAGGTAGTGTATTGTGCCAACGAAAAGGAAACTCGGGCGTCCCAGGACAGTTAACAACAACAATAACCATGAACGTGTTTTGAGCAAATCTTAGAAAATCCGAAAGTCAGCCAGGCAAGGACAGCGTTACAACTTGATTTAAAAGAACTTCCTTTCAAAGAATCCTGAAGGAGCTGGGTACATTTCGTATGTGATTCAGGTACATCAACAACTACATCCTCGGGATTATCGCAGTAGAGTGGAATATTGCGCCAGAATTCTCGCGTTACAGTATGAAAATCCTGAATTTTGAAAATGTTTGGTTTTCAGACGAAGCACATTTTCACTTGTCAGGCTATGTGAATCGTCGCACAAATCGATTTCTGGGCTTTGCCAGACCCGATGAGGTTCAAGAGGTTCCTTTACATAGTGAAAAAGTGAGTGTCTGGTGTGCTGTTTCCGGACACGGAATCATTGGTCCGTACTTTATCGAAGAGAATGGTAGGCAAGTCACATTAATCAACAGAGGTACAGACAAATTTTAACACGATTTATCCCTGATCTACGTCAATTCTGTCGTGCACGTAACCATTTCGAAACCAATTTTTCAGCAGCACGGGGCAACTTGCCATACTGCTGCCGCAATTCGTCAATTTCTTCAAGAACATTTTCCAAGCAAATTCATATCACGATTTACTGACTTCCCTTATCCTTCACATTCTCCAGACCTCACACCTCCAGACGCATACATTTGGGGTATGGCTAAAATGCCGTTTTCAAACGGGCACCACAAACCATCGATGAATTAAAGGATGCCGTTAGAGTCTTCTTCCCCAACCCTTATTCAATAACATGACCAGAAACTTAGAACATCGTTATGAAGTCTGTCTCGAACGAGGAGGTGCACATTTAGAACATATAATAAAGTGTCAATAATATGTATTTTTTAAATATACAAAACAATTACAATTTTAGTACTGTTTATTTCGGGCAATACTGTATATGTAGCATAACCTTGAGTGCTTCGTTGTTGGTTAAAGCACAATAAAGCGCTAATGAAACACTAAATATTCTGTTACATATCTTAATTAGTGCTTCTAACGGGTGTTTCAAATTGCGCGGGTTTTTTTAAGAATAAGTAAAATATAGATGGTGCACATTCATCTGGGTATTTTGACATTTAAGAAGTGTGATGTATGTCATTTATAAAAATGGCTTCGTACACAATACAACAACGCGTTCAAATTGTTGAATTATTTTATGAATATCAGTGTTCTGTGAAAAGTGAATTTTATGGTTTACATAATCGTCCAGCCGAAAGCATTATTGGTCGAATTAAAAAATTTTAGTTAATATATGAATTAATATCCAAGTAACTCTAATTTTTATAAATTTAGAAATTAAAGAAACACTTAAGAAGTTGTATTTATTCTACCAAATATATATTTTGGATTCTATAAATTTTATATGAACCAAGAGTGTCTAAATTTAATAAGTAGAGTGTCCACGCACCAATGTCACCAGTAAAATTCTATAAGTGCACAGAGTTCGTCTGATTTATTAATTTTATTATTTTGAGACGCGAACTGCTGCCTCCAATGTAATTTTATGTGCTTTGTTTTATTTCAGAATAAACGTTTATACCATCTATGAATACAAAATCTTGTATTCCAATAACAGAATATATTCGTTGAGGTTCCTGTATTTTTCTTGGCGTTACTCCTTGTTTCTATACTTTGCATAAGTACAGTGGCGCCCGACCCATCCGTATTTATTTAACGACCCCCCTGATAGTATCTAAAAACCGCTGAAGATAGAGTTCAGAGTTAGTACGGAAGTCTACAAAAGTCAGTTTGTGTTAATACGGATAAATCAACATCTTCTGTACGACTTTTGTTAGAAATATGTTCGACTAGGTGTGTCCTAAGTCTAACATAATAAGGACTAAAAGTAGAAAGGTTGCAGGCTACTTCAAAAGTCGCTCCCAGGGCGTAACACAAATTGAAGACACTCATTCTTTTAAACTTTAAAATTTTTACTAAATATATTTAAATCAAAAATTAATAAATCAAAGTCACCTTCAATTTGTGTCATAAATGTCAAACTTAGGTCATGGATCGAAACGTAAATAAAGACGATTTTAAAAACTCTGAGTGGTTTAATTCCCAAAGAAAATTAAGAAAAATACAAAACAAACCACAACAAACATATAGGGAGTATTTACTTTGGAAATATCACAATTATGCTGACGTTTAGTAGAATAAATAGAAGAATTCCATGACAACTTTGTAGCCCAATGGGGTTTGCTACACATATAAAGCACAAAAGACGTTACATAGCAAAATGCTTAGCGGTTTGTTACTGCTTCATTGTCCTTCAAACCAACCCCAATACAGATGCTCTCCCGGTTTCGGAAATATTAGATTAGATGGCTACAGATTTTTTTATAGAAGTACTATCGATCTAATGTAGCAAAATTTTTAGTGCTTTATTAGTGCTTCGTTGTGTTTTAAAATCTAAAGTATCCACACTTCATGTTTCTACAATGTTCGACTTCAAAGTTCAGACCCACAACTTGGCTAAAAGTTTTTGTTGTAGAAGCACTAACGATCATGTGTAACATAGTATGTAGTGCTTCATTATGCTTTAAACCCCAATGCAGTCGCACCTCTAGTTTTCGAAATATTCGACTTCAAAGGTCAGAAGCACTAACGATCATGTGCAGCACAATCTTTAATAATTAGTTAGTGTTTCATTGTGCTCTTTAAACGCCAACACCGCCGCACTTCATGTTCAAAAACATCCGACATTGAAATGCAGTTCTGGAAGCTGGAAGAAGACCACATCTCTTATCTTATGGAAACACTAACAAATATATGTAGCATAACCTTGAGTGCTTCGTTGTTGGTTAAAGCACAATAAAGCGCTAATGAAACACTAAATATTCTGTTACCTTAATTAGTGCTTCTAACGGGTGTTTCAAATTGCGCGGGTTTTTTTAAGAATAAGTAAAATATAGATGGTGCACATTCGTCTGGGTATTTTGACATTTAAGAAGTGTGATGTATGACATTTATAAAAATGGCTTCGTACACAATACAACAACGCGTTCAAATTGTTGAATTATTTTATGAATATCAGCGTTCTGTGAAAAGTGTTTTTAGAAAACTACGTGAATTTTATGGTTTACATAATCGTCCAGCCGAAAGCATTATTGGTCGAATTATTAAAAAATTTCAAGAGACCGGTTCGGTGGAAGATCAAAAAAGTGAAAAATACAGTCGTAGCGGTCGTTCACAAAAAAATATTGATTTGATTCGTGATAGTGTTGGTGAAGATCCTAAAATGTCCATTAGACGACGTTCACAACAAGTTGAACTTAGTGGATCAACGACATGGTGTATTTTGCACAAGGATTTAGCTCTGAAGGCATATAAGGTTCAAATAACACAGGCACTAAAGCCATTACATTATTTAAAACGTCGTTCATTTGTCAATTTTATCAATGAGCAACAGGCTGATTTTTCTCAAAAAATCATGTTTTCCGATGAGTAACATTTTGAACTTGGTGGCTACGTTAGTAAACAAAATTGTCGTATCTGGGGTGAGAACAATCCACGAATTATTCATGAAAAACCTATGCATTCTAAACGAGTTACTGTTTGGTGTGCATTATGGTCAGGTGGTGTAATTGAACCTTACTTCTTTGAAAATGCTGCTAGAAAAATTTCCTGGACGTGTGATCTCCAGAAACGGTGATATTATTTGGCCACAAAGATCATGTGATTCATTAGACTATTTTCTTTGGGGTTA
This sequence comes from Platerodrilus igneus, assembly GCA_036346225.1. NCBI lineage: Eukaryota > Metazoa > Arthropoda > Insecta > Coleoptera > Lycidae > Platerodrilus > Platerodrilus igneus. Next base: position 518,589 of record JARFIW010001137.1, read on the forward strand.
TGTGAAACGTCAAGTTTCTAAAAACAATCCACAATCGATTCCTGCTTTGAAAGATGAAATAATTGGTGTCATTGGTGAGATGTAGCCTCAATTATGTCAAAATGTCATTGCAAATTTTAACAAAAGAGTGGACGTCTGTGGAGCTGCAAGAGGAGGCCATTTGGTAGATATTATTTTTCGAATATAAAGGTCATTAGTGATACTTCAATTACCGATAGAAAGTTTTTGAAAATGAATGCAAATTATGTGTCTTATTTATTGTTTAAAAGACCGCGCAATTTGAAACACTCTTTATAATAAAAAAGGTATAACCAACTTGTAACATTTTTATTTTCAGTCATAATTTAATTGCATTGAATTACAAGAATAATGCGCTAAGCGTGCATTGTTCCTTAGGGATCTACTTATATTAATATATCTGTGTCGCATAAAGCTATTTCCAAACACATCTCTATTTGTTTGTTTCGTGTTCCCCGCCTCTGACGGCGTGACTACTCGGCTCTGATTTCGACAAGTCAGTCGGCCGCCGGCAACAGCGTTGTTAAGATGTATTTTCGGCTGGAGGCTGGCAACCTTCGCATCAACTATTAATCGTTGGGATATCTTCTAATAACGGTTGGTAAAGTATATATTTCACGAACTAATGTAATTTGAGGTAATTTATTTAGCGCGACAACGTAGAATGAAACATGCAGAATTCGTCAACTAGAATCCAAGAAAAAGTTAATTACCATTATGTAGGAACAGTCGATTTGAAAATTGCCTAATAAGAAATTTGTTTGATAAGAAATTATGAATGTTAATTTGGATGCAGTCGTATCAAATTAGAATGGCTGGTAACCTTGTTTGAAGAACGGAAATCCCGTCTCAATTTTTCGTGAAGCAGCAAAAGCAGTTTTTGGTTCGTTATTATTTGTAAGATATTTCATGCATGTGTTTTAAAGGTTAGAACACGTAAACTTGCTATTATGTTTACAACACCAAAATTGTGTAAATTTCAATTAATTGTTGAGCTTGTTTTATAAGCCGTAAAACAAAATTTTGTTGGATTAGCTTTCTATAATAACATGCTTTGTTCCATATGAACCGTCGATAAGATCAACGTATGTTTTCGACGTCATATTTTTCTGTTTTGCACAGTTGACAGATGTTGTCTTGAAAGCAGATGCTTTGTGCAACTGTAATAGAATTTAAACAAACATTCTTATTTTTGTGATCAGCTTTTATCTATACATAAATTATTAAACGCAAATATGAAAGTTCAAATTCTCATTATGTTAGGTTCTAGTAATTTGTAATCTACCTGAAAAGATCTGCCCAGGTTAGAACGTAATTCACTGTGTTATGCTTACAAATCATTATCACTTTAATATGTATAACAAGTTCATGTTTAAAGTACAGTTGGTTGTTTAAAAAAAAAAAGAAAGTCAAAACTTTAACTTTGATGTAGTTGATTATGACAATTTTTGTTACAAGTTCCGATATTTTAAAAGAGTTTTTTTTAGTAAACAATTAGTTCAAAATTTAAGGCTTTTATTTTGGTCAAATGCGATCAAACCTAATTACATAAAGATAAAACTTTTCTGACTAATAATTTGATGCCAATATTATATTGGAAATACTTTTTTTTATTATTTCTTTATATACTTTTATAGGACACAAATGGTGTTCTACTTTTTTATTTATTTAACCTTTGCAATTTCTTACAGGAGCTGCGATTTATTTTAATAAGACAGGTTTTTGTTAACGAAGGCGATCATTTTATCTTTGGGTTTCCACGTCCGCTCTTAGAACTGTGCTTTGCAATTATCGGTAATTATCTCAGGACATGGTGGCGCGTATTTGATTTAGCTTAACTTTGGTTTGCAAACAGAATTCGACTTACCCCCCCACTTCTCACTGCTCTACCCAGGAATAGAACCCTAGCTATGTCGAAAGATTTTTGTTCACTAGCGCCCATCCAACGTGGGTCTAGCAAAAATAGTTACAAACTGCGGAACTGAACTGTAAAATCATATATTTCCGAAACTAGAAGTGCGGAAGCGTAGGGGTTTGAAGTACAATGAAACACTAATGTGCTGGCGCCTCCTGAGGCTAACGTCACATGTATTTTTAGTTGCATCGTTACCGTCACCTATATGAGATCAAACCCCTAAGTTTTTAGTAGTCTTTGGTCGCACCTTTCGGCGATATTGACCTATTCTCATAGTTATTTTATACATTTGTTTCCATTAAAAAGAATATGCTCATAAATAGGTAAAAATAGGACATTGTTAAAGTTAGCGAGGAATAAAGTCCATTAAGAAATGGACAGGTGAGGCAACAATATCAAACGCGTTTTGTTGCATGCAGCAACTAGATTTCTTTATTTACCTTTCTAATATACTCGTATTAATAAATAGAGTCTATGCTCTGATGCAGTTTACTCCTCCTCCTAGGCAGAAAGGCTCAACTTGGCCAAAGTATTAATTAAAATGTCCCCGCTTCCCTTATACAAATTGGTCTTCTGTTCTCATTAGTGAACCTGTTAAAAGATCGCAGTGGAAATAATATTACAGTATTTTAGTCTACGTCTGGTTAAATCCAGGAATAATGTAACTTCAAAATTCTTTTGACTACTTTAGTTAAAATACATGTATCTATTTTAAGACAATATTCAAACGAAGGAACAGTAGTGCATTGTAAAAAACTATTAAGCCTTCTTCAAGGTGCAACTTTTTTTTAATTAATATTTGTTAACAGGTATAGTTTACTATGCACCATAATATGACTTAAAACTGAATATTTAAAAACAACTACTTTTAAAACATTTTATTATATTATTACTTTATAAAATACAAACAAAAAGTATTATATTTAACGAACTTAGTCATAGTCAATAATGTGGATTAATATACAGTAACAATTACGCTGAAAAATCTAAAATTAAACGATAATAAAGCTATTAGGCGAACAATGACATGATAGACGTCTACAGGGGTGTATTAAAGAACTAATATAAAGTATACAAAAGCAAAAATCTAGAAGAATCTCGTAATTTCTGACAATATGCGGAAGGTTTATAATTAGGTATATAAATTGTACGACCCGACAGGAAGTTCAATCAAATATTAATCTACAAGTAATAAAGCTAAATTGCTAGAATGTATACGCTTTAATGCCGGTATAAATTAAGCCAAAGCAGTTAGCGCAATATGTGAATAAATTCATGGAGTGTAGATAAATTAGACGATGAAATTTAATAAAAAATATAGTGTAGTCACATTAAAAAAAATAGATTAATGCAGTAAACATTGTAGTAATTGTCATCAGTGATCTCTGTAGTGGCATCTCAATACATTTAAGATTCTCTGTAAATAATTATGAACAATCAGGCATATAAGGAATTTGATACGCATCAAAGTGACACACAACAATGCATGTACGCTTGCTTCTCTAAGTTCATTTGGAAAGACGTTTTACGTGTTTTAATAGTCACATACATTTTTGTACTGTGGCGTTTTGATGGATATTGTTCCTAATTTTAATTGCAGATACTACATTAATGTAGTGCACCTGTCCGCTTATACAGGGTTAGTTTCTTTTTCATATGCGTCTAGATCTTAGAAACCATTACAGATAGAAATTCGATTAAACAAAGATATAATTGGAATTGTTTATTTCTAAGAACAATAAGAAGACAAAAACATGCTGATGCTTTATGTCGTTTGCAAACCGGAACGAAAAATTTATGGTAAATGAGCTTTTTATTTTACATTTTAAAAAGATAAAAGCTGCAATTACTAAAATTATGATTATATATTTCATTTATACAGGATCATACTATCTTCAAATTTTTAAATACGGACCTGAATATTTTATTTTAGATTCTGAAAGTACTTTTAATTTCTTATTCCACATTTGTATGCGTTTTAGCAATTTCATTTCGAAAAACGCTAATTTGTTTTGAACAAAATTTTTAAATACGGACTTGTATTTTTAATTTGATATTTCAAAAGCACTTTTAATTGTAAGTTTAATTACTAGTTATGGCTTTATGGCAAATATAACTAAATCAGTAGTTTGAAGAAAGGAACGTATCCCAAAAACTAATTTTTGGGAAATAAAAAAAAACTTAGTAGCGGCATTACGTGAATGTATTTTTAAGAACCGGTGCATTTCTATGATTGGTGAGTACTCAACCAACACATTCCATTGCTGTATTAGCAAAATCTGTTGCCGGTAGTTGTAAATTAATTTAATTAATTTAGTGAAATCGTTCCATTCTTTAAACTCACGAAAAAAACAACCAGGAAGACAACATTTCAAACTGAACATTTCTTTAAAAAATTAATTATAAATATATATAATGAAATAATCATAGTTTATTTGTGCCATTATATTAAAAAAAATTCACTTTGGCTGTTGAAAAACTCGCTGAAGTGCAGAACAAAATAAAACGAAAAATTTCGTAAAGCCGTTAATCGTCCTCCTCATTTTCACTCTTAAAATCCCATCCACTCGTTGATCACGAAATAGTTCTTCATAAAATCCACGTTTATTTGACGGAATGTACGGTACTAAATTTGATTTTTTATCAATGCTCCATCCGAAGATATTACATTCGCCAGGAAGACTTTTTTACCTGGAAATTTTGATTTTTGCAGAAACCTTACTGTTCCAAGCAAGATAGGGGTCTTTGATGTGCGTGACAACACTCGCACACGGGATCTACATTTTACCTCATCCGAACGAGGGCGAATTTTTGTGGAAAATGCTATCCTAACATTTTTCAAGCGGATCCTGTCAGGGTTCGAATCCGGGACCTTGGGCACAGCAGTCACACGCATACAAACTACGCCACGGAACCGTGGAATGTACGGGAACATTTTTTTCATGTCATTGACCTTCTTGTAGTTGATAGGGATTTTCGTTAACTATATGTATTCGGTAGGTAGATTCAGCTGTTGAAGATGGTTTTTCACTACTTTGCTTAGTAAAAAGGTGTGGTTAATCAAATCCTTTAATAGACTTTTGCGGTGCGGTAACCAACCGGTGCAGAATATACAAGATGTCTGTGTTTTGAAATTGAAAACCTTGTGGACTTGTCGATAGATAGCGAGGTCTTTTTGTAGTTGGCCACCAAATTTTAAAATCCAACATGTACACTGTAGTAACTTGGGTCACCTTGTATGTGGTCCGTTTTGCCGTTTTTATGGGGTCTACGTATTTATCCGGTATCTAAATCCTGTCCTCTATTTTATTTTTCTTTTAATAGTACCAAGGTTTCAGTCACAGGCTTCAGGAACGAATGATCTTATATCGGAATATATTGACGAATCTTTCTAAATCGTCCTGTGGAAACAGATTCTACAAAAAACGAACCAATGTATTGTTTCGGTATTGACTTCTATAAGCATCACTAAAAACAAAGTTATGATTTTAGGGCTCATGTTCTGTATTATTAGCCAAATCATGCACAAACTTCATCAGACCCTCGCGTGACCTTCCCATCAAAATATACGAAGAACTCAAGTATGCACATACGGTCAAATCTTTCTTAAATAGAACATTTCTTGAACGAAAATTTTTGGCAGCGGGCGGTTTTGCATGTAATCGAGCACAATGGCCCTGACTTTAGGATTGGAAGAGCACATTTCCGCCACTGCCTTTTGCTTCGTATAATTTTTTTTTTGGCACGACGAATATGAACCATCTTTTCTGCTATTGCAACTCGTTCTGCGTTGTCATTAGGGTGCGACGATTTAATTTAGGTTTCCAGGTCCTGACATGTAGAACAAATGTCAATTTGTAAGCGACAAAATCTATAACCGTGGTTTTGGTTATGATTATTTTTAAAGAAATCATACTTGGCTCATTTAGCTAGTTTTGGATGTTTCTTTCAGAAGAAATTGGTGAAATGTTTTGACGTTCAAGTCAGCGCTTAAATATTTAATTATTCTAGTGCTGTAGTGCGATTTTTTTAATGGAAAAGACGCAATGTCAGCATCAATAGTGCAGAGAATATTCTGTGTAGTGACATTGCCACGGTGCCCATGCTTGTCTCCGAGGTCATTAGGAGATTTTTCATTTGACGGTAAAATCGTTAGTTTGAACAGGGTTTTGTTTTCAATACTGTACAAGACACAAAATGCACGCTTGCATACGAGGGTACGCTGACTACCTTTCCTAATGTGATACTTAAAAGTATTATCATGTTTGAGTGGTGTTGGTATTGGGGACATACGTTTTACTAACCCCGTCAAAAAAGTGTTCTGATCATTTTTCGAACGTCCAGTGAAAAACATTGCAGATATGAATCTCTATCACTCACACTAAACTTCTGGGCGAATTTACAAGCACAAGAGCAATATCAATATTAGTTCCAGCAGGTACAGTTTTTCCTGTTCCAGTACTTACATATTCCATACCCTGAAGCCAAAGTTGTATTGTGTATCATGCTTCGAAGGATGACGAACTCTTTTTTTTCGTTTTCTAATGTTTTCATCTCCTTCTCTGTTTTCAGTTCCATCTGAGCCACTATCACTAATACTTGCCAACAATACGGGTTCAGAAACTTAAGGTCCACCATAAATGCGATGAAAGAATTCAAAAGGGAGGTGGCAGCTAAAAATGCGGCTACCCAAAACCGGAAATTCTACCTCCTTTTCACGATTGATATCCAAAATGTCTTCAACGCTATACCCTGGAGTGGAATAGAGAAAGAAAGAAAGAAAGAATAGAGAAAGTATAAGAAGGGTGATAGCAGGATACCTGTGGATAAGGAAGCTGTACATAGGGAGGACGCCAAAATGGAAATTACGTATGGAGTCCCCAGAGCTCAGGTCCTTTCCTGTAGAATCTCTACTATGACAAAGTCCTACGTCATGTCCTCAAGAGTAAAGGTTGTATGCTACGCAGATGATACCGCCATAGTTGTAACAGGCAAAACGGAAGAACAAATGGAGATTCTCGGTAACATTTTAATTCAATTAATTAAGAATAAAATCGAGGAAAAAGGTCTGAAGCTAGTAGTAGACAAAACGTGGTTGCAGAAAAGTGCGGGAAATAAACTTCAGCGATGGCAATGCAGTCATACCACTAGCAAAGAATTATAATATTCTGGGGGTATGAATAGATCACAAAAACCAGATGAAGGTTCATGTCACAAACACCACTGCAAAGCCGGAAAAAAGCAATGCTCACAAGACTCATGCCTAATCGTAGCGGACCGTCAGAGAACAAGAGGAAACTATTAAGTACGGTTGTCGATAATTCTGTATCGGCGCAAATATTCGAGAGAGCACTTGAATATAAAAATACAAAAACATGGAAAGTCAGTAAAGGAGGGTGGCCCTTAAAATAGTCAGTAAAATCCGCACAACTTTAACGGAAGCGATACAGATGATTGCCTCACTGCTACCCACTACCCACTAAGAAGATGGACGTACAAAAAAAAGACAATAAGACGTAAAAAGCCATTAAGAACAAAGTTATGAAAAGTTGACAAGAAAGATGGAAAAAAAACAACCAGCAAAATGAGGTAGACAGAGTTAATTATAAAACAGGTAACAACGTGGGTCGAAAGAAAGCATGTGCAGGTGGATTACTACCTTACAGAATTCCTTAGCGCTCATGGAAGTCTCAGAGCATATCTGAAAAGAATAGGAACAACAAGCGAGGACCAATGTGCGTTGATGACACACTTCCGCACGCTTGCAGAAGATGGACCGCCAAGAAGAAGGAGACAGAACTAAAAGTAGGGCAGAAAATCACGCCTACAAAAATAGTAGAATTCATGCTGGAGAGCGAGGGAAACTTAAATAACATCAATACCTATATTAAAGAGATCTTACAAATAAAGGAAGAAGAGCAAAGGAAGGAAGCGTTGTAGTCAACAAAACCCTACATGATCAAATTAAAAAACTGAAATAAAAACTTACCTGCTAACATCCTGCACCAGATGTGCTGAAGTAATGCCAAAGGCGACTCCGGAGCATTACAACATCATTGGTATCGAGGGGCGAGTCGAACAACTGACTACTCAAAGGGACTCGCTTGTTGCGGTTAGTATTAGCCCCACATACGCCCCAAAAAAATAATTGCCATAGCAATAAAAATAAATTTGTATTTTATTATTATTATTATTAAAAACAAATCATTCTTTGCTATACAAAAAAATGGACGTGGGAACACTGAGTAATGCATAATGGTTAACTAAAGAAGTGAAAAATGTAGTCAATCGTGCCTGTCACGTGATCAAACAAACGCCATCAAACATGTAATTTATGAGAACTGAGAACCAGCAAAGGATAACGTCATTGCAATCTATGGTAATACTATACGTTGGTGAAAAAAATAAGGTGAAAAAGGAAACCAAGATGGATCGGTCCTCTTCTTCTAACCAATGGTTTTTTCGTGAGTCAATTCTACCAATCATGAAATTGGTTTTAGTTTCTCTCTTTTTACTAAAATTATGAATCTACCTCCCACGAAGTAATTGCCGTGAAATTTCAAATTTATATGTTTTGGCGCTTGTTCCCTCCTTCAAACTACTAGTTCAATTATAATATCTACTAAACCTAAAAGGAACATTTTTAAAAACATTTGCATGGAGTTAAGCGTTGTATAGTTCTCAAGCATAAGCTATGAAGGAAACAGAAAGGAAAAGGATGTAGTATTATAGTATTATAGGAAAAATGTTAAAAATTAACTAAATAGACAAAACAACAAATGAGGAGATACTGAAACGAATTGATGAAGAATGTACAGTAAAGAGCATGGATCGACTAATAGGTGAAACCTTATAACATTAGGCATTAGCATCACTGATAATGGAAGAAAATATAGATCGAAAAAAATGCGTAAACAAACAAGAGCTTGATTAGTTTACGAAAGTTACAAACAATGAAGGTTGTGCGAGATATGTTGATATGAAACAATTGATAAAGAATAGGGAAGCTTGGAGGGTTGCATCAAACCAACCAATCGACTGCTAGCAAAAAAATTGAAAATACTGTAGATAATAAATACATTAAGGTGCAGTAAAAGGAAGCCAATTTAAAATTGATTGAGCGTAGAGTGGATGCTTGGTGGCAGCATTTCGAAGGTGTTCTATCGTGCGAGACCGCTGCTGTTCGACAGAGAAGAATCGTTATACAGGACAATGTCTCGATATAAAGGAACCTCGATACCAGATGAAACGACAACCATGCCAGTTTCTAAACCCTAAGGGATGGCATCGGCTACTGTTTATGCATGATGGTCGAGTAGACAAAGACAAGAAGCTGCTTTTAACCAAAGGCCACACCGTAAAGGTTTAAGTCTCTTTGTGTCATCCAGCCTGACGGACTCGCAACACAGGTTATCACTGCAGGAGATGGCGCTCGATGAAACGACCTTTGACGTCCTTGTCTATCAGAACATATATATTTCGAAATCATGACTGAGAACATCGCCACCTGCAGCAACCTCTCGTCAGTGACAACTTCCGCAAGGTAAATACTGCGAACAACGATACGAATGTTAACGATTGACATTTGAGGTTCAAGTTTCCGACACTGCTACCACAGGGGGCAGCGGAATGTCTCCTACAGGCCGCCCCCTAAGAGGGGACAATGGAAAGTGAAAAGAAATTTATTCAGGATACAGTCTGCTGTTTGCTGTACCTGTACCTATGTACACATGCGTTCGCATGTATGTATATGTATGCCCGAATCCTCTCTCGTAAATAGCCCTGTTTGTGTTAGTGGATGTCCTCTCAACCTCTACGTAAAAAAAGAAAGGGCAATTAAAGAATTAATCGCAAGATATCGCGTTATTTAAGAATTTCGATGCTTCGTGCATTTAATGGAAAATCTAAAGCAAGTACTTTATCATTTATTTTTATCGTCGTTCAGAATTTATATAGTATATAATAATATTACAAATTATCCAAAATATCAGATTATGAGTTTTAAAATTTATTTAACCTTTAAATGTTAATGTCTCCACAAAGGTTCTTCTATCTTTCGTGCTACTGGTTCTTATGCTTTTAAATGCGCAGCAATAATCTTTAAGAATGTTATTTGCTACTGTAATGGAACAAAGAAGCCTGTATACATACATATGAAAGTTAATTTATTTAAATAGCCCAAACCGTTGTAAAATATTTAAATGTACAAGATGGTAGAATAATAGACGCATATATCTTTTGCAGTTTAATCCAAATACGCCTAATGTGTAGGCACCTAGAATTAACAATTGAAAGGAAGTGTTTACAGTAACCGTACATTACATACAACTTTAGTACAAGTGTAAAAATTCTCAGGACAAAAGCTGAACATAGGTCAAGCAATACTTTTAAAATTTAACAAGACGTTCACTTTCCTTATTTACAGCAGCGTTCATTTAAAGTTAATTTATAATTAAAAAACCTGGTTCATAAACGTATAGTAAATTATTTTTAAAGTGAATGTTGCACTTTAACATTTTAGCACTACTAATTATAACGGACGACAAATATAGGTCCAAACAGTGTCTGCGAATGTTAATAAGAAAATTACCATTAATTTTAACAAATTTACGTTTGTCTCCAACCTTGCACAAGTACGATATATCACAGAAATTTGTTATAAAAAGTGGGCCATGTGTATACAGTTAATATTCCCCATTTAAACTGTATAAACATTCACTATTTTAATAAACGTATAGGATGTTTCTTTCAAGGGCGAAAAAGATTAACCATAAGATGGATAAAATGGCACTAAAATATATGACCCACAGAATAAAAAGTACGTTCTAAAATTATACTAATAAGCTGTATACAAATTAAATTTATTAGTGCCAAACTTAGCGCTCCACACTGAACAAATTGAAATGGCAGCTCTTTTGAAAATGCTGCCTTTCTATTGCTCTGTTTAATTCAGAATACCTCTAGTGCGTCAGCTTCCATAACAAAAAAAGTTATCATCATTAGGTCTTCAGTCATGGAACTGGTTAGACGCGTACCCACCCTCATTGTTTCCCATTCTGTGTTACCCTTCACATTTCCTGAAATTTCGACAGTCTGCATCTTTCACTATTTGTGTGCAATAGTCTGGTCTAGATCTGCCTCTACCTCTTTTTTCCTATCTCTGTTTATAATATATCCCACACTAGTCTGCAAAAATGCCTTAGAACATATCGTGCCCTTCTATTTCTCATATTTGTTTTGTTTTCCACAGATATCATATTTCCCTAGTATTTTTATAACCTCTTTGTTCTTCACTTTGTCTGTCCATGTTATCATTCTCATACATATGAAGCACAACATTCCAAAAGGTTTCTACCATCTTTCTGTCTGGTTCTCCTACTGTCCCCTATTTCATAGACGCACTGTGCTGTGCTCCACACATATGCTTTCAACAATTTTCTCCTTGTTTCTGTTTGTTGTCTTTAAACATAGCCGCTGCTCTTTCTTGTTAGATGTAGTTCGGTTCCCTTTCTATTGTTTAAAAATATATAACCTATTTCCCTGTAGTGTGACGGGGGTTAAGCAGCCTATGGCTACCACGTTCCCCCAACACTTCAACATTTGCAAATTAATAACTTTCCAATATATCCTTTCGCACAATCAACATTAGCTGAAAATCTATACAACCAACACCTGTAGTTGATTAAAATAATCATCAGATTTAAGTGCAGTTTTTTTTTCGTCATTAGGTTTTCCGTCTTGAAACTTGGTTGGACGCGTATCTTCACTTATTTATATTCTGAACTAGCCTACGCCGTTCCCTGAAATTTCCGCGAGCTAGTACAGCTCGGTTCCTTTTTTGTTGTTTCGGAATTATATACCCTATTTCACCAAGATTCAAGGGTATGTGAAGGGAGTTAAACAGCCTGTGGCTACCAAGGATCCCTCAACACTTAGACATTTGCCGAATTAATACTTTTCCAGTAAAAGCTATCACACAATTAACATTATTCTAAAATATTGCTAAACCAATACTTTTAGTTGCTTATAATAATCATCATGTTTAAGTTGAGTTACTATTTTCGTCATTAATTTATCCATCTTGGGAATGGTTGGATGTGTACCTCCAGTGATTTCTATTCTGAGCTAGCCTACACCTTTCAATGAAATTCCTACAGCCTACACCTTTCACTATCTGTGTGCAGTAGTCTAATCTAGGTCTACCTCTACTTCTCGTTTTTCCTATCTCTGTTCCTAATATACTCCGCACTATTCCCTCATGTCTTAGAATGTTACCTATCATACTTTCTCTCCTATTTATTACTGTTTTCCACATATGTCTTTTTTCCCCTACCATTTCTAGTACCTCTTTGTTCTTAACTTTGTCTGTCCACGGTATCTTCATCATACGTCTGTAGCACCACATTTCAAAGGCTTCTCCTTTCTCTTGTCCGCTTTTCCTACTGCCCAGGCTTCACAGCCGTACAGTGCTGTGCTCCACACATATGTTTTAAGCAATCTTTTCCTTGTTTCTATGTTTGTTGTCATTCAACACAGTGGTTGCGTTTTCTTGTTAAATGTAGCACGACCTTGTGCTAATCTTTGTTTTATATCTTTTGCGCTCTTCCTATCTTGCGTTATTTGGCTTCCTAGGTAGCAGAAATCTTAACTTTTTGTAAGTTTTCGATACCTATTTGATATTCTAGTTTTTATTTTATTTTCCCCTCCTTTGCCTACTAGTACTTTAGTTTTATTTTTGTTAATTTTCATACCGTATCCCTCTGTTAGAACTGTTTCCATTTCATTAAGAGCTGCTTCTAAGTTTTCCTTGCTAGATGTTAATACCGCTATATCATCTGCAAATCTAAGCATATCAATCTTTTCTCCCTGCATAATAATTCCAAATGTTTTCTAGCATTTGACAGTATTCATTGCCTCTTAGATGTACAAGCTAAAAATTAGTGCGAATACGGCACATCCCGTGTCACCCCTTTCCTAATATTTACTTCTCTACGTTCCTGCTTTAATTCTATTACCGCTGTTTGCTCTTTGTATAGGTTATGTACTATCCGTCTATCCCTAAAACTCATTCCAATCTTTTTGAATATTTCGAACTTTTTTCCCATTTTACATTGCCAAATGCTTTTTCCATATCTGCAAACCCTATATACACGCTTTCCCCTTTATTGTTTTCTCCATTATCACCCTCAGAGCTAAAAAAGCCTCCCGTGTTCCCATGGATCGCTTAAACCCAAATTGAGCTTCTCCTATTTCTTTAGCTCGTTTTTCCATTCGTCTTTGTACAATTCTAGTTAATATTTTTGACACGTGTGCTGTCAAATTTATTGTTCGAAATTTTCACATCTATGCGAGCCTGTCCTTTTTGGTATAATGACTATGATGTTACGTTTGAAATCTTTGGAGTATCTCACCTATCTCAGACATATAGCTTACAAGTTAGAAGAGACGTTCTGTTACCACTTGTCTAACGGCTTTTAGAGTTTCTGCTTGCACCTTATCTGTATCCGGTGGCTTACCATTTTCAGACCCTTTAATGCTAATTCAAACTCATCTCTAAGTATAGGATATCCCAAGTCGTCCTTTCCAATGTCTAATTCCTGTTCTAATGCTTTTATTTTTTCTCCCGCATATAAATTCCTATATATTCTTGCCATCTATCCGCTTTCTCTATATTTTCTATAATAACGTTTCCTCCCGCATCCTTATATTTTTGCTATACTCTTTTATAACCCTAAAATTCACTGTAATTAGTTTGTATGCTTCGTCTGCCTTTCCTATCTTCATATTAGTTTATACCTCTTTGCACTTTGCATCAATCCATTGTTCTTTACCTATCCTGAATTTGCGAATTATTTCCCATTTTATGGCTTTGTATCTCTGTTTTGCTGTTTCATCTGATCTATTTTTGTATTTTCGTCCTTCTTCTATTAGATTCAGGACACCCTTTGTTATCCATGGTTTCTTATTTTCTTTTTGCGTATACCCCAGAATATCTCTAGACGCCTGGACTAAGCTGGATTTAATGTGATTCCATTCTGTTTTTACTTTCTTAGTAGAAGAAATTTTCTCGATATCTTTCAGCAATTCATTTCACTTTTTTTCAAATCTTTCGTGGATATATTTATCTTTTAGTTTCTCACAGTGAAAGTGCCCTTTTCAGTTCCTATTTCTCAAATTTGTTAATTTAAGACGGCCTTCATAATTACGATGTTGTGGTCAGTGTCTATATCAACTTCGAGGTAGTCTCCACAGTCCTAAACCGTTCTGTAACAGAAATGTAATCTATTTGACATCTTGCTATATCTCCTGGCATCTTCCACGTGTATCGTCTTCTAGCATGATGTTGAAATAACGTGTTTGTGATGGTTAAATTGTTCTTGCAAAATTCTACCAGCCTATTTCCTCTGTCATTTCTCGTGCCTAAACCAAATAACCTACTACCATTCCTTCCATACCCTCCCCTACCACTGCAATAAAATTTCACCGTAATTATTAAATTTTCATGTCCTTCTACGTCTCTTAGTATGTCTTCGATATCTTTGTAGATCGCCTGTACCTCTTCCTCACTGTAGCCAGAGGTGGGCATGTATACTTGTATGATTACTGTATATACCGGTTTAGAATCTAATCTAACGATGAATACTCTTTCGTTCATTTGTAGATAGTTTTCTACATGTTGTCCTATCTTTTTCTCATAAATATCCCCACGCCCGAATTTCCTTCCTCTGATCTTGTATGAATTACCCTAAATCTCCACTCCAAAAATCTCTTGCCTCTGGCTAACGAACTTCGCTGATCCTTACTATGTCGAGTGCTAACCCATCTATTTCAGTTTTCAAGGTCTCTAGCTTACCTACTTGTTTCATACTTCTGAGATTCCACACTATGACGCACAAGATGTTCACGACTTTTTTTTTATACTTTTCGATCACATCCCCGAATTAATCTCCTCCCGGAGATCCGAATGGGGTACTATTTTAACTCCGAAATTTTTTGCCCAGAGGATGTCATCATTTTTAATAACAATTTGAGTACGCTGTGTACTTGGGAGATAATGTGGTGGTTTCCCGTTACCTTCCACATCGCAGTAGTGTATCTTAGAGTGCTATACCGTTCCTATGCTCTCTGCCAATCTAAGTACCGAAAGAGCCACTGCCCACTTTCGGGAACCTGTCTTAGTCTGGTTCCTCACTAAAGACCCTACTACTTTGGTTGGTCCTGTCGCTTGGCTCTTTCACTGGAACGCAGAAGCCACTCCACCCGTTTTAGTAATCTAGAACTTCTTTAAGGTGCAGGTCCATTCGCAATGAAAAAATGTTCTTAAGAATTTAATTTAACCGATGCGAACCAACTACCTTAAAATATTGTAACGTAAACTATATTTGCGATAACAACAGTTCTTTATTTTAAACTGATATATAAGCCTTTTTTCAGCAACTCCTAGTACTATAAAATTTCTAAAAGCTCACAACTTTTTACTTTCAAAGCTTTAACTAACAGTACAAGTAACATCTTTTTAACACTACGATATCTTCTTAATTAACTTCATCTGGAAGCACTACGATTAATTTATCTAATCACTACAATAATTTATACGAACAGTTATTTATAATAACATTTATATCACTTCTTTTAAAGCTTTAAACTAACTAAAAATATCGTAATAGAAGCTTTACGTTAGAATTTAACTTCAATCAGTGTATTTATTGTAATCGAAGCTGCAATTATAACTAAGTTGCAACATCTATAGTCGCAAATTTAAACGCATCTTAATTGTTCTCGAAAATTTTAGTGTCTACAAGAATTATGCAAATCATTTTCTCGAAATTTCCACTGTAATCTAAATAACCCTTAAATGTACCTAGTTTGGTCTTTAAATGCAAAGTCTTGTACCTGTCAATTAAAATGTATCCGAAAACTGCGGGTGGACGTGCATCATCTTTTGTATTTAAACGTTTCGTTACGTTCTAATGTAGATAGACCAAACGACGACACAATAGGGAGTTATCGCAAGTACAACGCTAACGATCCGTTAAAGCTAAATATCACGTGATAGTTTAGTTAATGTATTTGATGTAGAAACACAAACTACAGTTATCGCTTCCTACTATATTACCGTACGAAAAACCTAACCTTGAATGTGTGACAATTAATATTTAATTCCCGATTGATCTATTAATGGCAATTCACAATTAAAAACTCAATAATAAATTACAAGGATACATTCAAGTTTTCAAGACTAACGTCAAATAAAACAAATAGCGTCCGATATGTTGTACACGCTATTTTACGAAAATAACGGACCGCGACTATTTATTTACCGTACGTACGGTCTGTGCGCATGTGCTTTTTGCTAAATTAGCAAAAATAGCGTACGATAAATTTAGTGGTGGTCGTGCGATAACTTCCTAATATCAACTTATTTTAAAAAATTTGTACTATTTTATTATGCCCAAAATTACTCATAACGACGCATTATAATTTAGCGCAGTAACATTACAAATAAAAAGAATTTATAAACAATTAAAACAGTTGAATAGTAATGAAACATGTTTTAGCCAAAAACGATGCAAAGGTCAAAACTTAGACTTATTAGGATCCGAAAACGAAGTTTAGTGAAACAATAATAAGAAGAATAGTGAGAAAATTTTACTAGCAGTAAATGCCAGCTATTTTTCGATTCGGAGATGAATATGAATTCAATGATGCATCTGGCGTATCAGACGAGACTAATTCAAAAACCAATTCAGAGACTGGGGTAGATCAAAGAAATAATTCCCAGGATAGTGATAATAGTATGGAAACTCAGCATTCATTAATAACAGAAATGAAAATTATAAAAAACAAATTTCAAATGAACGTACCCTTCCTTAGTAAATTTTGTAGTTTAAGCATGCAAATTTTCTATATGAGCTATCACAGGTTATCACTTAGGATTATGTCCTTCTGCAGCGGGATCGTTTTCTGAGGTTCTCGTTGTCCGTTTCTCAGCAGATTTATGACGCAATGCTTGCCAGTAGCAATGTTAGTGCCCTAAGAGAAAGGTAGGAGAGAATGGATAGATAAAGGAGCACTACATCACAACACACGCGATAACATACCCCCAAAACGCAGTTACCTTTCCAAACTCCAGTACTGAAGTGATCAATTTTAGTTCGTGTAAATTATCTTCATTATTTGGATACTCATTCGTCACTCCACCGGATTGATTTATTCTAATGGATCGATGTCATACAACCAATTGGAATAAAAAACTTCGACACTTCAGTAATGCGTATTCACAGTTTATCGAAAACTAAAATCCGAAAGTATCTCAACGTATTTACACATATTAAAAATTATTCTAATCCTACAATGTAACTAATAATTTATAGAACAAACAGAACCGGATTCGGGAAACAAAAAGAATACTTTACTTTTATACAAAAATTAACAGATTTATTAAATATAAGAAATGGAAACCGGTTATCCAATAATAGAAAAAAGCACTTTACGGGTTAATTCACTTAACACATAATAAGAAACAAATGCATATTTTGATTAGACTGACTTAAAATTGTCTATTAAACAAACTTATTGAATTTTGTGATAAAAAAGCAGACAAGACTGCTATAGACATTTCATGAAAAACCTGGAAAATAGTACAGTCCCATGGGACTAGAACCACTTCTTATTGTAACGCCACGCCGTTTAATCTACCTTTAACCCAAATAATACATCAGAACGTAAACTAGGTATTGGTACACAAAAGATAAATGATAGCTACGCTATGACACGACATCTTCAAATAGACTTGATTGACAGATTACAAAGCGTTTGCATTTAGGAACCTTATTAACCTCACAATAACAAACCTCTAAAATGTTATCTGCATTCTCGAAATGATTTAGAACAATGGGATAAGGTATAAATTGTCTGTTAGGTGTTTTCAAATTCAGTTGTAATGTAAAGCTTTGATTATAATATTACATTTGCATTCGAGCTAAAAAGTTATGATATGGAATAAAGTAGTGGTGCATACTATTAATATAAATTGCGTTATGTGACACTATTATTGAAGGATCAATAAAAATTAATTACAGTGCTTCGATACAAATTAATTATTGGTAGTAATTAAGAAGATCGCATGGTAGCTTTAAGAAGCTAATATTTGTACCATTAGTGATTGGCTAGAAATAAATTGTCGCGAGTACTATAAGAATTTCTCCGTAACTACGAATAGTTAACAGGGCTTGCATAATCGATTGATATAAAGTACTATTGGTTTGCAAAAGAGTTTTCTTTACACTGATGTCGGTAGTGGGATCTACTTAGTTGAACTAACGTGACGAAAAACGATTGGCAACCTCTACAAATGTATACCGAACAGGCGAATGACAAAGATTTAGCTGCCATTCTGGGTTGCAAAGCCAGAGGTGAACGTCCATCCTGGTAGAACATTAATCCGTTGAGTAGCACTCTGAAGTCGTGCTGGACACAATGGGATTCTCTAAACGTAGAAAATGGGATATTGATACCATCCTTTGAGAATGGAGATGGATTTTGAGGACGCTCAGGTTGTGGTTCCTAAAAATTGTGTGACGGAAGTTTTAGGACATTTATATAATTGGACCTTGCGAAGACAGCGTTAAGAAGACTTTGAAAAAAGTTCGAGCAAGACGTTACTAGGTAGACTACAAAGGCAATATGTTCAAGAATGGTGCCGCAAGTATCAGCTGTGTGTATCATTGAGAAACCGTAAGGTTCCAATAAGGCAAATCAACGTGAAAAGCCCCTTTGAGAGAGTGGCAATCGATATTGTCGGTATATTCCCTGAGACCGACTCCGGGAATAAGTACATGTTGGTGGTTATGGACTAGTTTACGAAGCAGATCGAAGCTGCTATACAAAACCAAGAAGCTACTACCGTCGCTGACCTGCTCGTAAAAGAACTATTTTGCCGTTTTGGAGTTCCTATGGTATTGCACGTCAATCAGGTTAGAAGTTTTGAGTCGGCGTTATTCCAAGAAATTTGCCGATTGCTGGGGATTACAAAGACCCAAATAACACCATTACACCCACAATCACATGGTATGGTAGGGCGCATAAACCACACCTTGGGCAAGTACCTCTCCAAGGTGGTCTCCCATCAAAGAGAAACTGGAACCAATATGAACATCTATTTTTATTGACTTATCGGTCTTCGGTTTATAAGAGTACTGGACAAACACCTGTATGTGTCATGCTGGGACGCGAGATACGTTTACCATGTGATCTTGGTATCGGATGTAAGCATGAAGATGATAACGTGAGAAGGATGCACGGCATCTGGATCAACTTCTGCAACAACAACTAGAGGTTAGAAAGACCATACAACTAAATGACCAACATCGTGGCACTGCTGCATTTCTGGAAAATTGAACTACTAGGATCTGTGGAAGGCATTAGTGAAGCTCAAGAACCAGATGAACAAACTTGAAGACAGGACGTTGATGTATTTATTCAAATTGCTAGAATAATAAAAATAGTCGCGGACACCTGGTACCATAGAAGTTCACGCCTAATTCATGTGAAATGGGAATGTTATACAATGGCATAACCCCCACTAAACGGCAAATGAAAATTACAAAAAAAGACAGCTTCAAGTTCAAAATGTGAGTGAATTTCCGGCAGAAACAATATGCGGCAGACGACACAAAGTTGAAGTACGCTTGCAAATGCAGGGTAAGTTCACACACGCAGGGGCGTAGATGTAATGCCGTGACGACTTAGTTTAAAACGGGATTGAGACCCGGAGAGTTCACCCTTCCATAATTTGGAATTATATGTTGGATTGAATAGAAGGGGCTGTTATTTGAAGGATAAAAAAATGGAAAGCTGGTGTTTTCTGGATATTTTAGCCTTTTAACAGACTAATTAAACCGTGAGTAATTATAAGCTTTAATGGTTATACTTATTAATTATGCACAGTGGATTGTAAATATAAATGGTTAATATTTAAAATATAAAAAATTAATTAAACATAAAAGTGATTATTTTGTTGACCGATGATTTATGACCGAACGAGTTTTGGTTAAATTTAAGCATAATATTATCATTTTAAAATAGAAACATGTACGTATTGACTTTAAATTAATTTGAATGGACCATAAAAGTATAAGAGGATGGTATATAACCGTTAACTATATTTGTTATTAAAGGCATTTTCAGAAATTGGGATTTAAAATGTCATGTAATTTAATAGGGGAAACTATTGATGATTTAATTTAATGTTCTTTTTTTAGAATATTTTTAGTAATACCTGGTTAGAGTGAGGTTAAAGAAAGTAGGTCTTTTAAATATATTTGTATGTATATTGCAATTATTTAATGTCGATAGAGGTTAAGTATACGTTGCATTTGTTTATGAAGTTGGATAAAAATTTGGTCATCGTAAAAGGATATCCAATCACCTCAGTGATGGAATCGTATTCTTTAATTAAGACAAAACCTAATAAGTGTTTTAAACTGTTTCATACAAAAGTAACGTATCATGTGTTAAATTTAAGAAACTAAACGTCCAGCAGCAATCTCATCAAAACATCAAATTTTTCAAAATTTTCTTCTACCGTTTTTGACAATTGAACGATTATTGATGCATCAAATCAAATCTCTAACTCAAAATAAATTGATTTAGTTAATGCCTACATCTTATAAATAATTTTACTCTAATGACATTAACTTCAATTATTTATAATTCACAAACCTACGTCATAAATATACATACATTATTTTTAAAGTAAATATTGAAGTTCGATGTTATAACACTAATTAGAACAAAGGACAAATATCAGTATGTGTCTGTGAATGATAATAAGAATAATTTTAACACAATTACGTTTGTCACAAACCTTGCAAAAAGTACGAGGTTTGTTATAAAAAGTGTGTCACGTGTGGTCAATATATTCTTTGTAAACTGCATAAATACTTACTCGTTTAATTAACACAGAAAATATCACATTAGGGATGAAAAAGAAAATAACCTTAAGTTGGGTAAAATTGGTACTACAACAAAAGGGCAAATTCTAAAACTAGTAGTTTTTAGATACCGACCAACATTTTCTTAAAATTAAACTGTTAAGAACAAAAAACTTCCACGAAAGTCAAGGCGATTGGTGCTAACTTCATCCGCAACTCCAAGCTAGTTGAAAATTTTACTCTTTTGAAATTCTCTTCTACCATTTTGTTGCACCTAAATAGCTCTAGTTCACCTATAAACCTACACAAATTAATTCAATCGATGCGAACCAAATGCCTTAAAATATTTAGTTATTTAAAAATCTCTTTCTTATGTTTTGTTACGCCCAAACTGACCCCTAACGCGTATTAGAAGTCGAATCAGTATGATCAAAAACAAAAAGTAAAAAGATTATGAAGTATTCAAGAGATTAACTGCGATCAACTTTGTACAATATAAAAATTTCGTTTTTGTCGGCTCAATTACATACGTATGGAAACTCAGTTTTTAGTAATGGTACATCCCTTTTTCAAAAAATAACTAAAATCGTCATCGATAGCTTACTTTTGTAAATTCATCATCATCATTAGGTCTTCAGTCCTGGAACTGGTTAGACGCGTACCCTCATTGTTTTCTATTCTAAATTAACTTAAACATTTCTCTGAAATTTGCACAGTCTGTATCTATCACTAAATGATCTAGGTCTATATCTACCTCCTTTTTCATATCTCTGATTGTAATATATCGCATACTATTCCCCCAAAAATGCTTTAGAACGTATTCTGACCTTCTATTTCTCCTATTTTTTTTCCAAAGATGTCTTTGTTCCCCTACTATTTCTATACCCTATTTGTTATTTATTTTGTCAGTTTACGCTATCATCCTCATACATCTGAAGCACAGCAGTTTAAAAGGCTGCTACCGTTTTTCTGTCTGCCTTTCCTACTGCCCGTATTTCATAAGCATACTGTGCTGTGCTCGACACCTATACCTTCAATAACTTCTTGTTTCTATGTTTGTTGTCTTTCATCATAGGCGCTGTTCTTTCTTGTTAGATACAGTTCGGTCCGTTTCTATTGTTTACAGTTATATACCCTATTTCTCCGACATTCAGTGGTTGTGAAGGGGGGAGGCGGCTCCGTGGCGTAGTGGTGTGTATGACTACTGCGCCCAAGGTCCCGAGTTCGAATCCCTACACGGTTCGCTTGAAATATGTTAAGCGACCATTTTTCACAAAAATTCACCCTCGTTCGGATGAGAGACAAAATGGAGGTTCCGTGTGTGAGTGTTGTCACGCACGTTAAAGATCCCTACCTTGCATGGAACTGCAAGGGTTCGGCAAAATTCCAAATTTCCCAGGTAAAAAAACATGTTTCCTGGCCAATGTAGTACCTTCGGGTGGAGCATTAGAAAATCGCATGTAAGCAGGCTGTGGCTGCCAAGTTTCCTCAGCATTTGAACATTTGTCGATTTAATATTTTTTCCAATGTCTTTTCGCACAGTCAACATTAGTTGCAGATATTTCACAACCAACACCTGTAGTTGTTTATAATAATCATCAGATTTATCTGCGCTTATTTTTTCGGCATCAGGTTTTCTGTCTCAAAACTGGTTGGACACGTACCTACACTTATTTATTCTGAACTAGCCTACACAGTTCCCTAAAATTCTCACACAACCTATATACAAATCGGTTCCTCTTCTATTGTTTTATAATTTTATGTGCTATTTTACCGAGATTTAGTGAAGGGGGTTAAGAGGCCTGTGACTGCCAAGATCCCCCATCACTTAAAGATTTGCCCAATTAATTGTTTTCCAGTAAATCCTTTCGCACAATTAACATTATTCGAGAATATTGCCCAACCAATACTTGTAGTTGCTTATAATAATCATCATGTTTAAGTACAGTTACTTTTTTCGTCATTAGTTTATCCATGTTGGGACTGGTTGGATGCGTACCTCCACTGATTTCAATTCTAAGCTAGCCTACACATTTTCCTGAAATTCCTACAGCCTATATCTTTCACTATATGTGTGCAGTAGTCTAACGTAGATCTACCTCTACTTCTCTTTTTTCCTATCTCTGCTTCTAATATATTCCGCACTATTCCTTCATGCCGTTGTATGTGGCCTATCATCCAATCTCTCTTATTTTTTACCGTTTTCCACATGTTACTTTCCTCCCTTACCATTTTTAGTACATCTTCGTTCTTAACTTTGTCTGTCCATGATATCTTCATCATACGTGTGCAGCTTCAAAGGCTTCTACCTTTTCTCTTGTCCGCTTCTCCTACTGTCCAGGCTTCACAGCCGTACAGTGCTGTGCTCCACACATATGTTTTAAGCAATCTTTTCCTTGTTTCTATTTTTGTTGTCTTTGAACACAGTAGTTGCTTCTTTTTGTTAAATGTGGCACGACCTTGTGCTAATATTTGTTTTATATCTTTTGCGCTTTTCCCATCTTGCGTTATTTGGCAACCTAGGTAGCAGAAATCTTTAACCTCTTGTAAGTTCTTGTTACCTATTTATATTCTTGTTTTTGATTTATTTTCCACTCCTTTGCATACTAGTACTTTAGTTTTATTTTTGTTAATTTTCATACCATATTAATCAATTAAAACCGTTTCCATTTCATTAAGAGCAGCTTCTAACTCTTCCTTCCTAGATGCTAATACCATTATATCATCTGCAAATCTAAGCATATCAATTTTTTGTCCCTGCATAGTAATTCCTGCATTTGACGGTATTCATTGCCTTATTAATGTACAAGTTAAAAATTAATGGGGATAGGGCATATCCGTGTTTCACCCCTTTCCTAATGTTTACTTCTCTACGTTCCTGCTCTAATTCTATTACTCCTGTTTGCTCTTTGTATAAGCTATGTACTATTCGTCTATCCCTATAACTATTCTAATGTTTTTGAGTATTTCAAACATTTTTTCCATTTTACATTGTCATATGCTTTTTCCAGATCTACAAACCCTATATACACGCTTTCTCCTTTTACTATTGATTTTTCCATTATCACTCTAAGAGCTAAAATAGCCTCCCGTGTTCCCGTGTTTCGCCCAAACTTAAATTGATCTTCTCCTAGTATTTCTACAGCGCGTTTTTTCATTCGTCTTTGCACAGTTCTAGTTAATATTTTTGACACGTGTGCTGTCAAACTTATTGTTCGAAAATTTTCACATCTATCTGCGCCTTTCTTTTTTGGTATAGTTACTATGATGCTACGTTTGAAATATTTGGGTATCTCGCCTGTCTCATACATATAGCTTACAAGTTGGAAGAGGCGTTCTGTTACTGCTTGTCCAGCGGCTTTTAGAGTTTCTGCTTGCACGTTATCTGTACCCGGCGCTTTGCCTTTTTTCAGACCCTTTAATGTTAACTCAAACTCATCTCTAAGTATAGGATATCCCAAGTCATCATTTTCAATGTCTGATTCCTGTTCTAATGCTGTTAGTTTCTCTCCTACATATAAATTCCCTATATATTATCTCCATCTACCCACTTTCTCTATATTATCTATGAAGTTGTTTCCTCCCGCGTCCTTTATATCTTTGCTATATGTTTTTATATTCCTAAAATTGATTCTAATTAGTTCGTACGCTTCATCTGTTTTTCCTACTTCCATCTTAGTTTGTATCTCTTTGCACTTTTCATCAATCCGTTGTTCTTTAGCTTTCTTGCATTTGCCAATAATTTCCCATTTTATGGCTTTGTATTTTTGTTTTCCTGAATCGTCTGGTTTATTTTTCTATTTTTGTCTTTCTTCTATTAAATTCAAGATATCCTTTGTTATCCATGGTTTCTTATTTTCTTTTTGTGTATACCCCAGAATATCTCTGGCCGCCATGTCTGGGCTGGATTTAATGTTATTCCATTCTGTTTCTACTTTCTTAGCATCGGATATTTTCCCGAAATTTTTTTGCAATGCATTTGACTTTTTTTCGAATCTTTCTTGAATATCTTTATCTTTTAGTTTCTCAAAGTCAAAGTGCCTTTTTCCGTTTCTTTATTTCAAATTTTTAAATTTAAGTGCAGCCTTCATAATTAGGATGTTGTGGTCAGTGTCTATATCTGCTTCTGGGTAGCTTCTACAGTCTTTTACTTGATTCCTAAACTATTGTCTAACAAGAATGTAATCTATTTGAATGTTTCTTATATCTCCTGGTACCTTCCACGTATATCGTCTTCTAGCATGATGTTGAAATAATGTGTTTGTGATGATTAAATTGTTTTTGTCGAAAAATTCTACCAGCCTATTTCCCCTGTCGCTTCTTGTGCCTAAACCAGATAAACCTACTACCGCTCCTTCCCTACCATCACATAGGACTGCGTTAAAATCTCCCGTAATTATTAAATTTTCATGTCCTTTTACGTATCTTAATATGTCTTCGATATCATTGTAGATAGCTTCTACCTTTTCATCACTGTAGCTAGAGGTGGGCATGGATACTTGTATTATTACTGTGTTTACCGGTTTAGATTCCAATCCAACCATGAGAACTCTTTCGTTCTTATGTAAATAATTTTCTACACAGTATCCTATCTTTTTTCGCATAACTATCCCCACACCCAAACTTTCTTTCTCTGCTCTTGTTTGAATTACCCCGAAATCTCCAGTCCAAAAATCCCCCGCCTCTGGCCACCGAAGTTCGCTGATTCCTACTATGTCTAGTGCTAACCCATTCATTTCCATTTTTAAGTTCTCTTGCTTACCTACTTGCTTCATACTTCTAACATTCTACGCTGCTACTCGCAAAATGTTCCAGACTCTTATTCTGGACTTTCCGATCGCATCCTCCGAAGTAGTCCCCTCCCGGAAATCCGAATGATGGACTATTTTAACCCCGGAATCTTTTACCCCAGAGAATGCCATCATTTTATTATAATTTAGGTACGCTGTGTACTTGGGAGGTAATGTGGTGGTTTTCAGTTGCCTTCCACATCACGGTAGCGTGTCTTAGACGGCCGTACCGACCCCTATAGTCTCCTCCAATCAAAGTACCGAAGGAGCCGCTGCCCTGTTTCGGAGACCTGTCTTAGTCTGGTTCCTCACTAACGACCCTACTACTTTGGTTGGACTTGCAGTTTGGCTCTTTAGCTCATTAGAACACGCAAGCCATTTCACCTGATCTAGTAATCTAGAACTTCGGCAAGGTGCAGGTCCATTCGAAATGGTTTTGTAAATTATGGAATATTAAAAAAAAACATGCATTTATTTAAATTCTTGTTTGACCAATTGCGTATAAACAGCTATTTCGCCATTACAAATGACACGTTATTTATGTAAGAGAAGAGGGGAAAGAGAAGTGGGAGTAAAAAGTCTTTGGTTGCAATAAAAAAATAGAAATTAAGTCAAAACAAAAACACAAAACATCAAATTTGACTTGTACGGATTCAAGTTATGCGAATTGAAATTATAAATATTTTGAAAAAATTGCACTAATTGCGAAGAATAATCTTTCTCTGATGCCGGAGATAAATATAAATACAATGATATGTTCGATGTGTTGGATGGACCTGATTCAGAAACGAGTAAAGGACGTCAGTCCATTACAGGTAAAAGTGACGTTACGTTACTAATTTAGAAATACCCGTAAGGGGTAGGAAGTCCGTAAAGTTTTAAGAGCGCGCCAGCTAACTACAGTGGTGCGGGAGTGAGTTCCTATGGAAAAAACGATAAACATTATAAAAATAAACATGTAAAATTGCCGAAATACAAGGACCAGTTATCTTGCAGGGCTTTACTGGTTGTCATAAGTAAGGTGCCAAACTTGGTCATTCAAGCAATCCCTTTCACATGTTCTCTACCCGCAGGACGGTTATGCTGGATAGATCTCTTTTTTTGGTTTCCTCATCTCGTCACAACATACTATACCTTCCTCTACCATACCTTAAAAACAATCGTTAACTTTTGGTCAAATAAAAGAAATTTTTAAAATAAGGACCTCTCCCAAATACGATTTAATCACTGCGGTGGTTGGATATCCTTTCACAAATTTATCTATCTTTACCTATACTGTAAATTACTCCAAATAAAATTCCACCTCTTGCTAAACTCTAACAGTAAATTTCATAACGTACATTAACATTAAAAACAAGCAATCAATCCTAATGTAACATCTAACAGAGATTCTTAAAGAAATATTAATCCATAAATAATACTATCACACCATTGTTTCAATTTAATGTACATAACATGCTAAATCCCATTTCTTCAAATCCTTAATAACAATACATAGAAAACATAGTGCAATATCAGCTTGTCAGTTCATCATTCCATTGTCCATTAAAAATACTAAATTTTCATTTTTTAACTAACAATACGCCCCATAATTAAAGCTCACGTTTAACATTAGTACGCACGTCTTTCCTAATGTTTTAAATTTTTCAAACTACCTTTCCTGATAATATTATGCTTAAATTAAAATATAATTAGTTCCGCCGCTATATCATAGTCCAACAAAATAATTATTAAACGGAATATTAATTTCCTATCAAATAACTACGAACCATTTCCAACTTGTACAGTATTGCCCGAAATAAACAGTACTGAAATTGTAATTGTTTTGTATATTTAAAAAATACATATTATTGACACTTTATTATATGTTCTAAATGTGCACCTCCTCGTTCGAGACAGACTTCATAACGATGTTCTAAGTTTCTGGTCATGTTATTGAATAAGGGTTGTCTCAGGGCTGCGAAGAAGACTCTAACGGCATCCTTTAATTCATCGATGGTTTGTGGTGCCCGTTTGAAAACGGCATTTTAGCCATGCCCCAAATGTATGCGTCTGGAGGTGTGAGGTCTGGAGAATGTGAAGGATAAGGGAAGTCAGTAAATCGTGATATGAATTTGCTTGGAAAATGTTCTTGAAGAAATTGACGAATTGCGGCAGCAGTATGGCAAGTTGCCCCGTCCTGCTGAAAAATTGGTTTCGAAATGCCAAGTTACGTGCACGACAGAATTGACGTAGATCAGGGATAAATCGTGTTAAAATTTGTCTGTACCTCTGTTGATTAAGTGTGACTTGCCTACCATTCTCTTCGATAAAGTACGGACCAATGATTCCGTGTCCGGAAACAGCACACCAGACACTCACTTTTTCACTATGTAAAGGAACCTCTTGAACCTCATCGGGTCTGGCAAAGCCCAGAAATCGATTTGTGCGACGATTCACATAGCCTGACAAGTGAAAATGTGCTTCGTCTGAAAACCAAACATTTTAAAAATTCAGGATTTTCATACTGTAACGCGAGAATTCTGGCGCAATATTCCACTCTACTGCGATAATCCTGAGGATGTAGTTGTTGATGTACCTGAATCACATACGAAAATGTACCCAGCTCCTTCAGGATTCTTTGAAAGGAAGTTCTTTTAAATCAAGTTGTAACGCTGTCCTTGCCTGGCTGACTTTCGGATTTTCTAAGATTTGCTCAAAAACACGTTCATGGTTATTGTTGTTGTTAACTGTCCTGGGACGCCCTGAGTTTCCTTTTCGTTGGCACAATACACTATCTGTATTTCTAAACTTTTCAATAACCTTCAAAATTACAGCATTACTTGGAGAACGTTTATAAAACCTTTGTGTGAATTGATCAGACACGTATAGCAAACTTGCACCATTATGTCGGCCGATTCCGTATGAACGAAAATAATGCTCTACCAGAAACACTTTCTCCTCTGTACTTAACACCATTTTTAACAATTAGGCCCTACTAATTACTTGTTTGAGGTTTACTTGACAGGTCTATACTAGCTAACTTGAGTGTGACAGCGCACGCATAAAAACACCGCCAACTTAGTTTCAGTACTGTTTATTTCGGGCAATACTGTACTTACAATTCTACATGAAGATATTTATAAATCGTAAACGAAAGCTCAAACTTTACCCTTAGATAATTTCCACTTTATTTTAGAATTCAGGGACGTCCAAGAACGTCAATGATTCATCTTTTTCTTACTCGACACAATAGTCACCACATTCCATCTAACTAAATTCCAACATTTTGTTATAGAGTGAAACCAGACGACCCCGTGGCTTAGTTGGCTTGCGAATGACTACTAAGCCCAAGTCCCGGGTCCACTTGGAAAATGTTAGGCAAGCATTTTTCAGAAAAGTACGCCCTCCTTCGGCTGAGAGATAAAATGTAGGTCTGGCGTTTGTGTTGTTACGCACGTTAAAAATCCATACTTTACTTAACAGCAAAAATTCAAAAAAATTCAAAATTTCCAGGTAAAAATGCTCGTTACCTGACCAATGTAGTACCTTCGGATAGAGCATTGAAAATTAAAGAAAAATCAAATGTAGTTTAAAGTGAAACCAGTTTATCACTCTTTCATTATATAATTTCCTTGTTTGATGCTCGACCGACGCTTTATAAATTCCACGATACAGACGTCCTTAAGCTTTCTGGCTTACTCATCCAGCAACGTTCAAAATAATTCGTTGCCGACCCCCATACCAAAGATCCTACGGTCTACCGACATACCTCCGCTGTCACTTAACCATCTTTTCTTTCTTAACTTTTAACTCCTTCGAACTATCATTGTTACATTTTTGTAATAAATAAGAAAAATAAATGCATTAAAAAATTAATGCAGTTGTAGAAAAGTATAGTGAACAACATATTAGGAAACTACTCTGCCCACTCATTCAACTCGTGTGCAAAGAGCCGTTTTAAGACCTTGTTCAATATACTGCTTTGTTGCGCTAAAAACAACCCCTGTCTTGCAAATTAAGATCAGTAATGTAAGGAAACTTTTCTTACCAACAATTATTACCTTTTTATTTCCCAGGCTAAAACTTATGAGAAAAGCCTGTCCTCTTTCTTTGACTAAAGGCCAATGCAAGGGATTTCTTCCGACTAGCTAGAGCTCTAACCTCTGCGCAGGCTTTTGAGACGTCGTCGTGGATTCCTATAAGTCTATTCAAATAAAAACCATGATAGAAAACCGAAACAAAAAACTGGTCGCCACCATATCCTATAATAAAATTTATTTCAGGCAATATGTACTCTGAAGGCGGACGTGGGGACTCTTAGTAAAAAAGGAATAGTCTCGTTAAATAAAAAACTTGTCACCCTAAAAAAAAAGACGCAGCTTCTAAAATAAAGGTATTATGTTTAGTTAAACAAAAAAGCACACAATGTTCTTAAAAGTGTATAAATTTTTAAGATAAAAAACTGCAAAATGCCTCCAAATGTTACTGTATTATATCGAACGCACTAATTAAAATTCATAAAGGCTGGTTCACCACAGTATCATAATCTTGAACAATTTTCACATCAATTTAGGTGTGTTTACTTTAATCAGGAGCTTGCCTCATATTATCAAGAAACACTACAAAATGTACCAAGTTAAGCGCCTTACCGCGGCCATAGCATTCCCTGCCACATGTTCCCTACTTAACAAACTGCCGTCAAATGGACCAGATTGATGTTTTAAAAGAATAACTGGCAAATTGAAACACAGATGGCGCTGTAAATTAGCGAGAAAAGGCATTTATAAATGACACTTGAATAAAAATATGAAATTATTATAACTCATTCTAGTGGATACTTAATGCATGTATAAAATTAATTTTTAACTAATGGCTAAGTGTTGAAACGGTTGGTTTTGTAATCTCTACATTTGCCATTATTCATGTAATTTAATATTATTTCCGTGCTCATCTTTATGGTCTGTAATACCTTTTATGTTGGCTAAATTGATAACTTCAATTTGGAGGTGGTTGATAAGAACCTGTCGAGGAAACCATTGTTCTTCTTTCAACGAACGCCGCTTTGGCAAGTAGTCTTTTGATGCATCCATTTTCATCTCGCTTTATAGCGGTTTTGGATGTATTAAATGATATATTTGTGGAGTAGATTTTGGTATTATATCGGTATATACGTTTATTTTTCTACTCACAATACCGCCTTGCGGATATTTCCTGCTTTTACTTATATTAGGTGAGCCAGGTTTTTTGGTTTTGTGTTTTCTGATATTAATTATTTATCTTTCAGAATCTTGTATTGTACGAATATCAAAGTTGCTCTTTGTTAGCTATTAATTCATTGAAACCCACTTCTGTGGTAAAGTATATCTTCCTGAAATTTCAGCACTAACATTACTTATTTCAGGGTCCTTAATCTTGGTTACAATCTTGGTATTAATCTTGTTTCATGTAAACAGATCCTTATATCAGCCCTTGGATGCTCCTTGTGAGCCCACTTCAATTCTGTATTAATCATCCGTTTGGATTCCCGTTTAAATTCAATATTAAATATTACTTCATTCAGTGGCTTGGATACTGAAAAATCGTTGGAAGCGGAAAGCATTGATTAGTAATCCCGACGCCAGGTTGTATACTTAAAAGTTAGTGATACCTATTGCTGTATTTATTGTGTGTTACGTTACGCAAGTATTAGCGTAATTATTGTTCATTGTTGATTGAATCCGTGTAATTAGCCGTATGCTGGTTATATTATTGCATTGTTATTGGTAAACTATATCAAACTCTTGGTATCCTACCGCCAGCTGTTCGTGTGTTTACTCATGTTACAGGTCAGCACTAGAGCACAGCGATTCACTAGCTAGTAATTGCATCGTCCAGGTATGCTCAATTTATGCCGCTTTCTAGTGAGTAATCATTTATATTAATTAATATTTATTGCTAACCTGTAGGTGAAAAGTCATGTGTGTATTTTTGTATTTTAATGTCAATTTGTACTCGCCAACAGACGAAGGATACCTTAAATTCATTGCTTTTAGTGGGAAACCGGTTTATATATTACCCTTTATGTGTGTTATTAAAATACGTTTATATTTGCATTACCACTGTGGTGTGTATTTAATTCCAGATAAATTGCTTGTGCTTGTAATTCAGTTATTTTGAAATATAGTTATATGATTGTAGTGACTACCGTTGTTATACTTATTTTTCTCTTTAGGTGTGATATTATCCGAAACCACTGGGACTTGGGGTTTCGTAGTTCTTTTGGCATTTTAATCAAGTCTCTGGCGCCTTTTATACTGTATTTACTTGTAGGTCTGTTCGGGTTCTTAACGACCTACTTGCAGGAATCAAGATCCACCCTTGCAGAAGAGTCTTTATTAGCCGAGGTGCAAAAAGTTACCGTATCTACCCTAAACAACCCACCTTTGTAGCTTTCATCAAATTACCGTGACAGTGTGCACTAAGCGTATAACTGCACTAAAATAGAGATGTGTATTATTAAAATGCTTCAAGATTCTTTATTTTAACTGATTACCCAAGCTATTTTACTCGGAAGTACATTGAAATTCTAATGTGCTAAGGACAGTTTATTACAGCTAATCACTAACAGTACTAGCTTCCTTAAAGCCACAATACTATTTTCTTAATTACGATGACGCACTTATAATTAACAATCGAAGCACTATTAATTAATGTATTGCTATATTTGAATTTCTGTCAATCACGAACTCCAATAATTTCTATCATATGTATTTATTCTAACGCTTAGTCTAATTCATATCACGACTTAAACTCTACGCAGATTAAAGTTTATAATTTTACTAATTACTCTCCGTGAAGCACGACTGTATATACTTGATTTAACTATTCCCGAATGTTCTAAATACAAAAATGCGCAAACAAAATTTATGAAACTACTTTCTAGAAAATTTCTCTTTGTAAATTTATGATGTTTTTAAATGCACCCCAGGGGTGTAAAAATAATTTAGGAGTTTGTGTAAATAGTAGAAAATAAAAACAGAATAATGTTGGACTAATGTGAATTTTGTCTTCACGTTGGGCGCCAAAAACAACATTATTCGAAATTTTTTTGTTTTAATTTGGGGGAAAATGCTGTGTTAATAAGGTCATTTAGCGGTAGTTAGGACCAATAGTATAGCGCACTACATATGAATTACATGAGGGCTTAGAAAACGAGACAGTTTTCTGAAGAAAACAAGAAATACTGGAAAGTAAATGGCAACGCCCTGTATATAAACCATAACCATAATTAATTTGGTAAATGAAAAATATTTTTGAAAATTTATTTGTATAAACAAATTCGCAAGTCGTAAAACAACATGAACAGATGCTGAAACTCGACACGCATGAATAACTTATCATTATTACACCAAGAATCCCAATTAAAACAATCAGGTTTAAAAACGTGTAAGATAGTAAACGCATATAATTTAATACATAAATTCTATTAAGTCTACGTGACTAGAAGGCGAAAATCAGCACCTGATATATTGGAACCAAACACGGCATGGTGATAAAATCAAAGTTTACTAAATTTATTAAGACAAACAATGGTCTACGTGATCTAGAAATATGAAAATCCAAGAGAATGAATGCAATTAGCTCGAAATGCTACGTGCCGAAATCAGCTCGCCAACTTCAATATACAATAAAATACGATTGGAATATCCAAAAACCTGGTATGTAAGAATAACATATAATAGCGAACTCTGTGCTTGTTAATAGATAGGCGATTTATTTAAACACGACCTGATTTGTAAAAAAATCAGTTCAACATGAATTAAGGTTTAGTCCACATCACTGAAAAGAAAATATTAACGTGAAGTGATTTATTGTGAAGTAATAAATGATACAATGGTAATTGTGAAAAAATAAAAGTGGTTTGTCGTTCTAACCCTTTAAAGACGTAAGTAACTAAAGTTGTTTAATTTAAATTCTAATAATAACATTAATAAAAAGGACTCTGAATAATTTCCGGATCCAATGAGGAAATTCAACAAGCATTTAATTCAATTACTAATTACCAGAAAGTTTAACAAAGGACGCTAAAATAATTTAAAGCTATGCTAAAAAAAATGCAGACCATATCTAACGCAGATCTGGATTCACTGTTGGGAGTATTAACTCACTAAGCTGAATACGGGAACAGTTGGGACTGATTCCAGCTGGAAACAACCGGTCAGCCAATCTGAATGTTTCATTATGTTTATTTGTGAATATTGTAACGATTTTATTTTCTGCCATTATGTCTACAGATATTTAACCTATTTAATTAATAATAATCAACTTAATGCATAATGCTACACAATCTAAGAAATACATATTACATATTGTCAAATACAATATTAACTTTCAATTCGGAAGTGTAAAATTTTAAATTATGCGGTGACAAAAGATACTTTTTGTTAGTGTCATCTTAAGAGTTCCCTCTGTTAGACAATTGTAAGATTAAGCTTGTTGTCAGGCGGTAACCCGCGTGATATTATCACTTCCAACTCAGCTGTCGTCAGAAGAGGTCAATTGTTCCTCGAACACAAGGACGATGACGTTTATTGAATCCACGTGTTGGAAGCACACAAAATTTAAATTGTTTTCTTGATAGGATATCGTCTCGGCGACGCGCACTTTTGTTGTCCACACTTGCTGGAAAATAGCTCGCAGATGACGAGACGTTATTTTGTTTGAAGAGCCTTTGGTTAACAGTAAGTAGTACTGCTTTTGTAATCTTACTAAATAAATATTTTCAGTGCAACTTTTAGTTAACATGAACTTTTGGTTAACTTGAAATTTTTAGTTAGCATGCAATTTTAGTTAACATGCAACGTAGGAAAATTTAGAAATATTTAAGAAGTATAACTAATTTATTTGGACAAGAAATGAAATTTATCAGTATTTAGTAAAGTTTAACCTTTGTACGAATGTCGATTTGGCGTGCATCAATTATTTAATATGGACGCTGTGATATGGTTTGGAATTTCAGTAAGCAGCTAATTTGGTTGTATGGAATTGGACATTTCCTGTATTTTAGTTGTTGAAAGAGGCGAATTATAAATCATCAATTATAATTCCGGGTATAGCCCATATGCCTAGCAGGCATTTTTCCATCAGATGAACATCTGGTATGGAAATTTACTTTCATATATGTCAGCTGTCGCATGGATATAGCAGACAAACAATATTTTTGTTTGATCACGTGATCTGAACTTCAAGTTAGGTGAATGACAGACTATTTATTTTTCATATTAAGCAACAGGAACCTGTAAATTTTCATTTTAAATCTTTTTATTAATACATTTAATTTACGGAAGATGTCATTATGAGATAAAAAAAGTTAAATTCTATATTTTATGAAAATTGATTTAATTATTCGAAACATGATTTACTCAAATCTTAGAAATTAAATTTTTACATTTCATATTCCACTAATTGCTGGGTGGAATATTTTTGTGAGGTTAAGTAGTACTACCCAAACCAACCGAAATTGTTACATATAATTAATTATTCAGAAAGTAAACTCATGCTCACTCATTTTTAAATAAATTTTGCTAGACTATTCTAGTAGAAATTACCATGTTTTAACGGTGAGAAGTACTTATACTATCAAGTACTTATGTACATATTTTTCAAGAATTTAAATTAATCAAACGTATATTAAAGAAAAAAGATGTCTTGTAAATAACATGCTAAATACTGAAGGAATAGATTTTTATTTTGGTCAAGACTAATCTTATTAATTGGAATGAATGAAGGTTGATTCGAATTAATTTTTAAATTTTGGGTATAAATGCACAAACAGTGCTATCTTTGTTTAATCTGTTCACAGGTGTAGCAGTGCATCTATAAAGGTCAAAGTCGAGCCATAAGGTAAGAAACTTTAGGGATTGTGTTGCAGTAATAAATTGTATAGCGGTAATTGAATAAAGGTTTCCGCATTCGCCTTGTACAAGGGACTTGTAAGGTCTTCTTCGTATAGAAAAATTCGGTGGCGCCATATTTTTTATATTTTTGGTCGCAGTCCAACCCCGACCCACAGCTCTACCCAGAGCAAATAGTTCGACTAGCCGTTTAACCTTTTGAGGTTTCCTCATCTACGAGCCATTTTCCACCGAAACTTGCCGTGGGCTCTATACACTTACTGGAAATCCTCGTAAAACTTTCTTGTGCCTTTCAGCTGGTCACATAGAAAAAACTAATAGGAAAATCCTTAATATAATTAAAAAGGCTATAATATTTCGTTGTATATTTCTAATCTGAATAATTTAAAAATTAACATTTCGTTGAATATTTCTAATTTGAATAATTTAAAAATTGCTTTCATGAAAATTTGATGTGAGGGTCAACAAAGATCGTTTTTTTTAATACACGTTATAAATGACGTAAATTTTTAAAGAAGTCGAATGAACGTTAATGGGGCTTCAGGTAATAATAATAAGGGTGATTTTTGCTGGATTTTGATTATCTTTGGAAATGATAATTATTAATTTTTATTCAAATATTAAAAGAAATTTCTATTTAGGGAATTCTTAAACCTTTCATACATTGTAAATATTTTTGAGTATATTATAATAATGCTTAATGGTGTTTTGGTTTAAAGAAATGGGAAGTAGAGGTACAAGGTAAATTTAAAGTCTTTATTTGGCGTATTGTCGCAAGCTCCGTGCGTAATTAGAAACTAAGCTAGCCGAGGTAATTAAAATTATATATTAAAAATCAAAAATAGACAGAATAAAATGTTAACCCTTTTAATTCACAAAAGGGCGCACCGGGTTATTGTTACCATATCACAACAATATATATATATATATATATATATATATATATATATATATATATATATTATTTATTTGAAATTAGAATATGCTCGTATATACATATATCTATGTCAAGTATTTGAATCAAGTGTAAGCAGTCATTTTCCCCAATGGTGACAAGTGACAAGAATTTCATAGTGAGAGGTTATGTGTTTCACAGTGATTAAAAAATAAACTAAAAGGTAGAACAAAATGTCAATTTCTATTTGTATAGATCTAAAAAAAAATTAAATGAAAAACAATTTACAAAATATTTTGAGAATTGTACTGGTATTAAAGCAAAATCATTCTCCAATTCTGGAGATAAATATATAGAGTTATGCACCTGACGAATTAAATGTGACTGATCTAAATACCAATTTAGAGACCGAAAAAGATCATGAAGATGATTTCTCAAAGGTGAAAATAGTATTGAAACTAAGAATTTTATCAATACACTAATAAAGGCTGGATAAGAGTATACAACCATAGGTCCTAAGATTGCCTCCAAATTGCAATACTATAACATTCTTTTTCCGGAGGTGTTGTTTTGCTGGTTGCTAGTGAAAAGGAGGTACCCAAGTCAAACATAAGATGTACTTTTTATCCGTAGATGGTGACTGACTTTATGAGACTTCCGAACTAACTCTGAACTCTACTTCTGCAAGGAGAGACTATTAGCGGGGGGGTTAATAATTAACAAATAAACAAGGGCACCACTACACTTATAAAATAAACAACTACAAGCAAATATCGTCAAACAAAAGTGTAGAAACTTCGATGATCAAATTCCGTTTCAAAACCATGAGGGTTTGAGATTAAATTCGTACTCTGTGCCTGTCATAAAACATCAGGTTAAACAAATAAAATGAAACAGCCGTTTGCGTTTCTTTACAAAAAAAATATGCTAAAAGTATTAAAAAATATTAAGCTTAATTTTCAGTTAGATTTGAAGCTCACACAATCACACTACTTGTGCAAATGTGACGCTTTGCTCAGTTTGTAGCATAAACAAATTCCAAAATTAATCACCGAGCAAACAAAATGTTTAATGGGGGGGGGGGGTCCTAAAATGCTAACAGAAATGTGAATTTGATACAGAAATGTATTTGATAAATCATCGTATAAGTTTATTACTAAACTTTTTGTTTTTCTATTTTACCTTTATTATATCTTTGTTGCACCGGAAAAGTAAAAAGGAATAAGTTCTTAGAACTCTAAATTTAACAATACAAACCAATGTTAAATCGACAAGATCGAGGCTCGTGTTGGAAGGCAAATGCTGATGAAGTGCGACGCGAAGATCGCCGACATTTAAAACTTTCCATATCTTTAGTGCACGAAGTTCTATCAGCGAATGTGCGGGAGGAGTCGGAGTTTGCCTGTTCGACCTTCAACCACGTAAATCGATTTATTTGAATTTTGTTAGATGTGTTTCTTCTATACGTTAACGAGAATCAAAATACTGACTAAATGTGCTTGGCTTCATTTATTTCACTTATATAAAAGATTTTTAAACAAATACAATTATATCACTATACAATGTGGATCCAGAAATTATTGTAGCTAATTCATAATTTTATAAAATGTTTGGGTGTTGGAGAATTAGACCGCTTCAATACAATGAATGCAATCGGTTCTAATAACGTACTTTTTTAACTGGTCTCAAAATTTTACACAAGCAACATTGCAAAAGTGATAGGTGGCTAATATCTTTTGCTAGCCCTCTATCAGCTATGTTACTTTTGTTATTTAATGTTTGCACAGAAAATGGCGCGCACAGTCTAAATGTTTAATGTTACATTTTGTATAAATACTGTTACCAAATTGTTTAAAAATTACTAAAAAGTTTAGAATTCTGAAACTATCTCTTAAAACTGTTAAACCTGTTTCGTGAAAATTTTGGTTAAAGCACGCTTTAAATTAACCGTTTTTAGAACTTAGTACTACATAGTATGTGACGATAGGTCAGTTATAAGTAACTACCACTGTCACTGGGAAGTGAGTTTTATATTTTTTCATGAAGTTTCTGATCACAGATATTTTGTAGAATCTATTTCAAATGATGTTTTGTAAGCGCTGATATTGCACCTTAGCTCTCTCAAACTATTTCTTATGATTAACCTCGGTTTTCTTCAGTTTTGTAAAATTTCATTGTTTAATTTTTATAAACACTTAAGATTTATTTATTTATTTCAACCATATATTTTTGATTTACCTTGGTTCAATTTTTTTTATACATTACCACACTTTAGTCTAGTAGTCTAATATTTCAACTGTTCGATGAATCGTTGCCTTCTCATCAGGCATACGTTATGATAGTATAATATGAATTAGTTCATTGCTTAGCTACAATATTTCTTTCGAATTCTGTATAAAAATAATAAAAAAGGACACACTCAGAATGAAAAAGTCTGGATTGTTTTTACATATTCTGGACAACTGTTCCCCTGTATCAGATCAGTTCATCCGTTAACGCATTGATCGTGTCCAATCCCAACTCGAT
This sequence comes from Platerodrilus igneus, assembly GCA_036346225.1. Taxonomy (NCBI): domain Eukaryota; kingdom Metazoa; phylum Arthropoda; class Insecta; order Coleoptera; family Lycidae; genus Platerodrilus; species Platerodrilus igneus. The sequence continues at coordinate 557,543 of JARFIW010001137.1, forward strand.
TTTTGCACACAATTAGGATTTTAAAAAGGGCTGGTTCTCAAAATTTAACCACGTCTCCAAGAACAATACTCTTCGGGTTTTCAACTTCATCTGGGTCGAACCGGAGTTTCCGGGCTTAACCGGCATCTGAATTGAGCCAGATCAATGTTTAACATCAAAACCCGACTCAACCCGGTGCACAACTACTGGGCTTGTCATACCAAAGGACTCTAAATCCGGAGACATTAAACAGTTGAATTTTAGGAGGTGCGAAGGTTCATCTAAAGCGACGAAGACCCCGTAACAATATAAGGATGCGTCGGCTAACTGCAATGGTGCAAGAGTGAATTTATATGGAAGAAATTGTAAAAATACAAAAAATTAGTAACACAAAATACAAAATGGCTGACATACAACTCAACTAGGTTACTTTTTTTATTCGCTTTCTCTAAAGGGCTTTTTCTATTTGTCATAATTAAAGGGCGCCAAATCGTCTGTCACAACAATCGCTTTGATATTATTCTCTACACAGAAGACGGTTCCTTAGAATACCTTAAAACACTTGTTAAATTTTTGATCAAATTAAATAAAACTGAAAAACAAAATGCCTTTTCCCAATAAAATTTCATCACTAGGGTAGCTGGATACCCTTTACAAATGTGCCCGTTTACTTAGTTTTTAAATAAATTTAAATGAAATTCAATCTATACTTAGGCTCTATTAACATAAAATAATTGCATTGTACATACAAGTACACTTAAAAAACTTAGTCTCTTAACCTCACTCTGGCCACGTATTGCTATAAGAAATTCTAAGAAAACATTAAATCTAATCCATTAATAATCCTATCATCACTTCAAGTTTTACTATTTCCCATATTAAATTACACAACATTTATAAATTCCAATTTCTGGAAACATCTTTAATAACCTACATAAAAAACAGTTTTTGTTATGTCATTTCATTGTCCATTCCAAACCAATTTTTGTATGCTTTAACTATTACTAAATTCTACCAATAAAAGTTATATATAAATTCACATACATACATATTTCTTAATATTTTAAAATGTTTCAAACTATTGCTACTTACTTACTCGATAATATTATGCTTAAAATTTAACCCGTACAATTCCGTTGCGAATTCATCGTTCAACAAATTAAGTAAAATTCGCTTTATTTCTTACTATACGTAAGTCAACCAATTAACATTTAAAATCACATATACATTATCACAAAGTATAGACATAAAAGCTCATAATATTACTCTAGAGCATCTAGACTTAGACGACCTCAACCACGCCATGAAAACTACAAAGAACATTTAAGTGAACTCGAAGTTCCCAAGTTACATTATGACAATATAAGCGTTGTGTTAATCATTCTAATAATTTTTCTAATTATATATGTATTTTACAAAATGTATCTTAGATATAAGAATAAAGGAAACAGTTTTAGATTTAAGGAAACAAAGATAAATAAAGAAATAATAAGTGTACCCTTAGAAACAATGAATTTTAAATAATCAAATGAAATAATGAATTTTATGAATTTAAAAATTAAGCAAAACTTTAATTTTTCATATACGTCGGGAGGAGTTATGTATCCCCCAAATTATCTGTATATTAAATAATAGAATCTAATAGGAAATTATTAGAAATTGTTAAAGAAATCTTAAGTCAATTGCAACAATGTAATACGAGGATAACACCAGACAGGTTATTAACAGTTCATGAGAACGGATGCAATACAATGTATTCCAGACGATAATGATACTGCAGGTGACAGGTCATAGACGGTTAAGATACGCAATTACCTAGAAATTAAGATTATAACAATGTAACAAAGTATAGAATTAAGAATAAAGCAGACATGAGATCTGGAAGTTCCCACAGCCATGTCAGGGGGTAGGAACATTATAAAAAGCCCGGGAGCTCCAAGACCCGGCAGCCAGACAAAGTATTCAGCTTTAGCATTGCAGTTTGCTTAGGCGATTCATAATTCATTTAAATCAGTTATTTCGACTTAGAATAATTAATACCAGTTTGTCAAAATTCTACATTAATTTCTGTTTAAATAAATAAATTTGTTAAGAAGTTTGGAAGTGTTTTTTAAAAACGCAGCTCCCAAGGCACGAACCTTAACTGTCGCAGTCGTACGGATGTCAAAAGGGCACTAAGAAATCGGAAGACTGGTGACCAAGAATTTCAATTCGCAATTTTGGTAGAACCTAAACAGAAGTTGGACAAGATACACAAATCGATCGAATCCAACAAACCAAACCAACGTGGACAACGTACAAGCATCGACGGAGTCCATGGAACCATCGAAGAAATTAATGTAAGTTCATTTCCTTAAACCAAATTGATTTTTACAAACTATTATTGATATTTGCAAGTATACGAGAATTTGTTTACCTAGACGTGAGAAGTCTAATCCTAACGAAATTAAAAATCGAAGAACCCGATTAAAATATTCGACATTTAAAAACAAAAATCTATGACGAAATGGCACTGGACACATATAAACGCCTTACCATAACGAGTTTCAGATAAGATCAGATTCCAACGTCCCCAAAACCTAAAAGAAGCTATAAACATGATAATAGAAAAACAAAATGTAAAGTATTACCGCAACAGACTATACAACCCCAACGCAAATAAAAGTTAATCACTAATAAAACTATACAAGCCGCGAGATAAACAATACCCCAACAAAAATTCACATCCTTTAACGGACAAACAAATCAACCCCGAATCAATAACCCAAATTTCAACAATACGACTTTTAATAATCAATATAACCATTTTTCAAAACCAACGTTTAACCCAAATTTTACGACGCCCGCATTTCAACCAAGATTGAACCAAAACATAAATCAACAAAGACCAGCATTCAGCGCGAACCCTATCAGAAATACACCAGTGACAAATAACAATAACAATCCTAATAACTATTACAAACCAACGCCCATGGATACCTTATCTGGTAACACCAGACAAAATACAAAAATAACACACATCCGACCAAACCCTCATCAAAAACGCAACTTTACATCGGAAGAACTATTTCACCAAGAAGTAGAAAAATATGACAATGGCCCGAATAAATACATTCAGCCCAGTACGAACGATGAATCAAACCATGTAGAAACTTATGAACGCGACGAACCATACGAAACTTACGAAGAGGACGACGAAGAAAACGCGAGCAAAAATTTTCAATTAAACCGATTCATAAATGACCAAACTTAATAAACTTAAATAACATAAATCACCTAGTACTACCATACATAGAAATACCCTATGCCGAATTTAAACTATTAATCGATACCGGAACCTCAAAGACATTAATTAGCCCCAGAACCGTAAAGAAACATTACTTAGATTATGTAGAAAGAGAGCCATTTAAAAATAAAACAGCCCATCAAACGACACTACACCAATTCATAGCTAATATACCCTTACCGAGAACATTTAATGTAAAAATGAAGCATATTTTGTATTTTCAAATTTAACGACAAATATGACGGACTAATTGGAATGGACCTTCTAATAAAAATAGTCAACATTGACATAAAAAACCATTTACTAAGAACGAAATACGGAATAATCCCCATTAAATTTCAAAATACTCAAATCAAACAAAAATACACGATAGAACCCCGAACAGAAAGAAAAATAAAAATCCCAATAAATTCTAACAACAAAGTAGGAATAATAAATCATATAACATTTCAACAAGGAGTAGAAACCCCAACCGCACTAGTACAAACAAAAGATAATTATGCCACTACGATATTTTAAACTCAAATGACTATCTCGTAGAACTATCATTAACAAATCCAATTAACGTAGAAGAATTAAATTTTAACGAAATGGAAATAGATAAAAATTTAGAAGACGATTACAATCCCATAGAACATGACAAAACGTTAAGAGAAAATTTAAGTAATATTTTAATACCGGCATCAATCGAGAAGAGCAAAGAGCAATTAAAAACTTATGTTTTGAATACCGCGACATATTCCACTGTGAAGGAATACCCCTAACATTCACCAACACAGTTAAACATAATATCGAACTAACGGATAACAATCCAATCTTTACAAAAGCATATAGATTACCTCGTGCAAGCCAAGAAGAAGCTGACAGACAAGTAGCAGACTTATTAGAACAAGACATAATCCAGCACTCCAACTCACCATGGAGCAGCCCGTATTAATAGTACCCAAGAAGTTAGACGCCTCGGCCAAGAGAAAAATACAGAATGGTAATAGACTACAGAAAGTTAAATGAAAAAACGGTAGATGACAAATATTCACTACCAAATATAACCGAAATTTTACAAAAATGAAGCAAATGCCAAAATTTTTTCAAAACTAGACCTAGCATCAGGATACCATCAAGTAGAAATGGATGAAAAAAATATATCGAAAACAGCCTATAGCACACCTAGAGGATACTACAAATACAAACGAATGCCATTTGAATTAAAGAACGCACCCGCTACTTTCCAGAGAGTCATGGACAATATACTACGAGGAATACACAACGAGAACTGCCTTGTGTACCTAGACGACATCATAGTTTATTCAACAACATTAGTAGAACATACAGAAAGATTGAAAAAGCACATTTTAAAGTAAAATTAGACAAAAGAGAATTTTTACAAAAAGAAGTATCATTTTTAGGACATATAATAACACCCCAAGGAGTAATGCCAAATCCCGATAAAACAAATGCAGTACTATATTACCGCTTACCAAAGACAACCAAAGAAACTAAAGGATTTCTAGGACTTAGTGGTTACTACCGCAAATTCATTCAAGGTTACGCTCAGATATCCAAGCCCCTGACAAATTGTTTAAAAAAGGGAACAAAAAATAAACACACCCCGGAATTCATTAAAGCCGTAGACAAAATTAAAAATATATTAACGAATCACCCCGAATACCCAAACTTTTCAAAACCATTTATACTAACGGCAGACGCATCGAATGTAGCATTGGGCGCAGTATTGAGCCAAAGAAAAGTAGGTAGCGATAAACCAATTAGCTACGCATCCAGAAACCTACATGAAACTGAACAGAAATATAGTACCATAGAGAAGGAATCATTAGCCATAATCTGGGCAACAAAATATTTCAGCCATACCTTTACGGACAAAAATATTACATATACACCGATCATAGACCATTAATATGGCTATGCAAACTTAAAGAACAAAATTCAAAATTACAACGATGGAGAATCAGATTAGAAGAATACGATGATTACAAAATTATATATGAAAGGGAATTTATAACAACAACGCAGACGCTTTAAGTAGAATACAATTCAATGCACTAGAAACAGAATCCATTGTAGGAAACGTAGAAATAAGGAAAACCCAGACACGATCGACACAATACATTCGGCACAAAATGAAGAACCTAAAACCGCGATTAAAATTTTAAACGAAGCAACCGATATGAATAACCCCAATTCCGTAAAATATACCCAAGTAGACAACAAAAAGATAAACCAAATTCAAATAACCAAAGATGACAACGAGGAGCAAATAATTAAAATTCTAAAAGAATAAACCCCGAGAAAAAACGATTTTATTTTTATTTTAACACCGAACATTTATACAAAAAGTTTCAGAATTGTATGTTAAGTTATTCAATAACTCAGACCCTGAACTTATCAGATGCACGAAAAAATTAATAACATTAGACGACCCTGACGAAATAAATGATGTAATTAGAAACCAACACAAGGGAAAAAACAACCATTGCAGAATTAATGAAACCATAAAGCAACTCATAAAACGATATTATTTTAAAGACATGAAAGAACTGACCACAAATTTTATTAACCAATGTGAACTATGTGATAAAGCGAAATACGACAGGAAACCCCCAAAGATACCTTTAATGTTAACTAAAATACCTGACAAACCCTTTCAAAAATTACATGCCAATACTCTAGTAGTAGAAGCACAAAACTATTTAACCATTGTAGACGCATTCACAAAAATAGACCAAGCAATACCCATCACTTCAAAAAATAGCATTGACGTAACACAAGGATTTTTACAATACTTTACATTCTATGGAACACCCAAAACCATAACGTTAGATAATGACAGCAAATTTAAAAATGAGACTATCCAAAATACTCTAGAACTCCACAAAATAAAAATTCATTTTATAACGGAAAACCACCCTGAACTCGACCCTGAATCAAATGGACTGATTGAACGACTACATTCAACCCTGTTAGAACAAATCCGATTATTAAGAATAACTTATAAGAAGGAACACATAACCTACAATAATACAATTCACTCATCAACAAATTTTACACACGTATAATTAACTTTAGGATATTTAGATTCACGCAACCCTTACGACATACATTATAATAAGGAAGTATATCAACAATACGCTAAAGATCACAAAGAAAAACTAAAAATAACTTATGACAAAGTAAAAGATAAATTAGATAATGACAAAGAACGTATTACCACAAACCGTAATAAGGAAACCGACGCAAATAAATTTTCAATACAACAAACCGTATATGAGAAAAATTTCCAAGTAAACGACATAAAATGACACCCAGAAATTTAGGCCAATTTAAAATTAAGAGAATATCCGACAAAAATACAGAAGACAACGGCAAAATAACGAAGTACAGTCACTTGAAAAACTTAAGACACCCTGTAATTTCAGATGCACAATCATCATCCTTACCGTCAACCTCCGCCCAGGTAGAACGAACAACGAAATAGTAATAGAAGTTATAAAAAAAACGGTATACTACCAATTAAACTAGGCAGTATGCAAAACACCATAGACTATTGGACATTCGCACAAAAATTTGACCTAACAGAATTAAAACAAGATTTTCAAACAATCACAGAAAACCATTACCGATTAAAACAATCAATGGACACAGCAAAATTCGGAAAGGAATACGCAGTAGAAATGATGAATTACAACAGTATAATAAAAAGCATTTTAAGAAACAGAAGATAAATTTAATAGATTAATACTCACCGAATAAACTACGAGACGAAAAAGAGGACTAATCAACGGATTAGGTAACATAATATAAGTTATCACAGGCAATTTAGATTATCAAGACGCAGAACGTTATGACACCGCAATACAACAATTAATTGAGAACCAAAACGACATAAAAACCATAACTAGCAACCAATTATCACTAACCCAATCGACAATAATAAAATTCAACGAAACATTGAGAAAGTTAGTAAGAAACCAGGACAGTATAGCCAACCGAATACAGACCCTTGAAACCAACATGCAAACTACCATGTTAGGCATGCGAGATTTAATTAGATTCAATACAATATTTACTCAAATAATATCAACCCTTACTTTAATTCAACAAATTTTAGCAACTTTAGAAAACGCACTAACATTTGCAAAATTGAATACCTTACACTCTAGTATCATTGAACCAACTGATTTATTAAAAGTATTATTAAGAATTAGATCATTTATAACTAAAGTAAACTACCTTTTGATGTAACAGAATCAAACATTCTAAAATATGAAAAAATAGCTATAGTTAAAGGCTACATTAAGAATAAAGAAATAATATTTTTTATGGAAATCCCAATAGTAGAGAGTAACAATTATAATTATTATCATTTATTTGCTTTTCCAATGAAAATTACTAGCACATACCAAGTTATCATATCCAAAACCAAATTCCTATCCTTAAATGAACTAAGATATGATTATACAAACGAAAAATGTACCGAAGAAACACCAAACAAATATTTATGCCAACCGTTGACCACAACAACCATTCAAGAAGACAGCCCTTACTAAGTACAACTATTAAAATTTTCGAATCATTACGAAAACTGTGAAGCAAAACCCGTACAAATAACTACCATGAAAATTCAAAAGGTTACAGAAAACAAATGGATCGCCATTTTCCCAACAGCACTAACCGGAAGCAAATTAATCACCCTTAAAGAAGACTGTTATTTAAAATTGAAAGACGAAATAATCACAGTTCATCAAGACCCCATAGCAACAAAGAAACTCACAAAAGCTAACGGAACTACAGTTCAAGATAGAACAACCAGAGGACGAAGAAATAATCAAGAAATCCATGCAGCTAGAGCATCTAGACTTAGACGACCTCAACCACGCCATGAAAACTACAAAGAACATTTAAGTGAACTCGAAGTTCCCAAGTTACATTATGACAATATAAGCGTTGTGTTAATCATTCTAATAATTTTTCTAATTATATATGTATTTTACAAAATGTATCTTAGATACAAGAATAAAGGAAACAGTTTTAGATTTAAGGAAACAAAGATAAATAAAGAAACAATAAGTGTACCCTTAGAAACAATGAATTTTAAATAATCAAATTAAATAATGAATTTTATAAATTTAAAAATTAAGCAAAACTTTAATTTTTCATTTACGTCGGGAGGAGTTATGTATCCCCCAATTTGTCTGTATATTAAATAATAGAATCTAATAGAAAATTATTAGAAATTGTTAAAGAAATCTTAAGTCAATTGCAACAATGTAATACAAGGATAACACCAGACAGGTTATTAACAGTTCATGAGAACGGATGCAATACAATGTATTCCAGATGATAATGATACTGTGGGTGACAGGTCACAGACGGTTAAGATACGCAATTACCTAGAAATTAAGATTGTAACAATGTAACAAAGTATAGAATTAAGAATAAAGCAGACATGAGATCTGCAAGTTTCCACAACCATGTGAGGGGGTAGGAACATTATAAAAAGCCCGGGAGCTCCAAGACCCGGCAGTCAGTCAAAGTATTCAGCTTTAGCATTACAGTTTGCTTAGGCGACTCATAATTCATTTAAATCAGTTATTTCGGCTTACAATAATTAATACCAGTTTGTCAAAATTCTATATTAATTTCTGTTTAAATAAATAAATTTGTTAAGAAGTTTGGAAGTGTTTTTTAAAAACGCAGCTCCCAAGGCCCGAACCTTAACTCGCGTTACAATTTTTAAATAAAGTTAGTTCTTTAATAGTATGTGTACCATGTATAAACAGTGTGATATTAAGTACAAATAAAGTCGACTTTTCCCCTACTTTGTAAGTGACACCGCCAAGAGTTTCTTAATTTAAAGCTGGAACAGATTTTAATTTTTGTTGTAATAAACTTATTGGTTTCATAAAAGAACTTTTGTATAAGAAATTGGTGTAGCATATCCCAAGTGTGACACCAATGCTCTCCAGTTGAACTGTTTGGAATAAAAATTAATAAAACTGACACAAAGTTGGGATGGGATTATCGATCGAGTTTTACAGTAGACTTTTCATAGTAGACTAAATAGACCAACAAAGCGATTCGTTAATAATGCAATAAAAATCGTTTACCAGAATGTTATAGTAAAATCTATCTAATATATAAAGCAGCAATACTTGCTCTCTGACATGGTTATTACAGAATAAGTTCCTCAATATCAGTCACCTTCAAGGCGCTGTCATTGTTAATTATAAAATTACAGGAAAGTCGATCGATTAGTAAAACACGCAACAACTATCAATTAGGAACTAGGGAGTTGTCTGTTCTTATTACTTAGAAATTAATGTGTTAGTGATTTTTATTGATAGGTACACGATCGACTATTACATTGGAAGTTTCATTAAGATGTCGAAACATGCAATGCGAATGAGAGTAGTTTTTGTTGAAATACCTTGAGATTCTTATTACTGTTACAACGTTACATTTAATTAGTGTCATTAGAAGAATTAGTTTAAGTTTGAAAATCTGCCATATATTATTTGAAAGATATACAATCGGTTACGAGTGTACAAGTTGCTCAATTAAGAATACAAATTTAGCGTTTTGTATTATTTCTAGTTTTTAAAAATATCGAGAAAAACAACACAGTAGTGGATGCTACTCCTAAATGAGTTACATACTCCAAAAATAATAACCAATTAGAAAATGAATATAGGCAATATTAAATCAAGTTTAGAGTTATTATAGCTAAATGAAAGTTACAGGTAAACGTACTTTAGTTCAACGCGCCTTTTTAAAAACCAGTTCCAAAACTTCCTAACAAATTAATTTTATTATACAGAAATTAATTGTGGAATTTTTACAAGTTAATTAATATTATTCTAAATTTAAAATTAATTAATAAATGTACTATTTTGAGTAGTCTAGCAAACTGCAATGCTATAGCGGATCACTCCACTGACTCACTTGAGTAGCTTGAACAACGAAGTATGGAGTTCAAAGAGTGAGCTCCCGGGCTTTTTATAATGTTCCTACCCCCTCACATGGCTGTGGGAACTTGCAGATCTCATGTCTGCTTATTCTTAATACTATTCATAATTACATTGTTGTAATCTTAATTTCTAAGTAATCACGGTACCTGACCGTCTGTGACCTGACATCTGCAGTGTCACTATCGTCTGCGATACAAAGTAGCGCATCCGTTCACATAAACGTTAATAAACTTTATAAATCGTCCTTGTATTCGCATTGAATGCTGGTCTTTGTTGATATACGTTTTGGTTGAATCTTGGTTGAAATGCGGGTTTCGTAAAATTTGGGTTGAACGTTGGTTTTGAAAAATGTTTATATTGTTTATTAAAGTTTGCGTTATTAAAATGTGGATTATTGGTTCGCGGTTGGTTTGTTTGTGTATTGAATGATATGAATTTTTGTTGGGAAATTGTTTGTCTCGCGGCTTGTATAGTTTTTATTGGTAAATAACTTTTATTCGCGTTGGGGTTGTATAATCTGTTTCTGTAATACATTGCGTTTTCTTCCTCGATTATCATGTTCATGGCTTTCTCTAAATTTTGGGGACGTTGAAATCTGATTTTGTCTGAAAGTCGTTCTGGTAGTGCATTTAGATATGTGTCTAATGCCATTTTGTGATACATTTTCGTTTTTAAAAGTCTGATATTTTGGTCGGGTTCTTCAATTTTTAATTTCGTCAAGATTAAACTTCTTGGTTATTTTCCATTCTAAGGTTTATTAATTTGCGTACTAGGCATTTTAAGTTACGTTGATCGCCTAAATATACAATCAATATTCTTTTAAAATCTTCTCATCATTCTAAATCATCTCGACTGGCAATTAATGTTAGTGTCCGTCCGGTTAGTTTACTGATAATGAGGCGTAGGAGTAATAGGTTTCTTTTGTTGTCACCGGGTTTATAGAAGGTTTTCAAAAATATTTCACATGCTGTTATAAAATTACCAAGAACACATTGGTCTCCATTAAAGGTTGGTATGGTTTCCAAATAAATCCTCATATCTACACTCATTGTGGCCGGGGAGTTGTTCTAAAAATTAATATTTAGTTTTGATTTTAATTAATTTCAAATTTTGTAAAAATTGGAGTTTATCTCGCGGTTTATATTGTTATTCCTTGCTTGGGTTTATTAATTTTTCGTTTAGATTGCGTAGGGTTACTTGCTATTTTTAGCCTAAGTCGTTTTAGATTATTTAAAGAATTGAGTTGCTTGTATTGTATTTAATTGTAAGGTGCTGTAATTATTTTATGGGTTTTACGCTTGATACTGCCTTGAATACCTTTATTTTTAATTCACTGTTGTTAATTTTATTGTAAGTTTGATCTCAAAATTTCGATGTGACTGAGTAATTTTTGTGGTAATTAATTTCACTTCGCTTGCTTTGCGTCAGTTAAAACTTATTTTTAGTTTATTTCTGCTGATTTAATTCTGTCCGTTGTAATTATCTCTAATCCGTAAGTGTGTGTAATTTCTAAGTGTGTCTACTACGCTTTTCGTCTCGTAAACTTAAGTGTTACTTATAAAGTTTGCAAGGTTCCGTCTATTGCATTATTCAAAGTTGCATTAATACAATGATCTTGTTTTAATTACAATGTCTTAAACTACTGTAGGTGTTATCCAGTCTTTGTTAATGCTGTGGTATAATTAAATATGCAATTATATTTTTTGAAAGGTGTTGTTTTCAGTTGATATGAAATGAACTTTGCGTCTTTTCTATAATTAATTACCTCGTCTTGAAGTATTTAATCGTACAATGTCGCGTTTGGGATGAATGAAATTTACACCTTTTATACAGTTACGAAGCGCGTTTTTCAATTATTTATAAGTTTCTTACGTTGATTTTATAATTAGACGTATTTTTCGTACTTAAGATGATGTTTTATTTCTTGATAAAAAAATTTGGTCGTAATTAATGATGCTTTGTTTTAATCAAAGATGCTTTAATTTTATTCTGGTAAACTGAAAAGTTTTCTTATGGTTATATTTAGATTGGCAATGCGTTTTGAATAGCTTTGTTCAGTAGATATATTTGTATTAAGGTAACTTTGTATTCGTTGCGTTGGGTGAATGATTTGTTTGAAGATGAGACTCGCGTTTGGGTTTGCGCTTTGTTAATTCTATTCATAATCGTAAGATGTGTCTATATTTTATAAAATGCGATGAGTTTGCGTCTGGGTAATTTTGTTGCGTTATTTACAAGGATCTCGGTATTAAATTGTAATTTAATTTCGCTTATTTTTGGGTATTTTTAAATTATTTGTGCACCAGTTAATTCAATATTGAGGATTTGTTTTTGTTTTGTTTCTACAATTTTTGCGTCAGTTAACTTTCGTAATAATTGTCTCAAGTGCGCATGAAATGCGTTTTTTTTGGTTTTGTAGTTTTTATAGGTCTCTTTTAAACAAAAATAAATTCTCTCAAAAATAAACTCGAAAATAATTTCTTGCAATAGCTAAGTAAATTATTTTCATAAAATTGCATAAAATAGTGGTACTAATAGTCAATATACATACATGCATAATAAAATTCTCTTATACTAGCAAATATCAAATGTTTGGAAAATAAAAAATTCAATTGGTTTAAGGAAATGAACTTACACTAATTGTTTTGTTGATTTCATGGAGTCCGTCGATTTTTGAACTTTCTCCACGTTTTCTTTTGTTGAATTTGAACGCTTTTTGTTTCGCCTCCAACTTCTGTTTGTTTGTCGGGTTTGAACGATTCTTGTTTCACCTCAAACTTCTGTTTGGTTCTGTCAAATTCGGAATTAAAATTCCAAACCACCAGTTCTTCGAATTTGGGTTTCCTAGTGACCTTTTGACATCCTACCGACTGCACCAGTTAAGGTTTGGGGTCTTGAGAGCAGTCTTTTTACAAACCAGTTCCAAAACTTCTTAACAAATTAATTTTATTATACAGAAATTAGTTGTGGAATTTTGACAAGTTGATTAATATTATTTTAAATTCAAAATTAATTAATAAATGTACTATTTTGAGTAGTCCAGCAAACTGCAATGCTAAAGCGGGTCACGTGACTGACTCACTTGAGTAGCTTGAACAACGAAGTATGGAGTTCGAAGACTGACTGCCGGGTCCTTGAGCTCCTGTGCTCTTTTTAATATTTCTACCCCTCACATGGCTGTGGGAACTTGCAGATCTCATGTCTGCTTATTCTTAATACTATTCACAATTACATTGTTGTAATCTTAATTTCTAAGTAATCACGGTACCTAACCGTCTGTGATCTGACATCTGCAGTGTCACTATCGTCTGCGATACAAAGTAGCGCATCCGTTCTCATGAAAGTTAATAAACTTTATAAATTGTCCTTGTATTTACTTTGTTGCACTTCACTTAACATTTTATTACATTTTCTAATAATTTCCTAATTATTCTATTTTATTATATATACATCAATTGGGGGATACATAACTCGCGTTACTACAGAGGTCGTAATAATATTATACAAATTCTCAATGCCAAATGAACAAGCAACTCAATGAATAAACCAAGCTTACCTTGAATAATCTAAGTAGGCAAGATAGATAGAGCTAATTACGGCTTCCTCGTAATACGAACATTTCTGCGCTGCAAAAGCTATGTATTAGCCTTTTAGCACGTGTGTTCGGGTCCCATTTAACGTCGATAGCTTTTTCTTGAAAGTCACAGTAAAGTTTGTTGCTGATACCTACAACATTTAAAACAGGGAACAGGTAAAAAAATTCAAAGGTAACTGCACTGCATACTCGCACTGACTGATCACTATGTCTGTTCGGTAGAAGGCACAAGATGATCTGCCGATCGTGGCACTTGTTTTACATAAACTTGTAAGAACACCTCTACTGGCACATGTTTCCATTGATTGAAGCACAATCCTCAAAACGTGAGAAACATCTTCTACGTCTAAATACATACTATAAATTATAAGTTATTCCCAATAACAGTGCATGGGTATTTTAAATCGCATTTTTGTGCATCACAACCTACTTAAACTGGCTAAGTTATGATGGGAAAATACTTCCAATTTAGAACTGGAAATTCCTTATATTTAACTACTAAAATAAAGCTTGTGACGCTAAAAAAAAGCGTAACAATCGCGTCAAGCTTCAAAAAGAAACTAACAAGAAAAAGATTCCGTATATACAAAAAAAATTATATTAAATAATGTTCTTAGGCACCACCTGGTTTTGAAACCGTAGCAATCTTTGCAAGATCAAGAAAAGGCTACCTCATCTGAGTGTGCAAAAGTCTTGTTTGCCACCACACCGACCGCACAAAATTAGTTGGAGAGTATGAGACTTGAATACTTAAAACTAACATTTGATTTCACTTTAAAACTAAATACAAAATTCATTTTCTACAATGCATATTAACGCATACGAATTTCGATAAATGCCTTTAAGGTATTCTATTAAATCAAACAAATGAAAACACTGGTTATTAGCAAGATAAAAACAAAATATGTGGCAGCAATAAAAACGTTAAGTTAGCATATTAGCCAGTACTAATGCATTAACAATACCCAATTTTCTTAATCCTATCCTACTAAAATACAAAGCTACAAAACAGGTTAACTCTTTTTATTTATACAATAAATTCTACATTTCATTATATATACAAATACTTCAGAACATAAAATAGCTAAGATAAGTTCTCAAAGATATTTTCAAAGAGAAAGATATATAGGTAATCTTTTTGCGATGCAGCAACGGTAAGATAAGGTAACATCTCAAATATAATTCAGAGAGAAAACTAAATACCTGGTTACGTTTATTTTTAACATAATTAATAATAAACACGCTCTCGAATAAATTCCTCAACTTAAATCTAGTTGCTTTGAAACGACAAGTTATATTCTGTTTTTAGGAACCCGTTATCTTGGTATACCTTACGACCGCCGTATAATGGTTTTCTCTATTGTTCCAATGTAACGACTTGTTGAAATAAGGTCGCGCACTATCCGATAAAACCTGGGTTTTCCAGTTATATTCGCGCTTCGATAAGCGAGGGTTTGCAGTTCGAATTCGTGTTATTGGAACGATTGTTGAATTTGATTCTACAGTTTGTACGTCGAAGTGTTTTCGTTCATCGACAGTTCAAAATTACTTGAAGCTTCTAATTCCATTCTTACATCAACCGTTGCATCCTTGATGCTTTCACATTGATGACGACAGTCGATTACAAAGACAGGTGAGTCCTTAAACCTGTTGTAGTCCATTAAACATTTATTTGACGATTTGTTCGGATAATATTTTTCCATAAAAGATGCATAAGACAGGTACGCTGGCAAGTAGTCATTCTGCTCGAAATCCAAATTTAATCGACCTTGAGGGAACATCTGAGAGTTTAAAAACACTTTGACATTGGTTATGTTGGCATTCGTAAAGCTTGTAGCATTTTCTTCTTTCTTATCATATTTTCCATTTTGCAGCGCCAGTAATATCCACCGAGCCTTCTCTGTTTCGTTCGATACTTTAATTCTCCATACTTGCGACTTTGATTGTGTTAGAGACGGTAATTCGTGTAGTTCCCATTTTCTGAATGCAACCATTATAGATGATTGATTTTGCATTTCCGAAAGCAGGATGCCTTGGCAAAGTCGCTTAATGTTATATGCGGAACCTCCCATGAAATACGTTGTATTTTGAACGTTACTGTATTTCCAATCGACTTGTAGCAATTTACGTCCGACTTGGATCTGATTAAAATCAGCTCTTGAGGCATGTTGACGATAGTTTTCTTGTAATCTTCAAAAAACCAAAAATGGTTTTTAGCGGTATAGCACAACTAAACCGTCCATCTTGGAATATGGTATCGGGCTTCCACCCGGTATGTGTAATAGATTTTGTTTCTGATTCTTCCATGGATACTAAACCTTTAATAGTTCTTGTAATTCCAGGGATTCGACAGACATCTATTATTTGATTATTACGCAATTTGTATTGAATTTCCTCAAACAGAAAATATGGTGCATTTCTAGTAAACTCGTAAGCTTTAGGGTCTGGTTCTGCTGCTCTAATCGGGTCTACAGTTGTTGACGCTTCCCTTAATGTTTCCGTAGGTTTATAGGTGCCCTTATAAATATGAAACTTTCATGGGGTATGTGATGTTATCACTGCTCTGGATTTCAATTGAAATTCGATCGTTGTTTTCTGCATTCAATGTAAAGGAAGATATGTATAATAATCTTCCTTTATTATGGTTTCGTCTAATTTATAACCTCCAAACACATCCAATTTGGGCACGTCCTCATATTTAAGCCTTCCAAGTTTAACGTTTGCATCACCGTGGAGATCTAAACTGCGTTTACTTCTGCCTCCCATCATTTATAACTTCTAACCCCAAAGATTTTAAGAAACGTATTTCTTCTGCTGTAAGTCTCTCGACAACTTGACGCTTTGACGTCGTATTCACTTCTAATCGTCTGGGGGTGTTGTAGCGTGCTTTATATACAAAATCGATAGGCATTTTCAGCTACTTTTTATTTCCAGTCTCACACAGGTGTATGTTTCCGGGGAAAAGTTTACCAATTCACCCAAATGATCGACTAGTCTGATTGTAATATTATCAATTTCTGTCACGCTCAGCGGATAATATATGACGTGGTTAGGTTCCTTTTCCAGATTATATCCGGGTGGTACAGATAGACTGAATTCAAATATGCTGTGGGTAAGAAAATTGTTTCTGAACGATCCGCTGGTGATATTGGTTTCCACAAAAATGTTTGAGACCGATATTATGTTCACTTGCTGATTAGCGATATGCACGGTATCTGCAGCCAATTTGCGGTTGGTAAACCCCAAGATGCTTCCAATATTGTTTTTACGGTTTGCCCCAAAATCAATCGGTATACTGCTTCGTATAGAACACTTTAATGTATTATTGTTGGCACTCAGTTTAAAATATTTTTCAATGTTCTCGTTGATGTCCGGCTTCTGAACCATTTTTTGAAAACATCCTGTATATATGCATTTATTTCTTCTAATTCGTATGATCCAGGTTCAATGGTTATTCTGCGATGCTCTGAATCGTTAAAGTATAAGTTATTGTTTCCTGGATGTATGTTTTGCACAGTGTTACAAGTGTACAGTCCCACTAGACCCAAAGCATATTCACCGTCCTTTTTCAATTTAATTGGTGGGTAAATGGATCCTGTCGATATGACATTACCATACCCGAACACGCTCACTGTTTTAGCCATTGTCGCTAAGAAACTTTAACACTAAATGTCCACAATTGTATGTGTTGTAAGTCTGCTCCGGTACACTGTTGTAGTAAATTTTACAACCTCGAAAATATCTCTCCACTTCTTCCGGCGGTCTCAAGTCTCCAAACGAATCGTAGTAATACACACTATTTCCGCGTTTTCGGTACCCCACCCAATGTGTACCTGAACCTTTGGTGGTATCTAAATTAATCACACCCGATTCGTTGACATGCGGTCTAATCTTCTGTAACTGATCTCTAGAAAAGATGTTGCGAAAATGAGGAATGTTAGATGCGTGTTTCCTTATATCTACATCGGTGAGAGCTCTTCGAGGTAACTTGCTTAGTTTTTTGATACTTTTTTACAAATGCCACGCCCCTGTTTGTACGGTTTCAAGAATAATGCTGTGCCTTTTTTGTATGGTTTTAGAAACATTCCATTTCCTTTTTTCCCAACGGTAATGGCTTCCATAGATCTGTTGTGTCGTTCGCTCTCCTTAAGCTGTTCGTTGGCCGTCTTGACATCATTTACTGCTTTAGCTATCCCCGCAGCACCACCTGTTAGCGCCCCTAGGGCACTTAGTCCCGCGAATATCGGAATCAATGGCAGAAAACCTCCTTTCTGTGGAACGGGTATAATACGTGGGACTTTAATTTTGCTTTTCCCACCTGCTCCTTTTATGATTTTTTTACCAATTAGAATACCAACATCTAACAGCTTTTTGAAGTTGTCGGAACCAACTCGGTCTACTGCGGATCGTATTTTCTTCAAAAATCCGCCTTTGAAACTTATTTTCTTCTTTAAGCCCATACCCATTTTTCTCTTCGCTTTCATAGCGTTTGTCACAAACCAAGTTGCGGCTTTTTCCCCAAACTTTGCGTTTTTAGACTTAACTCTCCCCCAGCTCGTCCCGGCTCGTCCTTTTAAATGTTTCAGAATTGTTGTTGCACATGCGTAAATTATACTCGAATGACTTAGAATGCGCAAGCGAAAAGCTAATTGATTTTCACCGACGCGAATAGACTGGTCTGTAAACAATTAGAGTAGAAGTGAAAGTTAAAGTGATACATCCGATAATTATAGATGTAGTGCGTAAGCAAGAAGCTAATTGATTTTCACCGACGTGAGTAGACTGGTATGAAATGTTACTTAAGGTTAAACGACGCTGGGTTTCTCCTAATTTAAAATTAAACTACCTAATTATTATACGATCTTAATTATTATGTGTATAAAAGCACCGTGCAAAGCAATATAATTCAGTTTCTGTTTAGTCTTTGACTAGTTAACAAGTTTTATAATTATTTACAGTGAAATGGCTTTTTTTACTTGTGATGTCTGTGGGGGCGGCTTTTCCAGAAGCGATCATTTAAAACGACACCAGCTCCAACAACATGGGTTAGTCTCTGAAACAAAAGGGCTTGTTCACCTGGGAAGTGTGCCCGGCATCCTTCTCGCGGAAGGATAGCCTTAACCGTCATAAGGATGCCAAGCATGGTGTAGTGGTACCAGTTGCCGGGTCCTCCGGGGTCAAACGACCGGCTGCATCGACGGTAGAGGGACCTGCTCCTAAGAGGCTGCGGAAATGTGTGGAATGCAATGTGGATGTAGCCAACTTGGCAGCCCATCAACGCCCACAAAGCTAATGCTAGCCGTGTCCTAGATGGGGGTGTGGATGTTGTAGCAACCGCATTTAAAACTCGCTACATACAGAATTAGTAATGTCGATTCTACAAGTATGTATTTTTTATAAGTATTTTGTGTTTGCTTAGCTTGTATTTTTAGGTCTATTGGATTTTCTACGCGAGCAGAAGGAACGATTTGTAAGCTTAGTCGGGGAACAGCGGACTATCCACACAGCCCTTAAGGTTAACTTGGAGGTGTTTGGTGGCTACATCAAGATGGCTGCGGCAGAGGGTGTAGAGGATATAAAATCCTTCAACACTCGAAATGTTGTGGTCACCTCCTCTAGTAACCTAGGGGAGGTCTACAACGCCTTTGTGGAGACGATGTCTGCAAAGTCTGATGAGTTCCAAGAACGAGATTCTGGTTAGTTTTGGAAAATTATTAATTTTTTCTAATTTTTTAAATTTTAGGTTGGACGCTGAAGAAAGTGTTGTACCTACAAGTAAATATTAATAAGTACAATCCTCTGCGCGGGTCTTCGTACATCGAGCTCCCCAAATGGATTCAGAATACGAGAGCCGTTATTAACATCAGAAACAACGATGATGCATGTTTTGCCTGGTGTGTTGTGGCTGCCCTACCCCACAGTGTTCATGACCCGCAAAGGATCAGTAGCTACCCGCACTACTCAACGTAACAGGAGTGCAGTTCCCGATGCCCATAAAGGATATCTCAAAATTCGAGGAATTAAACAACATAAGCGTTAACGTGTTTGGCGTAGAAGGGAAATCGATTGTGGGGCCTTTGCATTTTACCGCTAATAAAAGGGATCGGCACGTAAATTTGTTATATGTTCAGGAAGGCGGAAAGGAGCATTTTTGTTTAATTAATAATTTAAACGGCTTGGTTACAACACAGTTGTCTAAAGAACACGCACACAAGCGGTTGTGCGATGGATGTTTAATATATTTTCGTTCGGAAGATGAGCTACGTAAACACGCAGAACACGAGTGTAACTATGTCGCTATCACCATGCCAAACCACTTCAACAACGTATTGGAGTTTATAAACATCCATAAGCAGATGAGGGTGCCTTTTGTTATATATGCCGATTTTGAGAGCATCTTAAAACCAATTAGTACTGCAAATCCAAGCACATCGACTTCATTCACCAATAGCATCCAGGAGCACAAGCCGTATAGCTTCGCATACTACATAAAATGTAGCTATGATGAATCTTTAAACAAGTTTGGGCTGTACAGGGGGCCTGAAGCTGCAAAGGTTCTAATGCAGAAGTTGGAAGAAGAAGCTCGACGACTGGGTGAGATTTTAAAAACCAATATTTCGATGAGATCATTATCACCCCTAGATGAGTTGTTGTTTCATATGGCAGTGGATTGCGGAATTTGTAAAAAGCCTCTTGGGGGTGAAAGAGTTAGGGATCAAGACCACTTGACTGGTCGCTTTCGCTTAGCTGCACACCCACAGTGCAATATAAAGTACAAGGTACCCCATTTCATCCCTCTTGTATTTCACAATTTAAGTGGGTATGATTCCCATTTTATTGTGAAAGAGTTGGGGTATGACAAAGAGAGGGTTACCGTAATTCCAAATAATAAGGAACGATTTATTTCGTTTACGAAGTATGTCAGGCTATATGGCGAAGAACCAGAAGAGTTTGACGGTGAGCTGGAAGAAACCGACAATTCCACAGTTCAGCTAAGATTCGTTGATTCTCTGCGTTTCATGATGTCGAGCTTGGATAAGTTTGTAAAAAATTTGGAGCCTGGACAGTTTGTTGAGATGAAAAAATGTTTTCCAGACGATAAACATTTCAGTCTACTGGCTGGAAAGGGAGTATTCCCATACAACTACGTAACAGACGAATCTGTGTTGAACGACTC
The DNA here is from genome assembly GCA_036346225.1 of Platerodrilus igneus. Taxonomy (NCBI): domain Eukaryota; kingdom Metazoa; phylum Arthropoda; class Insecta; order Coleoptera; family Lycidae; genus Platerodrilus; species Platerodrilus igneus. The sequence continues at coordinate 578,566 of JARFIW010001137.1, forward strand.
CAGTTTACCATCAAAGGAAGCCTTCTATAATGATCTAACCTCTACAGATATTACATTCGCTGAGTACGAACATGCTCAGACAGTTTGGAATACGTTTGGCATTCGTACGCTTGGGGAATATAGTGATCTGTATCTGAAGACGGATGTACTGCTTTTCGCCGACGTCTTCGAGAACTTTAGAGCCGTTTGCATCAAAACCTACGATCTTGACCCATGTCAATATCTAACTGCACCCAGCTTGAGTTTTGATGCGATGTTGAAATACACCGGCGTAAAATTAGACTTGCTCACAGATGTCAGCATGCATTATTTCGTAAAGAAAGGGATTCGCGGTGGTCTCACACAGTGCAGCCAACGATATGCTAGAGCAAATAATAAGTATATGGAGGATTACAACCCGACCGAGGCTTCAAAATACTTAACGTATCTGGATGCCAATAATCTATATGGGTGGGCAATGAGACAGCACCTACCGATTGGCGATTTTAGGTGGATGGATGCTAAAAAGATTACTCTTCTGAAAGAACGCATTTTGGATATACCCGAAAGCAATGACAAAGGTTATATTTTAGAAGTAGATCTGGAGTATCCAGAACATCTGCACCATACCCACAACGATCTACCCTTCTGTCCCGAAAACATGGTACCCCCATCACCCAAATCCAAGACGCCTAAATTGCTCGCGACTCTGTTGGAAAAGAAAAACTACACCATCCATTATCGGAATTTACAACAGTGTGTGCGATACGGTCTCAAACTAAAAGCAATCCACCGGGTTTTAGAATTTACTCAGTCTCCATGGTTAAAGGCGTATATTGACCTTAACACCGGGTTGAGGACGGCGGCGAAAAGCATGTTTGAAAAAGACTTCTATAAATTGATGAATAACGCGGTGTTCGGGAAGACCATGGAGAATGTGGACAAACGCGTTGATGTGAAAATCGTGCCCCGGTGGGATGTTTCTGGAAATTGGTTGTGTGCGAGTACGCTAATTGCGCGACCTAATTTTCATAGTTGTACTATTTTAAGAGAGGATTTGGTTATTATGCAAATGAATCGAGTCAAACTTACTTACGACAAGCCAATTTATGTAGGTTTCTCGGTTTTAGACTTGATAAAACCTTAATGTATGAGTTTCACTACGGCACGATGAGGTCTTTGTATGGTAACCAAATCCGCCTCCTTTATACGGATACCGATTCACTAGTGTACAGTGTGGAGACCGCAGACTTGTATAGTGACATTAGCACAAACATTGAACATTTTGATACTATCGACTATCCTCGAGAGAATAAGTACAATATACCGCTTGTGAACAAAAAAGTTGTGGGATAATTTAAAGACGAGTTCAACGGTGACTTGGTGTTAGAATTTGTAGGTAGTAGGGCTAAGTCCTACTGTATTGTAGGAGAAAAGGATATTGTAAAGAAAATTAAGGGTGTTAGTCGTAATGTGGTGGCGGGGATTAGTGTAGATAGTTTTAAGGATGTCTCAAGGACCATTATTATTTATCAGTAACGTATCTTTATATAATTTAAAAATTGCTATTAAAATAATAATATAGCCAAATATTTATCAATTAAGAAACGTCATTTAATGGACCAGTGTGAAGTTAGCAGTAAAATTCTAACAGTAATTTTTACGAGGAATGAAATGTACAACTGGCAGTAAATTCCCAGCAGTAAATATTTCGTGCAAACTTTATTGAATAGACAAAATGCGATTTCAGAAATGGAGCTACACTTACACCTTCCGCCTTGGCACAACTATAAAAATGACCACCCTTACAGTACCAGTAGAACCAAATTACCTTTCGACCAATATGGATTTCAAACACCCTCCTTAAATAATAAAGTACAACAAATCAAATGGCAGAAAGCCGTTGAATAACACTTTCTACTTAGGCACATATATTGTAAAAACCTTCCTTAATGCACCTGCAAAAACCAAAATTACTTGCGACCGGTATGGGTATCATAGTCGACCTGTAAGCTTCAAAACCATCTTTTAATGATATAAATAGGAAATCAGAAGTGGCAAAGATCATCGAGTTACACCTTCTGCTTTGGCACATATATTGCTAAGGCCTTCTAATGTACCTGTAAAAACAAATTTACTTGCGACCCGATTGTATCAAAATCGACCCCTGTAAACTTCAAAATCGTCTATTAATGATATAAATAGAAAAAGCAGAGTAGCAAGGCCATCGAGTTACACCTTCGCTTTGGCACATATATTGTTAAACCTTCCTTAATGTACCTCTAAACACTGAATTTACTTGCGACCTATGGGTATCAAACTCGACCCTAGTCTTCAAAACCATCTTTTAATGATATAAATAAGAAAAAAATCAGAAGTGGCAGAAGGCCATCAGTTACCTTCCGCTTTGGCATATATATTGCAAAGACCTTCCTTAATATACCTGCAAAAACCAAATTTACTTGCGATCCTATGGGTATCAAACTCGACCCTTGTAATCTTCAAAAACCATCTTTTAATGATATAAATAGGAAAAAAATCAGAAGTGGCAGAAGGCCATCGAGTTACACCTTCCGCTTTGGCACAATTATTGTTAAGACCTTCCTTAATGTACCTGTAAAAACCGAATGGGTATCAAAATCGACCCGTATAAATTCAAAATTACACTTAATTGATATAAATAGGAAAAAATCAGAAGTAGCAGAAGGACATTGAGTTACACCTTCGCTTTACAATTATTGCTAAGACCTTCCCTAATATACCATGCAAAAACCAAATTTACTTGCGATTTCCGTATGGTTCAAACTCGACCTCTGTAATTTTGGAGCTTACGGGGTCGATTTTGATACCCATACGGGTCGCAAGTAAATTTGGTTTTTATAGGTACATTAAGGAAGGTCTTAGCAATATATGTGCCAAAGCAGAAAATGTAACTCGATGACCTTCTGCTACTTCTGATTTTTTTCCTATTTATATCATTATGATGAATTTTGAAGCTTGTACGGGTCGATTTTGATACCCATACGGGTCGCAAGTAATTTTGGTTTTTACAGGTACATTAAGGAAACTCTTAGCAATAATTGTGCCAAACCGGAAAATGTAACTCGATGGCCTTCTGCCACTTCTGATTTTTTTCTTATTTATAACATTAAAAGATGATTTTTGAAGATTACAGGGGTCGATTTTGATACCCATACGGGTCGCAAGTAAATTTGGTTTTTGCAAGTATATTAAGGAAGGTCTTAGTAATATGTATGCCAAAGCGGAAGGTGTAACTCGATGGCCTTCTGCTACTTCTGATTTTTTTCCTATTTATATCATTAAAAAATGGTTTTTGAAGATTACAGGGGTCGAGTTTGATACCCATACGGGTCGCAAGTAAATTTGGTTTTTATAGGTACATTAAGGAAGGTCTTAGCAATATATGTGCCAAAGCAGAAAATGTAACTCAATGGCCTTCTGCTATTTCTGATTTTTTTCCTATTTATATCATTAAAAGGTGGTTTTTGAAGATTACAGGGGTCGAGTTTGATACCCATACGGGTCGCAAGTAATTTTGGTTTTTACAGGTACATTAAAGAAGGTTGTAGCAATATATGCGCCAAAGCGGAAGGTGTAACTCGATGGCCTTCTGCCACTTCTGATTTTTTCCTATTTATAACATTAATAGATGATTTTTGAAGATTACAGGGGTGGATTTTGATACCCCTACGGGTCGCAAGTAAATTTGGTTTTTATAGGTACATTAAGGAAGGTCTTAGCAATATATGTGCCAAAGCAAAAAATGTAACTCGATGGCCTTCTGCTACTTCTGATTTTTTTTCCTATTTATATCATTAAGTGATGAATTTTGAAGATTATACGGGTCGATTTTGATACCCATACGGGTCGCAAGTAATTTTGGTTTTTACAAGTACATTAAGGAAGCTCTTAGCAATAATTGTGCCAAAGCGGAAAATGTAACTCGATGGCCTTCTGCCACTTCTGATTTTTTTCCTATTTATAACATTAAAAGATGATTTTTGAAAATTACAGGGGTCAATTTTGATACCCATACGGGTCGCAAGTAAATTTGGTTTTTGCAGGTATATTAAGGAAGGTCTTAGTAATATATATGCCAAAGCGGAAGGTGTAACTGGATGGCCTTCTGCTACTTCTGATTTTTTTCCTATTTATATCATTAAAAGATGGTTTTTGAAGATTACAGGGGTCGAGTTTGATACCCATACGGGTCGCAAGTAAATTTGGTTTTTATAGGTACATTAAGGAAGGTCTTAGCAATATATGTGCCAAAGCAGAAAATGTAACTCGATGGCCTTCTGCTACTTCTGATTTTTTTTCGTACTTATATCATTAAGTAATGAATTTTGAAGCTTATACGGGTCGATTTTGATACCCATACGGGTCGCAAGTAAATTCGGTTTTTACAGGTACATTAAGGCAGGTCTTAACAATATATGTGCCAAAGCGGAAGGTGTAACTCGATGGTCTTCTGCTACTTCTGCTTTTTTTTCTATTTATATCATTAATAGACGATTTTTAAAGATTACAGGGGTCGATTTTGATACCCATACGGGTCGCAAGTAAATTTGGTTTTTACAGGTACATTAAGGAAGGTCTTAGCAATATATGTGCCAAAGCGGAAGGTGTAACTCGATGGCCTTCTGCCACTTCTGATTTTTTTTCCTATTTATATCATTAAAAGATGGTTTTTGAAGATTACACAGGTCGGCTATGATACCCATACCGGTCGCAAGTAATTTTGGTTTTTGCAGGTGCATTAATGAAGGTTTTTACAATATATGTGCCTAAGTGGAAGTTGTAATTCGACGGCTTTCTGTCATTTGATTTGTTTCACTTTATTATTTAAGGAGGGTTTTTGAAATCCATATGGGTCGAAAGGTAATTTGGTTCTACTGGGACTGTAAGGGTGGTCATTTTAATAGTTGTGCCAAGGCGGAAGGTGTAAGTGTAGCTCCATTTCTGAAATCGCATTTTGTCTATTCAATAAAGTTTGCACGAAAAATTTACTGCTGAGAATTTACTGCCAGTTGTACATCTCCTTCCTCGGAAAAATTACTGCTAGAATTTTACTGCTAACTTCACACCGGTATTTAATGGTACCTGTTTCATCTGAGACAAAATACCTAAATGAAAATGCGTCGTATTACAACATGGCTTAAAACCTGAATGAAGCAGGGCAGATTTGATGAGCTTTAAACTAAGTACGGAAAGAGATATAATAATCTTGAATTAGTTATGAAGAAATGTCTGACCAAAAAATTTAAATACGGTTTTAATGTTTCTTGTTCTTTCTTTCACATGTTCTACTTCATTCACAACAATTATAGATGTCCTGTAGACTTAAAATTAATTTGCTAGTAAACACAGATGTTAAGATATTTTTATTTTGTCTATTAACCACTCTAAGGAAGCAAAGTTATTTCAACTCCTAACTCTGGTTTAAGTTTAAATATAATTCAAGTATGTAACAACTAGTTGAAAAAATGGAATAAGTATGTAAATGTTAAGGTAGATATATGGAAAAATAGAAACTTATTCACGTAGAAGTATAAGCTCGTTACGTTAAATAAAGGCAGTAAAGTTTCCTTCATTAAAAATTGACGCTGTCTAACAAATTTCAGTAATTTGGGAAGCAAATTTCTACAACTAATGCTGTAATTCTATGCACCTGATCTTAAGCCTGTAAAATCGTAAAACTGTAGCTTACAGGATATCTATAACTTATTTTCTTATAGATTTACAGAAACTGGTATTCTGTACAACTTCCAGTATTTGTATTTTGTATAACATTATTCTGTAGGTTGCACCTATACTCTTGGTGTTACTTTCGAACTATATTTTACATTTTGAGGTTAGGTTACTCGACTTTAAGTACAAATTTGTGGTTTTTACCAAACTGTAAATTGATTTGTAATACAGCAACAATGTCAACAGTTGTCAATACCTAAAGTAATATTCTTTGAAATTACAAATTCTATAAAATAGTTTCATATATACATTTAAACCTGTAAAGAACCCTATGTACTTTTAGATATAACGGTATTGTTCCAGTTTGAACTGTGAAGGGGTTTAGGCTTGTAATCAGATCTAAGACACTTCTTTTACCCAACCGAAACATTTGCCTGAAATAGGTCTATTAAGCTGTTTGAGCCAAATTATCAGAACACATCAAAACACATATAGGAATTATTTGCTAATTATTTGCTTTTTTTTTTGCTGATAAAACCAATTTTTTTGCTATATCTGTAAAAAAAGTTACAAGTGGCTAGATAGCTTAATATTAAGCTATCTAGTCAACTAAAAAAAATACCTACACAAAATAAAAACAAAATTAACAATATCTAAATTATTTGCTATTTTTGCTACCATTTGCAAAAGAAAAAATTCAAATTTTCAAATAATAAAATAAATATCAATATCTACAAGAGTAAAGTACATTAAAGAAATTAATTGCTGGAATGACTAAAGAATACCTACGTTTTATGAATTATTTACTCTTAAAATATGCAACCCCCAAATTATCAGAACACATCAAAACACATATAGGAATTATTTGCTAATTATTTGCTTTTTTTTGCTGAAAAAACCAATTTTTTTGCTATATCTGTAAAAAAAGTTACAAGTGGCTAAATAGCTTAATATTAAGCTATCTAGCCAATAAAAAAAATACTTACACAAAATAAAATAAAAAAATTAACAATATATAAATTATTTGCTATTTTTTGCTACCATTTGCAAAAAAAAATATTAAATTTTCAAATAATAAAGTAAATATCAATGTCTACAAGAGTAAAGTACATTAAATAAATTAATTGCTGTAATGACTAAAGAATACCTACGTTTTATGAATTAATTACTCTTAAAATATGCAACTCCCAAATTATCGGAACACATCAAAATATATATAGGAATTATTTGCTAATTATTTGCTTTTTTTGCTGATAAAACCAATTTTTTTGCTAAATCTGTAAAAAAGTTACAAAGTGACTAGATAGCTTAATATTAAGCTATATAGCCAACTAAAAAAAGATACCCACATAAAATAAAATAAAAAAATTAACAATATATAAATTATTTGCTATTTTTTTGCTACCATTTGCAAAAGAAAAAGTTCAAATTTTCAAATAATAAAATAAATATCAATATCTACAAGAGTAAAGTACATTAAAGAAATTAACTGCTGGGATGACTAAAGAATACCTACGTTTTATGAATTATTTACTCTTAAAATATGCAACTCCCAAATTATCAGAACACATCAAAATATATATAGGAATTATTTGCTAATTATTTGCTTTTTTTGCTGATAAAACCAATTTTTTTGCTAAATCTGTAAAAAAGTTACAAAGTTACTAGATAGCTTAATATTAAGCTATATAGCCAACTAAAAAAAGATACCCACATAAAATAAAATAAAAAAATTAACAATATATAAATTATTTGCTATTTTTTTGCTACCATTTGCAAAAGAAAAAAGTTCAAATTTTCAAATAAAAATAAATATCAATATCTACAAGAGTAAAGTACATTAAAGAAATTAACTGCTGGGATGACTAAAGAATACCTACGTTTTATGAATTATTTACTCTTAAAATATGCAACTCCCAAATTATCAGAACAGGTCAAAATATATATATATATATATATATATATATATATATATATAATAATAATATATAGCAATTATTTGCTAATTATTTGCTTTTTGCTGATAAAACCAATTTTTGCTACATCTGTAAAAAGTTACAAGTGGGTAGATATCTTAATATTAAGCTATCTAGCCAACTAAAAAAAATACCTACACAAAATAAAAAAATAATTAACACTATATAAATTATTTGCTATTTTTTGCTACCATTTGCAAAAGAAAAAAAATCAAATTTTCAAATAATAAAATAAATATCAATATCTACAAGACTAAAGTGCATTAAAGAAATTAATTGCTGGCATGACTAAAGAATACCTACGTTTTATGAATTAATTTACCCTTAAAATATGCAACTTCCAAATTTTTCTCTCGAGATTAATATAAAAAACGACAAAATATCATATACCCACTTCGAATTTACAAGAATAAAGTACATTAAAGAAATTAATTGTTGGCATAACTATATCATTCATATGTTTTATGAATTACTTGCGCTTTAGATATGCAACTCCCAAATTTTTTGTTCGCGAAATTAAATGTTCAAACGATAATAATGACCTTTTGACGTTTTTTATATTAATTTCGTGAGCAAAAATTCAGGATTTACATAATTTAAGAGCAAATAAATCAAGCTACATGATTATGAAATTATGATAGAAGCAATTAATTTTTTAAAAGCACTTTACTCTTGTAGTATCAAGCCAACTTATATTATTATTATCATTTGAACATCTAATTTGGCGAGCAAAAAATTTGGGAGCTGCATATCTAAAGAGCAAATAATTAATAAACAATGTAAACGCTATAGTTGTGCCAGCAATTAATTTCTTTAATGTACTTTATTCTTGTAGATTCGAACTGGCTGGATGGTCTTTTGTCGTTTTTTATGCCCTTAAAATATACAACTCCTGAATATTTTGCTCACGAAACTATATGTTCAAAACGACAAAAAAACATTCAGCCAGTTCGAATCTACAAGAATAAAATACATCAAAGAAATTAATTGCTAGCACAACTATAGCGTTTACATTGTTTATGAATTATTTGATCTTTAGATGTGCAGCTCTCAAATTTTTTGCTCGCCGAATTAGATGTTCAGACGATAATAATAATATAAGTTGGTCTGAGACTACAAGAGTAAAGTGCTTTTAAAAATTAATTGCTTCTTTCATAATCATGTAGTTTGATTTATTTGCTCTTAAATTATGTAAATCTTGAATTTTTTGCTCACGAAATTAATATAAAAAACGACAAAAGGCCATTATTATCGTTTGAACATTAAATTTCGCGAGCAAACAATTCGGGAGTTGCATATCTAAAGCGCAAGTAATTCATAAAATATATGAAGGATATATTTATGCCAACAATTAATTTCTTTAATGTACTTATTCTTGTAAATTCGAAGTGGTATATGATATTTTGTCGTTTTTTATATTAATTTCGCGAGCAAAAAATTCGGGAGTTGGATATTTTAGGAGAAAATAATTCATAAAACGTAGGTATACTTTAGTCATGCCAGCAATTAATTTCTTTAATGTACTTTAGTCTTGTAGATATTGATATTTATTTTATTATTTGAAAATTTGATTTTTTTTCTTTTGCAAATGGTAGCAAAAAATAGCTAATAATTTATATACTCTTAATTTTTTATTTTATTTTGTGTAGGTATTTTTTTTAGTTGACTACTAGATAGCTTAATATTAAGCTATCTAGCCACTTGTAACTTTTTTACAGATACAGCAAAAAATGGTTTTATCAACAAAAAAAAAGCAAATAATTAGCAAATAATTGTTATATATATATATATATATTTTGATATGTTCTGATAATTTGGGAGTTGCATATTTTAAGAGTAAATACATAAAACGTAGGTATTCTTTAGTCATGCCAGCAATTAATTTCTTTAATGTACTCTGGTAGATATTGATATTTATTTTATTATTTGAAAATTTGTTTTTCTTTTGCAATTGGTAGCAAAAAAATAGCAAATAATTTATATATTGTTAATTTTTTTATTTTATTTTGTGTAGGTATTTTTTGTTAGTTGGTTAGATAGCTTAATATTAAGCACTTGTAACTTTTTACAAATATAGCAAAAATTGGTTTTATCAGCAAAAAAAAAGCAAATAATTAGCAAATAATTCCTATATATATTTTTTTATGTGTTCTGATAATTTGGCTCAGACTGCTTAATATACCTGCCTGAAATGCATACTGACATTTCAAAAGGGTTTAGAATGTATCTTAAATTTCTTTTTTTACAATACGTATGCGGTTCCTACAGTGTAGCCTTATTAGAATTGTCAACTTGCAAAGATAAAAGCAATAATAACTGATCCTCATCTTCTTCTAAAAGGACTCCAATAAATAATAGCTGCTTTACATTATCCATTTTTTTTACTGACGAGGCAAACACATGTTAGTTATCTTTAATTCGACAGAAGGTTAACATATAACCAATTTGTTACCGTGAGTATTTAAGAAAATCTCTTAGAATAATCAGCTGACATACAAAAAGTTGGTGAATTCAATATTTACTATCTGTTACAAAAGCTTTCGTCTACGTGACGTTACTACAGGTATGATCTATTTACAATAGCAGTGATCCAAATACGTCTACAAACTGATTCATTTACTCCTGTGGTGCCTTACGTGAAAATACTTTCACTTTCTCCTTTGTTTGTTGATATATTTTATATAAGGTCTTAAAATTCCACTTGAACTTGACATTATAAACTAACAAAAGCGTTCTATTGCGTTCAACTGTATGACGTAATTATGTATTATTGATTGACCGTAAAAGTTTCTAGACTAAATACGATTGCATAGAGTATTGACAGATGATATTGGTTTGGGTTCAACCCCGCATTAAAAAATTAAGTACTTTGACCTGAATGAAGTGGGTGTGTCTCTATAAAACAGCAGCAAAAGACATGAAAGCTATTTCGTGAGTAACTAACATTATTGTGGCGGAAGGAAAGATAACTCGTGTTTATTCATGATGATTAAATTAATTCCTTTTTATTAATAGCTAATATTATTTTGTTGTGCAAACTATACCTGTTAGTACAGAAAAATGGGAATTTCCCAAAATATCCAACAATGCAGAAGTATTTCTTTCAAATTCTAAATATTTTAAACAACTGATGAACTAAAATAGTTTGATATCTTCCGTACTATACCGGGTGTAACAAAATAAGTGTAAAACATTTCAGGGGGTGATTCCTCATCGTAAAAGAGATAGGGTATTTCATATAAAGAAACTTCATTGGAGCATCCCTTGTTAAGATACAGCCCCTTAAAGGGGAGTACATAAAATTGGTTTTTCACTTTACACTTACTCAGTAATTTATTTAGTTTACCCCATGGTTGTAAGGGGTGGAAAATGCAACCCTTAAAATTTCCAATGTAACTTTTTGTCTTATTATTTGTTTGCCATTTAAATATTTATTTCCAATAGCTTACTTCATTCTAAACAAAAAATGTCTCTTGAATATTTTGCCCAATATTAACCAGTTCGCAGAAAAAAGTTATTTTACAAACAACTACAGAGATACATCGTCATAAATGCTAACTGGATCATTATTGTTATTTTGTAGTTACTACCTTCATCAAAGTATGATTAAAGATGGATAAACAAAACTAATTTATTAATAACAAAACATACAACATATAGAAATCATAGTAAATGTTCAATATGTCCACCTTCAGTCATTACACATGCGTCTAGACGTCGGCGCATTGAGCCACGTATTCGCCCAAATATTCCTGGAGTCTCTCTAATTACCCTGCACGCATCGATGATGCGGTTTCTTAAGTCCTCTACATCGCAAACAGGAGTAGGATAAACCAAACTCTATAAATGGCCCCAAGTAGAGAAATCGAGAGGATTCAAATCCGGGGATCGAGCGGGCCAATTTGGATATGTTTGAGTTAAATGTTGACGTGCTGCTTGACTAAAATGGGCGGGAGGCCCATTATGCATAAAAAACATAACCCTCCTGATACCACAAGGAACTTCCTCCAGCAGTACTAGATGCATTTCTTTTAAAAATTGAGTGTATGCCTCACCATTTAATCGAGGAGGTAGAAAATGAGGGCCAATTAAATAATCCCCAATAACTCCGACCCACACGTTAAGATAAAAATGTTCTTGATGGTTGGCTTGGACAATAGCGTGAGGGTTTTCATCAGCCCATATGTGGTTATTATGAAAATTAATAATCTTGTCCCGAGAAAAATTACATTCGTCTGTGAATTCGTTCGTCTTTAGAAAGTCAGGATTTCTTCAATCATTTCCAGCATCCAATTGAAAACTTCAAGACGGTTCGGAAAATCTCGCCATAACAGTGCCTGTACTCGTTGTAAATAGTAGGGGTATAAGAGTTGTTCCTTTAAAATTTGAAATACCGTCATACGATCAACATTTAACTCGAAAGCAATCTTTCTAGTACTGCTAGTGGGTTGTTCTTCGACCAAATTAAGTACTGCTTCTTCAAGCTGTGGTGTTCTAACTTCTCGATGACGACCACAATCCTGCGTTCTTTTTTCGAATGAACCATATTCTCGTAATCGTTGATGAAGTTGGACAAATATTATATGCGAAGGAAGCTGCCGTTGAGGATACATTTCAGCATACCTTCTACAAGTTTCTAACCCATTACCCTACGACAGACCGTAAACGTAATGCATATCAGCCATTTCCGCATTTATGTATGCCATTTTAATAACAACTGAATTATTAAACTAACAAATTAAGAATTAATTCAATTTCAAAAATTTACAAACTGACAGAGTGATAACAATTTAATTGTCACTATCACTAATAGCGGCCTAATAGATAAATTAGTTTCGCATTTTCGCCTTATGAAGATGAATCTCTATAGTTGCTTGTAAAATAATTTTTTTCTGCGAACTGGTTAATTTTGGGTAAAAAATTTAAGAGACATTTTTTGTTTAGAATGAAATAAGCTATTGGAAATAAATTTTTAAATGGCAAACAAATAATAAGACAAAAAGTTACATTGGAAATAAATTTTAGGAGTTGCGTTTTCCACCCCTTACAACCATACGGTAAACCAAACAAGTTACTGAGTAAGCGTATTTTTGAAAGTAAAAAAGTCACCTCAATTTCAATTTTGTAACTTTTTTAGTGTTTGTAAAAAACAGTGAAAAACAAATTTTATGTACACCCCTTTAAGGAGCTGTATCTTAACAAGGGATGCTCCAATAAAGTTTCTTTATATAAAAGACCCTATCTCTTTTACGATGAGGAATCACCCCCTGAAATGTTTTACACTTATTTTGTTACGCCCGGTAGATTAAGCTGAATGTCGCCTTCAAGCTTTTGATGAAAATTTCATGTTCGGTAGTAAAACGCTTTCTAAAACAGTGTTTTCAACGACCAACGGTAACAAAAACTCTTAATTATTGCATATAGACAGGAATGTTACAGCAAAACAAATGGATTTTAAAATAAAACGGCCTGAAAACCAGTGAGTACAAAATATTAAAAGTTAGTCCCGGAACTAGCGAGCGTATCATCGATCATTACTAGCGTAAATGTGCCCCTGTAATTTTAGTTTAAGTTAACAAAGGTTAAAGACTTTAGGGGAGATAAATGACATAATGCACCTTGGCTCACAAAGAACGCTCGGTATGGGGTGAATTCGAAGTTTGCCAGTAGGTTGTTAAGAAACAAAACAGATTTATTATGAAAGAAAATATTATAAGTGTCAGAAACTTAATTAGAATGCGGAAAGAACAACAAAACCTCAAGTTCTATAAGTCAGATATTACCACACCTCAAATTCCGAACACGATAACCATAAACCATATTTCAAAATACCTTACGTCAAAATATAATCTATAGGCGCATAAGGAAATAAACGCTAGTATGGTATACAAACATTAGAGTACTTAAATAAACACGAAATAGACGATTTAAATAAACAGTAAGCGGCAATCGAACACGTATTCTACTACGAGCAATATCTTTAAAGTACCCTTTCTCCAGGGCGATGAACTCAAATAGTAATTATAAATTACCCCAAAATGCTTTTCATCAAACTGAAACACATTAAATAGAGGTGGCAGAAAAGTTTTACAATAATACAAATAATGGCTTTTCGCAAAAGGTTAGAAATAAAACTTTTTATCAATAGATCTTCATCGAAATGTATTAACTACAGGCTGAGGGTGTTTCGCTGATACGTAAAACAAATTAATTTAAATCCCATCAAAACTTATCTAGGCTCTGAAATCATTAGCTAGTGGATTGCCAAGTCTTGTTGCAGAACTGTGTTACAATCAAACGAGCGGACCAGAAAAAAAAAGGACGAGAGTCAGTCAAATGCGACTCGCCTGAATTAGTGCAACAGAAGAGGAAAAAGAAGGAAAGAGGAGGTCGCGCTAATACAGTCGAATATTGGAGGTCAATCAAAACGAAACTGATGAACCAACAACCCGACAGGAGCGTATAGAAATACAAAAAAAAAGCAAACCGTAATTAAGATTTAAGCAACATTTAAACAAAAGTATCTACGATGACCTTACCTAATCTATTTACGAATAGTACAGGTGACGAGCTTGCTTCACAAGAATCTGTTTAACAAAAGAAAGGGAAGAAAAGTGTGTATAATAGCACCACCACAAACATCTACACAAGGATTACATCGGAGGGATACCGTTAGCTGAGCTATTCATTTTTATAAATCAACAGTGTTCAAAGATTACACTCATATAGGGGAAGCTGGTCTAATATCGACAAGTGGACAATATTGACCACCATAATTTTTGAAAGTAGCGCGTAATAGGTGCTGCTACCTTGCAGCGAGCTGCCAAACTAACGAAAACGCTATGTGATCTGTTTGACATGCAACATAGTGTAGTATAAAATACAGTCGTTCTTTCGTCGATTTTTTACAAGTTTCTGGCCTCGGGAAATTTTTTGTGTGTTTTTGTATTAAAAATTTGTTCTAATTAATATTATTAGTGCACAATTGTCAATCTATGAAGCTATTTGCATGTTCACATTGGATAATACCAGTCACAATGGTCGATATTGTATGCTTTTTTTAATAGGTATTTTGTTCTCAATTACAGATGCCGAAAAATTATCCACGAAAAACAGTCTGTTCATCCTGGACAGAAGAGGGGATAAACCGAGCATTAAATGTGATTGACAATAAAGGCTGTTCAACTAGAAAAGCAGCGAGGCTCTACTCGGTTTCATATGGTACCCTGCAAAACCGTCTTAGAAATCTATTTCCAGCCAAAAAAATTGTGTTGGAAGAAAACCATTTTCTTCTATCGAACAGGAAATATGTGCTAACTGATTATGTAATTAAATTATCAAACCTTTTTATGAATTGACAGCAAACAGTCTACGGAAAGTTGCATATGATTATGCTGTGTTAAACAACATTAAACACAATTTTAACACCAATAAAGGTACACCTGGAAAGGAATGGCTCTATGGTTTCCTGAGACATAACCAGTTGTACTTAAAAAAGCGAGAAGGGACTAGTAAGAATAGAATACTAGTTTTTTTATAAAGCACATATAGACGTGCTATATGATAACGTGTCAACACTAATGGAAAAGTACAATTTGCGCCTGGACGGTATATACAGTAGACAAGACGGGAATAATAACTGTGCACACACCATGAGTTCTTACACCAAAAAAAAAAGCAAGTTGGATTCATTAGTAGTGGAGAGCAAAAACAAACCACTACTAAGTTTGCTGTATGAGTGCTGCAGCACAGTATGTTCCACCGATGTTTGTTTTTAAAAGGAGAAGAATGGAAGGATTAAGTAGACATGATCCAGTTAGCTCAATCTATCATTGCTCAAAGACCGGTTGGATGACCGAGGAATTATTTCTTGAGTGGTTAAAACATTTTGGTACATGCATATCAATGCCACCCCTGATGATTCCGGCATGCTCACTATAGACAACCGCACCTCATATTCTATTTTGCAATCCTACACCTACTGTCGTGCAAATGGAATCATAATGATTTCTCTTTTATCGCACACATCGCACTAAGGTTCAACCGTTCGTTTAACTTTCTTCTGTGGCTTGAAATCTACATACAATCATGAATGTGGCCAATTTATGAAATCACATCACTATGAAACAATCGCTGCCCAGATATTACGGAATTATTTATCAAAGTTGACAACAGAGTAGCTATTGGAAAAGATATAAACGGTTTCAAAAATACAGGACTACATCCGATAGTTAGGAATGTATTTAAAGAGGAAGATGTTACTCCAATACCTGACTCACCTACTGCTACCCCCTACATTTGATTTTTCTAATGCTCCACCCGAAGGTACTACATTGACCAGGTAGCGAGTTTTTTACATGGAAATTTGAATTGTGCCAAACCCTTGCTGTTGCAAGCAAGATAGCGATTCTTAACGTGCGTGACAGCACTCACCCATGGGACCTCCATTTTACCTCTCAACCGAACGAAGGCGTATTTTTGTGAAAAATGCTCACCTAACATTTTTCAAGCGAACCGTGTCGGGATTTGAACCCGGAACCTTGGCCATAATAGTCACACGCATACCAACTACACCACGAAGACGCCTCACCTACTGCTACCGAAGATAATATGGATATGCCAGCTTTAGTTGTTGATACAAATACTTCACCTTTGGCAGGCCCAAGTCCTTTTGCTGGCCCAAGTGGGTTGACTTCCAGTAGCAAGCATATGAAATTAATTCCTGATTCGAAAAAAGACGAAGCAAAAAAATTGTAAAAACACTTCTTCAGGCACTGACGAATCGTCTTGCAAAATACAAGACATGTATGACGATGATGTCACAGATGATGAAGACAAAGCTATACAGATCAAGAGCAAATCATTCGAAGAAATATATCCTACATATAAACTTATTAAACCGAGGCAGAGCAAAAAATAAAAACAGCAATCCAAAATTTTGACTTAACACCAATAAATAAACAGTTGGAAGATATATCTGGTAAATTAACTAGCGTTAAAGTTCCTAATAATTGGGAACACTTATGCGGCCTGCACTTTGCAGACCCGACCTGGAACTCTCCAGGAACCATTGACATGCTCATCGGAGCAGATGTTTATCCGTTCATCATCAGAAGAGTTGCCGTTATTATCGTCATTAAAGTTACCACGTTGTTTACCCCCTTCGGATCCTCTTACTTGCCATGTGCATGGGTTTTGCGATTCTAGCGAGGTAGGGTATGCAGCGGTAGTATATTTCCAGTTCATAAATCAAACTACTGGAGAAATAACTGTACAATTTGTAACCACTAAAACAAAAGTAGCTCCAATTAAGCGCATTTCAATTTCACGTTTGGAATTATGTGCCGCCATTTTATTAACCGATTTACTTTCTTTTACCATTCGGTCTTATCAACGCTTGATTGAAATCTCCGATGTTTCAGCGTAGAGTGATTCTACGGTCGCTCTCACTTGGATACGTTCTCCACCTTTTCGTTGAAAAACTTATGTGGCAAACCGTGTTAGCCACATTCAATAAATCATTGCACCTAGTCGATAGTTTTATATTAAATCTTCACATTATCCGGCTGATCCTGCATCTCGGGGATTAATGCCAAGCGCGGTTATTTCATGTTCGCTATGGTGGGCGGGGCCTGAATGGCTTCACTACCCTAGTGACTTGTGGCCGCCTCAACCAACATTGTCAACCTCAATTGCTGAGGTAACTACGGAAAAGAAGATCCTAACATTTGTCGCTCAAACACATCCAAACATCATTGACATTTTACTAAGTCGCTTTTCATCGTTATATAAAATTCAAGGCATTGTGGCTTACATTTATAGATTTTTAAACCCACGGCTCAACGTCATACGGGTCCCTTAACAGACATTGAATTACACAATGCTCTTATGATTATCTTTCGGCATGTACAAAATGTTACATTTTCAAAGGAAATAGCTTCGATCAAGGCAAAACGTAAATTACCTAAAACCTTGCGAAAACTTTCTCCATTTGTTGATCTACAAAATATCTTAAGAGTAGGTGGGCGCTTGACACATTCTTCGCTTTTCTATTTTGAAAAGTTTCCTGCGTTATTGCCTCAGCGGCATCGATTAACCGAACTTATCATTCGGTCAACACATGAAAGGTATTACCATCCCGGTGTTAATACCACAGCGTATCTTATACAACAGAATTTTTGATCAATTCTATTAAAAATTCAATCCGAAGTTATTTATCATTATGTCATAAATGTTTTCGTACCAGACCGGGCCTGGTAACTCCTCCTATGGGAGACCTGCCGGCAGCACGTATTACCCAAATCAAACCGTTCAGTAGTGTTGGTGTTGATTTTGCTACCCCTTTTTTAATAAAGGCTAGCCGCCTACGAGGCTCTAAAACTCTTAAGGCCTATATTTGTATTTTTGTTTGTTTTGCCACTAAGGCAGCACATATTGAACTTGTTTCGGATTTGTCGGCAGACGCGTTTCTTGCTGCTTTGCGACGAATTATAGCACGTCGAGGACGCTGTTCTCAAATATTTAGTGATTGCAGAACTAATTTTGTAGGTGTCTATCGTCAGATTACGAGTTATCTGCATAGTGCAGTAACCTCAGAAAAAATAGAGTGGTCGCTTAATCCACCTAGCGCCCCTCACTTCGGTGGCTTGTGGGAAAGCGGTGTTAAGTCGGTAAAGACACACCTAGTTCGCGTAATCGGCGAACAAAAACTTACCTTTGAAGATCTTTACACAGTTCTTACTCAAATTGAATCTGTTTTAAATTCAAGGCCACTCTGCGCTTTGACTTCGGATCCAAATGACCTGCGTTGCTTAACACCAAGTCATTTCCTAACTATGAAACCTCTTTCTGCACCACCAGATGAGGACCATTCAAACAACGTTTTATCATTAAAGAGCAGGTGGAAACTTCTGCAAAAACTCCACCACGATTTTTGGGCTTGCTGGAGCCATGAATACTTACATACTCTCAATCAGAAGGTTAAATGGCACTCTAAGGTAGGTGTTCGACAAGTTGAAAAGGACACTATTGTCCTCATCAAGGACGACCAGCTTTCTCCAGTTCAATGGAAGTTTGGTCGTATCATTAATACCTTTTCCGGTGTCGTTGAAGTCAAAACTGCACATGGCACATTAAAAAGACCTTTGGTCAAACTCGCACCGCTACCGGTATTTTAATTTTGTTTTATGCTTAGATGTATATACACATTTCTTACATGTATGGTAGTATATTATTTTTAAATATTTGTTTATTTACATATATATTTTTATCTTGCATAGTTGGTGATATCGCTCGCTGTAGTGCACCACCATATCTTTCGTTAGTTGTTTTTCTAGCAAGGCCAAATCCCATGTGATTTTCTTCACCCAACCTACTTCCCTCCTTTTCAGAATTCTATGAATTTGGTGGGCGGTATGTTACGTCATCATTGAACAATTTAACAGTGGTGACAATAAATACCATTAGTGCGGGTACCCTACAGTTTGAGTGAGACCTTAGCCATAGTGCGTGTGCGTGAAGTAACATTTCGTACTAGGACGGTGACAGAAGACAGTTGAACGAGAGTCCTGAAAGCGACACCACACCGAGCGCGCGTGTTCTTGAGTATCCGCTACCTGTTGTGTGTGACCTCTCTTGCCCAGTGCGGCACAGGCTTTAAGGTATTTATATTCTTTATTAAGTAGTTTGTCGTATTTGCTTTGTTTATTACATAACCGCTACACTGCCATCGGCATTGCTACAAAATAGCAATTGGTCCTTCCTATCATTTCTAGATTAATCTTATCAACCTTATCAACCTAATAGAAATTGAAACAAGTGGTAGAAACAAATATTGAAGATTTAAAGGTAAAGAAAGGAAAGTTCAACAATGAATATAGTTAAAGAAAATTGTTATATCTCGAATTAGTTCACAGAAAATCATCGATTTATTCTAAAATGCATAATACTGTATTCTGTTTTTGTTGTAAACTCTTTAGTTCGTGTCTAGTCAGCAGTCGGTGAACAAGTGTATTAAATACAGCAGCGTATTTAAATTGGCAAAATCCTTTAAAAACGCTGCATACACACAAAATTGTCGAAGCTTATTTCAAAAGTTACAGGCAATGAATTCATTTCGAAAAGACGTTAAAAACAAGACACTAACTGATAGTTAAAATGAGCGATTATGCGAATTAGAAAAACAACTTTGGCGTGGAGAAGCACTTGAGCATTCAATAGAAGTGATTAAATATTTATATAAACAATATCTTCTACTAAGCGATAAATTAGGCAATTTATTTTATAATAATACAGGAGATTTTCTGAAACATATTAAAGAATTGATAAAGTTTGATAGTATCACTGCAAATCATTGACAACGTACAATAAACGCGAATGATAAAGTTCATTGTTTGAGAAAAGATACTCAAAATTAAAAGCTTTTTCAAAAAATATTTTAGACAATATTTAAAGTTCAGTAAGAAAAGCAAAATATTTTTCTATTATATTAGACTGTTCCAGACACCAGCAAAACCGAACAAATGACTATAATTGTGCCGTTTTTTTTCGTCGAAAATAAAAATGTTAGCATAAAAAAACATCTTTAGGTTTTATCAATGTTCACGATACAGTTGGTGCCCGGCTTATATCTTACAAAGTAAGTAAATTACAGTTAGATATTAAAACTATGAGATGTAGAGGGACGACGATGAATGTAATATATAAGAGAGAAAAATAATGGATTCAACGTCGCATTTTAAACCGTAAAGTTGTAACATACTGTTTTAATAAGCTCTAATAGTTCTAGTATTCCTAAAAATAGTTAGTTTCTAGTTTAATTTTAGCATGTTAATTATTAGAATTGTAGCGGCTGCAGGATCACCCAAGTAGCTTCTCAGCGAAGTTCCCAGAAAGATCTAATCCAAGAGTTAATCAATTTTTCTAAAGGCACTTACTTTAAGGGCACTAAACATGTCAAATTAGTCCATATCTATGATTAGATGTCAATCATGCTTTAGGATCCTATTTATGTCAGGGTGGTCTGAAGCAATTTTCAATTAGCTGAGCACTCAACTAAAATCAATTCTGAGAGCTACGGTTGTAGTTATCTTAGGCATTGACAGTTTTAATTAAAATTAAAGATTTACGACCGGCGCATCCTAAGCCGAGTAAGAGCGTCAAGAAAGGGTTATTTTCAATTAACCAAAATGTATATAAGGAGGCCAGCCGGTGGGAATCGGGGTTGTTTATTTCCAGACGCGTTAGAGGTTAAAGCTAACGGTTACTAGTGATGTGTTTATTTCTCTGCAGTCAAGTGCGGGCCGTTATGTTTTAAGTTATTTATTTCTCTGAGTAAGTAATTAGTATATGTGATATTACTATGAACTCAAGGCTGTGTTATGCAGCATAAGTCAGTTATTTGTTTAAAACAGTATTTGTCGACTTCCATAAAATACAATTCCGGGTGAATGCCCAGTTCAAGTAAATTGATCCGTTTTATTATTGCTTTGGAGACCGCATCGTTTTAGAAGGGTCTTCTATTATATTGTGTTTCGACGGTGTCAGAGGTCGTTAATCACTAATCCACGAGACTACCTGAGAATGCAAAGCTCAGGCCCGAAGTCAAGTTACGGTACTATTTGACCCTTGAGAAGGTCGTATTTTTCATGGTGTAGATGACCCCGTGGTTAAAAGGGTCGTCGCACTATGCAAGTTAGTTAGACTAGGGTAGCATTAATAAATTTTGTTATTGCGGTGTGTACACCTAGAACTGTATCTATTCAAAAATATGGTTGTTAGTTAAGTTTAGTTAAGTTGTGTTTGTGCTAGCCGGAGACTATAAGTGACTTATTTTCTGTTCTGCCATTTTGGTTCATCGCCCACGAACAAAGTGCGACGAGAGCTATTACCGCGATTGGTCCATGGGCCGTTTAATTCCCATGGTGGCGCCCTTTTGTACATAAGGTTATTTACTTTATATTTTGTTATGCATATGTAATTAGTTGAAGTTTTAGTTAGTAGCTCGTTCAATAAAACAATCGAATTTTCGTCTCAGTGTGTTTGTTTAATGAACCCCCCCTTCACCGACTGCTGCAGCTTGCGAGGCAACGTCCCGAAACGTGAGGGTACGATGGTGTTAGAGGTCCTGTTATTTATTATTTATTGTTAATTGGATACCCTCATGCGGTAGGTAAATATTTTAAATTACACTGGCGCATTAACGTGGTTAAAATTGTAATTATGGTAAACAACACACGGACGAATTTTAGATTGTTTTGTTTTTATTTAGTGTTAGGCAGAATTACAGTTTAATATTAGTGATTTAGGAACAAGTTTCGTTATTGTTGGCTTTTACCTTTTAGTTAGTCATGTATGTGGTAGAAGCTTTAAGAAGCGATGAGCTTAGTTATGAACTTTTAATTAGGAACGTTGAACCAACAAAGTTAAGTGTGTTAGAAAAGCGAAAATTATTGCGTAGAAAACTCATTGTTGAGAAAGTCGACAGTAATGTTTTTCTAAGTATGAGAAAATTGAAATCGTTCAAAAGGACGAAATTGAATTATTAAAACTTAAGATTTTGAATTAGAAAACTGTTTAAATTCTTTTACCATTCTTCCTAAAAGGACAGAATATATTAAACTTAACACGAGATTAATGCATGTAACACAGAGACTAAATTATGTCAATTTCGATATTGAATTTTTAGAAGTACACAAAGAACTGCATTCCAAATGCATTAGAGCTTTTGAGATTTTAGAACAGGTAAACGGGGAAAATGAGATTAACGATAACCCTCTTTATTGTTCGGCTAGCGGTAATAAAAATCCTACAATAACACCAACAGCAGAGGGTTCATGCCCTGGAGCATCAGCGGTTTCTTCCATTAATACCCCATCGGTCTCGATTTCTAGTAATGATTTAGGTACGCTAATTAAGTCCTTGAATAAAACAACGACATCAGTCCCGATCCACAAGTGGGGATTACAATTTTCGGGTGAATCTGATTCTATATCGGTTTTAGATTTTATTCAACGCGTCAAAGAACTGCAAGTTGCAAGAAAAGTTTCGTCAGATGACCTTTTCGAAGGGGCTATTGATCTTTTCACCAGTTCAGCACTGGATTGGTATAGAGCAACGCGGTGTACAGTAAATTCATGGGAACAATTAATTTTAAATTGAAACAAGATTTTCTTTCAGCCGATTATGCAGAGAATCTTTTAATGTTAATTAAATCCAGACGGCAAGGCGCCGATGAATCACCTACCATTTATATTTCAAAGATGGTAAATTTATTTTCTCAATTAGAAGAGTCCATTTCAATCAGGGAACAAATAAAAATTATTAAAAGAAATTTACAGACTTTTATGCCACGCAACTGGCGTTAATTGAAGTGACTGACATTTCACATTTGATTTCTCGTTGTAAGCTAAACTAAGACATTAAGCCTACACATTTTATTAAACAGGAACATTCGGATTCTGCCAACGTACCAGTTATCTTAGAACGTCAAGTTCGACAGAGTTCATTTTCTAATAATAATTTACCACGGTCCGGCGTTTCGAATTATTTTAAAAACACAGCAAAATTTTCGACTATTTGTTTCAACTGTAAAGACGAGGTCACTCGTTTCATACTTGTCCGGAAAACGCGGAATATTTTGTTATTCTTGTGGGCAGTTGGAAGTTACGTCCACAAATTGTCCAAACTGCTCAAATAATTCAAAAAACTAAGGACAGGAAAGCGCGTAGTCAGCCGTTGCTTTTCTTCGTTTAATAATATTGCTGCTGACAAAAAGACGTGGTCGGATTGGTTAGTAAAAGTTAAAATTTTGTAAATCATCTAAGGTTTTTCAAATTTTTATAAAGTAAAAGATGATACAAGACCATATATTAATATCGAGATATTTAAGGAAACTTATACTGCACTGTTGGATTCCGGCGCGAATACCTCTATTTTAGGCAGACATGGTTTGTGTTTATTGGATAAATATAAGTTAGAATTAATTAAAAATGTAAAACGTCTATATTAACAACCGCGGATGGCACTGCACAATCAATTTTAGGTTCAATTAATTTGCCCTTGACTATAAACGGGGTTACTCGGTCTTTAAATGTTTTAGTTTCCGACTCAATAGAGTGTACCCTAACGTTAGGGATTGATTTTGTCAATTATTTGAATTGAAAGTAGATTTTTCAAAAAATGAATTTTATGCTCATTCTGCGGAAACGAATAAATTAAATTTCATTAAAGTCATGGCCGATTTAAATGAAGACCAGAAATTTGAATTAAACAAGGTTATTTCTTTATTTCAATCCCTGGATCGTCCTACCTTAGGCCGAACCACTAAAATTTCACATCATATTACAACGGAAGACGTTGAACCAATTAAACAAAGGTATTACCCATTATCACCGGCGATGCTGGAACATGCTAATAAAGAAATTGATGCAATGCTTGAACAAGGCATTATTAGCCCAAGCAATAGCCCGTGGAACTCCCCATGCTATTAGTAAAGAAAAAGCAAAAGGTGAATTTCGTGTATGTTTTGACGCTAAACGATTAAATTCAATTACAAAAAGACGCGTATCCCATTCCGTTTGTAAATGACATTCTTGATAGATTACGCAATGCGAAATATCTCAGTTCAATCGATTTAAAAAGCTTTCTGGCAATTGCCCTTGAGTGACGAAAGCAAGGAAAAAACAGCCTTTACTGTCCCAAGGCGCGGATTATTTCAATATAATGTAATGCCGATGGGTTTGGCCAATGCTCCAGGCACATTACAGAGGCTCATGGACTCTATTTTTGATTTTTCATTATCCCAATCGGTATTTGTTTATTTAGATGATATAATTATTATTTCAAGCACATTTAAGGAGCATATTAGAATTTTGAACGAAGTGTATGAGAAGTTGAAAGGCGCTAATTTAACTATTAACAGTTCAAAATGTGAGTTTTGTAAACCAGAGTTACAATATCTGGGATATATTGTGAATAAAGATGGTCTCCGAACTGACCCAGCAAAATTGACGCAATTGTAAATTTTCCTCAACCCAAGACAGCCACTGAAATAAAACGTTTCACCGGTATGTGTTCTTGATATAGGCGTTTTGTTTTGGATTTTGCCACAATTATAGCACCTATTAATGATTTACTAAAGGAAAGAGAAAATCGCAAGCGATTAAATGGACGGACGAGGCTCTTATTTCGTTTGAAAAATTAAAGATGTTCTTACAAAGGCTCCTATTTTAAGGAGTCCTGACTTTTCGAAAGTTTTTCTTTACAATGTGACGCCTCAAATTACGGCGTAGGTTGTGTTTTAACTCAGGAGAAGGAGACGAAGAACATGTAATTGCTTATGCTTCTCGCAGTTTAAATTCAGCAGAGAAAAATTATTCAGTCACAGAACGGGAACTTTTGGCGGTGTGTTTTGCTATTCAAAATTCCGACCATATATTGAAGGAACTCATTTTAAGGTCATTACGGACCATCATTCTTTAATTTGGCTCCACAACTTAAAAGATCCTGCGGGACGTTTAGCTAGATGGAGTGTGAAACTCCAACAATTTGATTTCGAAGTTATCCACAGGAAGGGTAAATTTAATGTGGTACCAGATACATTATCCCGAGCTCCTAGTGGAGCCTATGCTATTAATTCTTTAAATTTTTCTTTACACGAGGTCGAGGATTGGTACAAAACATGTTAAATAATATTAAGGAAAAGCCAGATCTATATCCCGATTGGAGAGTAGAAGATGATAAAATGTATAAGTTTATT
Organism: Platerodrilus igneus; assembly: GCA_036346225.1. NCBI lineage: Eukaryota > Metazoa > Arthropoda > Insecta > Coleoptera > Lycidae > Platerodrilus > Platerodrilus igneus. Next base: position 603,991 of record JARFIW010001137.1, read on the forward strand.
CCGAATAATTTGAATATCAAAGCCAATTTAATTGAGTGGAAGTTAGTAGTGCCGAAATCATGCCGTGCACAAATTTTAAAAGAATGCCATGATGATCCAGTTTCGGCCCATTTGGGTGTATTTAAAACATATACAAAAATCAAAGAGCTCTATTACTGGCCTAAAATGCGGTCATATATTTCTAAATACATTAGTAAATGTGTTACGTGCTGCCAAAGCAAATCCAGCACGTTCAACCATTATGGTTTTATGGGCAAAGAGAAAAAAGTTTCATTTCCGTTTCAATGTTTGTCGATTGATTTAATGGGGCCCTTTCCGCGCTCGAAATTGGGGAATACTTACCTTTTAGTTGTTACTGACTGGTTTACAAAATTCACTTTATTGCATCCCATGCGCAGCGCTTCAACAAAACAAATTTGTAATTACCTGGAAAATTTTGTATTTTTGGTATATGGGGTACCTCAAATTTGTATGATAGATAATGGCCCCAATTTAAAAGTAATTTATTTTCCAATCTCATGACAAATTATAAAATACCTTCGGTTTGGTTTAACGCCAGCTACCATCCTCAAGTTAATTATGTAGAACGCGTTAACAAGGTAATTGAGCTGCCATTCGCAGTTACATTCAAGATTCTCATAAGAATTGGGACGATAATATTCACAAAATTGCCCATGCGCTTCGTAATGCTGTTCATGAATCCACAAAATATTCCCCAACATTTTTAGCTTTTGGACGCACGGTTCCTCTGTCCGGGGAATTCTATAATAAATTAAAGGATTTAAATCCAGAGGATCTAGCAATTGATACTCGAGAACAATTGGTTCAAGACCTTAATGAATTATCGCCCATCTTTAAAGAAGTTCAGAAGAACATACATTTGGCGTATGAACGTAATACGCACTCGTACAATTTAAGGCGCAGACCATTAAATTTCAAAGTAGGGATTTAGTGTGGAAGCGCAATTTTATATTATCAGATGCTTCTAAACATTTCAATAAAAATTAGCCCCGAAGTTCCTAGAAGCAAAGGTGATGGAAGTTTTAGGTTCTACCACTTATAGACTATCTTCCATGGACGGAAAACCGCTAGGGGTGTTCCACGTCCAAGACCTAAAACCTCACTAATATTTTATTTTTATTTTTTCCTTCCGCCAATTTTCTGAAAAGACTCAGTTGTCTTAAACATAATTGCGGTTGGATGTGTTAATTTCTACATTTATTTTTTTTTTTTTTTTTTTCAATTTTCTTGAAATTCCTAAGAGCAATTTCAATTTTTCGAGGGGGGCTGTGTAACATACTGTTTTAATAAGCTCTAATAGTTCTAGTATTCCTAAAAATAGTTAGTTTTCTAGTTTAATTTTAGCATGCTAATTATTAGAATTGTAGCGGCTGCAGGATCACCCAAGTAGCTTCTCAGCGAAGTTCCCAGAAAGATCTAATCCAAGAGTTAATCAATTTTTCTAAAGGCACTTACTTTAAGGGCACTAAACATGTCAAATTAGTCCATATCTATGATTAGATGTCAATCATGCTTTAGGATCCTATTTATGTCAGGGTGGTCTGAAGCAATTTTTCAATTAGCTGAGCACTCAACTAAAATCAATTCTGAGAGCTACGGTTGTAGTTATCTTAGGCATTGACAGTTTTAATTAAAATTAAAGATTTACGACCGGCGCATCCTAAGCCGAGTAAGAGCGTCAAGAAAGGGGTTATTTTCAATTAACCAAAATGTATATAAGGAGGCCAGCCGGTGGGAATCGGGGTTGTTTATTTCCAGACGCGTTAGAGGTTAAAGCTAACGGTTACTAGTGATGTGTTTATTTCTCTGCAGTCAAGTGCGGGCCGTTATGTTTTAAGTTATTTATTTCTCTGAGTAAGTAATTAGTATATGTGATATTACTATGAACTCAAGGCTGTGTTATGCAGCATAAGTCAGTTATTTGTTTAAAAACAGTATTTGTCGACTTCCATAAAATACAATTCCGGGTGAATGCCCAGTTCAAGTAAATTGATCCGTTTTATTATTGCTTTGGAGACCGCATCGTTTTAGAAGGGTCTTCTATTATATTGTGTTTCGACGGTGTCAGAGGTCGTTAATCACTAATCCACGAGACTACCTGAGAATGCAAAGCTCAGGCCCGAAGTCAAGTTACGGTACTATTTGACCCTTGAGAAGGTCGTATTTTTCATGGTGTAGATGACCCCGTGGTTAAAAGGGTCGTCGCACTATGCAAGTTAGTTAGACTAGGGTAGCATTAATAAATTTTTGTTATTGCGGTGTGTACACCTAGAACTGTATCTATTCAAAAATATGTTTGTTAGTTAAGTTTAGTTAAGTTGTGTTTGTGCTAGCCGGAGACTATAAGTGACTTATTTTCTGTTCTGCCATTTTGGTTCATCGCCCACGAACAAAGTGCGACGAGAGCTATTACCGCGATTGGTCCATGGGCCGTTTAATTCCCATGGTGGCGCCCTTTTGTACATAAGGTTATTTACTTTATATTTTGTTATGCATATGTAATTAGTTGAAGTTTTAGTTAGTAGCTCGTTCAATAAAACAATCGAATTTTCGTCTCAGTGTGTTTGTTTAATGAACCCCCCCTTCACCGACTGCTGCAGCTTGCGAGGCAACGTCCCGAAACGTGAGGGTACGATGGTGTTAGAGGTCCTGTTATTTATTATTTATTGTTAATTGGATACCCTCATGCGGTAGGTAAATATTAAAATTACAAAGTGCTTTGCATTCCCTACTCTTTAGCAACAAAGGTAAATTATAAAATTATAATTTTTTTAAATATTATTCGTAATTTATACTTTTGCTGTATAAAGCAAGAGATGAGATGCATTAAAATATCATGTCAAGTTTCCAACTTTAAAACCTATTAGTTAATTTCCTCAATTAAAAGATCTAATTAATTCGTGGAAAATCTTTCTTTTCAATTTCATGATTAATAGCAACAGCACATTCTAATACAGATTGTATAATAATAAAATTATTGATGAATGTCCTTCTTTAAGGGCAAAAAAAAATTAAATTATAGATTGTAAATAAGTTGTTGGGTTTTTTATGTAGCTATAGTTTTTATAAATAAATATAATTTTGTTATCTAGGAGGTCCATTTTGAGCGGCCTGCACCTTGACGACGTTCTAAAATACTAGAACAGGTAGAATGGCTTGCGCGTTTCAATGAGCTAAAGAGCCGAACTATAGGTTTAACCAAATTAGTGGGGTCTTTAGTGAGGAAACAGACTAAGACAGGTCCCCGAAAGAGGGCAGCAGCTTTTTAGGTACTTAGAGTGGCAGAGACAATTGGGATCGGTATGGCATTCTAAGACACACTACTGCGATGTGGAAGGCAACGGGAAACCACCACATTAGCTCCCAAGTACACAGCGTACTCAAATTGTTATTAATGACGATGGCATCCTCTGGGCAAAAAAATTCCTGAGGTAAAATAGTCCCCCATTCGGATCTCCGGGAGGGGACTACTTCGGGGAGGTGATCCAAAAGTATACAAAAAGATCCGTGAACATTCTGCGGATCGGAGCGTGGAATGTCAGAAGTATGAAACAAGTAGGTAAACTAGAGAACCTGAAACTCGAAATGGATAGGTTTGCACTAGACATAGTAGAAATCAGCAAAATTCGCTGGCCAGAGGCGGAGGATTTTTGGAGTGGAGACTTTAGGGTAATTCATACAGGATCAGAGGAAGGAAATTCGGGTGTGGGGATAGTTTTGCGGAAAAAGATAGGACGACGTGTAGAAAACTACTTATAAAAGAACGACAGAGTACTCATGGTTAAATTTAAATCTAAACCAGTAAATACAGTAATAATACAAGTATACATGCCCACTTCTAGCTACAGTGAGGAAGAGGTAGAGGCGATCTACAAAGATATCGAAGACATACTAAGATACGTATAAGGACATGCAAATTTAATAATTACGGGAGATTTTAAGCCTTGGTAGGGAAGGTAGGGAAGGAGCGATAGTAGGTTTATTTGGTTTAGGCACGAGAAACGACAGGGGAAATAGACTGGTAGAATTTTGCGACAAGAACAACTTGACCATCACAAATACATTATTTCAACATTATCATAGAAGACGATACACGTGCAAGAGGCCAGGAGATATAGCAAGATATCAAATAGATTACATTATTGTTAGACAACGGTTTAGAAATGAAGTAAAAAACTGTAGAAGCTACCCGGAAGCAGATATAGACACAGACCACAACATCGTAATTATGAAGGCTGCACTTAAGTTTAAAAATCTGAAAAAAAGGAACGGAAAAAGGCACATTGACTTTGAGAAGCTAAAAGATAGATATATCCACAAAAGTTTTGAAAAAAAGTTAAATGAATTGATGAAAGATATCGGGAAAATTTCTGATACTAAAGAAGTAAAAACAGAATGGAATGCTATTAAATCCAGCCTAGACATGGCGGCCAAAGATATTCTGTGGTATACACAAAAAGAAAATAAGAAACCATGGATAACAAAGGATATCAAAAATTTAATAGAGGAAAGACGAAAATACAAAAATAGATCAGTTGAAACAGGAAAACAGAGATACAAAGCCATAAAATGGGCAATTATTCGCAAATGCAGGAAAGCTAAAGAACAATGGGCTGATGAAAAGTGCAAAGAGGTGCAAACTAAGATGGAAATAGGAAAGACAGACGAAGCATACAAATTAATTAGAATGAATTTTAGGGATATAAAACCATATAGCAAAAATATAAGGGACGCGGAAGGAAACGTCATTATAGAAAATGTAGAGAAAGTAGCTAGATGGCAGGAATATGTAGAATTTATATTCAGGAGAGGAACTAACAGCATTACAACAGGAATCAGACATTGAAAACGATGACTTGGGATATCTTTACTTAGAAACGTGTTTGTATTAGCATTAAACAGTCTGAAAAATGGTACGGCGCCAGGTACAGATAAGGTGCAAGCAGAAACTCTTAAACCGCTGGTAGTAACAGTAACAAAACGCCCCTCCAGACTGTAAGCTATATGTATGAGACAGGCGAGATACCCAAAGATTTCAAACGTAATATCATAGTAACTATACCAAAAAAAGGCGCGGATAGATGTGAAAATTTTCGAATAATAAGTTTGACAGCACACGTTTCAAAAATATTAACTAGAATTATACAAAGACGAATAGAAAAACGAGCTGAAGAAATACTGGGAAAAGATCAATTTGGGTTTAGGCGCAACAGGGGAACACGGGAGGCTATTTTAGCTCTGAGGGTGATAATGGATAAAACAATAGAGAAGGGAGAAAGCGTATATATAGGGTTTGTAGATCTGGAAAAAGCATTTGATAATGTAAAATGGAAAAAAAATGTTTGAAATACTCAAAAAGATTGGAATGAGTTTTAGGGACGGACGGATAGTACATAGCTTATACAAAGAGCAAACGGCGGTAATAGAATTAGAGCAAAAAAGTAGAGAAGTAAATATTAGGAAAGGGGTGAGACAGGGATGTGCCATATCCTCATTAATTTTTAACTTGTACATAGAAGAGGCAATGAATACTGTCAAATGCAGGAGGCTTTGCAGATGATATAGCGGTATTGGCATCTAAAGAGTTAGAAGTTGCTCTTAATGAAATGGAAAAGGTTCTAACGGAGAGATATGGTATGAAAATTAACAAAAATAGAACTAAAGTTTTAGTATGTAAAAGAGGGGAAGATAAATCGAAAACAAGAATACAAATAAGGTACGAGAACTTACAAGAGGTTAATGATTTCTGTTATCTAGGAAGTCAAATAACGCAAGATGGAAAAAGCACAAAAGATATAAAGCAAAGATTAGCACAAGGTCGTGCTACATTTAACAAGAAAAAGCAACTACTGTGCTCAAATACCACAAAAATAGAAACAAGGAAAAGATTGCTTAAAACATATGTGTGGAGCACAGCACTGTATGGCTGTGAAGACTGGACAGTAGGAGTAGCAGATAAGAATAAGGTAGAAGCCTTTGAAATGTGGTGCTACAGACGTATGATGAAGATATCATGAGCAGACAAAGTTAAGAACAACGAGGTACTAGAAATGGTAGGGAAAGAAAGAAGTATGTGGAAAACAGTAATAAATAGGAGAGATAGGATGATAGGTCACATACTAAGACATGAGGGTATAGTGCAGAATATATTAGAAGCAGAGATAGGAAAAATGAGAAGTAGAGGTAGACCTAGGTTAGACTACTGCACACAGATAGTGAAAGATGTAAGCTGTGAGAATTTCAGGGAAATGCGTAGGCTAGCTCAGAATAGATATCAATGGAGATACGCTTCCAACCAGACGCAAGATGGAAAAACTAATGACATAAATAATAACTGCACTTAAACATGGTGATTACTATAAACAGCTACAGATATTGGTTTTGCAATACTCTCAACTAATATTAATTGTGCGAAAGGAGTTACTGGAAAACTATTAATACGACAAATGTCTAAGTGTTGGGGGATCATTGACAGCCACAGGCTGCTTATCCCCCTTCACATACCACTGAATCTAGGTAAAATAGGGCATATAATTAGAAAACAATAGCAGAGAATTGAGCTGTATATAGGCTGTTGTGAGAATTGCAGGGAACTGGGTAGGCTAGTTCAGAACATAAATAAGCTGAAGTACAAGTCCAATCAGTTTCAAGCCTACTGGAATGTTGTGCTTTAGATGTATGAGGATGGTAGCATGAATAGACAAAGTTAATATTCTATAGGAACACTGTGGCACGATTTAAATAAAATTAAATAAAAACCCTTAACCACAAAAAATATTTAAATTACTAGATACGTATTTCGACCACTATGTGGTCATCATCAGTAAAAAAAAATTAGCTGTTGTTCTGGAACACTTCAGAGGATATTCTCCTCACCACTTAGGCTGAAGTGAACCTTTCCAACCTATAATTTACTATATTGTTGCTTTAAACACTATCGAGGATATTCTCCTCACCCGCAGGCTGGTGTTCTCAACAACAAACAAGTGAATTGTGACATTATAACTTAAATCTACTTAATTTATACTAATTCTAAATCTACTGAAGCGGAACCAACTAATCTTGCTTTCTCATTGGTTGTTGACCAATAGGGAAAGCAAAGTAGATGACTCTATTGGCCCTTTATCGGTGTTTAAGAGGGGTCCTTTATGTTTAACAATTTTAATTGATTCATAGGCATTTAAGGAGGAAAACGTTGGTACCGCTTTTAACAATTTAACATTTTAACAATTTTAACGGGGTGGCTGGTTTCAAATATATGTTTGGCGACCTGAAACCTTTCATATTTACCATATTTGAAGTGAGCAATGTGTTCTTTAAATCTTGTTGTTATATTCCTCTTGGTCTGACCAATATATTTTTGAAAACACCCTGGCCCTGCACAACTAATTTCATAAATCCCCGACTTTTGCAATTTTTCCACCTTGTCTTTTGGATTACCTAGCAAATCTTTAATTTTATTAGTATTAGTGAAAGCAATTTTGAAATTATACTGTTTGAATATTTTATCAAGACCCTTTGTGGTTTTGTGAAACGGAAGTTTAACATATTTAACATTATCGTTAGAGGTGGTTGATTGCAAAGTCGTTGATTTACGGATGTTTATACTATTTTTACACTTTCTAAAAATATTATCTAGAATATCAGAAGAGAAACCATTGTAATTCGCTATTTGTTTAATAAGAGCAAATTCCTTATTAAATCTGTTTTTATTTAAAGGGAAAATCAATAATCTATTAATTAAAAAGTTAAATGAAGCCAACTTATGTTGTATGCTATGATTAGAGGAAGACAAAATAAAGCGATTTACATTGGTTTCTTTTCTATAAATGTCAAATTCTAATTTATTACCATTTCTAATTACTAATGTATCTAAAAAGGGTAATTGTCCATTATTCTCTAGTTCATATGTAAATTTTATGCTTTGAAATTTTGAATTCATTTGTTTAAGAAAATCATCAACATTTGATTTAGAAGTGTCAAAACTGCAAAATATCATCCACGTACCTTAACCATATTCTTGGGAAGTATTTGGAGTTTTCTTTTAACTCGGTTTCAAAACGAGACATAAATAAATTTGCTATGAAAGGTGATAAGCTATTGCCATTGCTGTGCCTTCATGTTGTTCGTACAACTTGTTGTTGAATTGAAAACAGTTCTGGGACATGCAATGCGAAACAAGCTTGATATAGTCCTCAACTTTATCATCATCAATATCACTATCTATAAGAACATCCTTTAAATATGTTAAAGTACGTGGTATTGGAACACTAGGAATAATGAACTGACATCAAATGAAATTAAGATTTCGTTCTCTTCTAATGTGATATTTTTAATTTTATTAATGAACTCTAAAGAGTTTTGTACAGACAAACTATTAAACTTTAAATTCTTAAATTCATTTGACAGCCATCGTGATAAATAGTAAGTCGGTGAGTTGATACCTGAAACTATTGGTCTCATCGATTTATTATTTTGTGAATCTTTGGTAAACAGTAAAGTTTTGGCATTTCAGGATTTGAAATTTTAATTTTAATTTTAGTGTGGGCGAAATTAGGTTTGGACATTCTTTCAAAACAGACTCTGTTGATTTAATCATTTTATTTAAAGGAACTTCATTTTACGTTTTTGACTATTGGTCTGTAAGGACCCTCAGACAGCAAAGTCTCTACTCTATCAACATAGTCTTGTTTATCCAGAATAACCAACCTATTCCACTTATCAGCCTTTAAATAATAACAATTCTTTTGTCGTAAATCTTTAATAATCAGATGATCTTTCCTTGTTTGTTCTGAGGCATTCTTTGCGCAAGTGCGTAAGTTGTTCGAAAGTTGAATTTTGCACGCGTTTCTAATAAAGTTTTTTGAATTGTCATCTAATTTTGAAATGGATTTTTCAATGCCAGCAATAATGTCTTCCAAAGGAGTTTTCAAATGATCTACTCCAAATTTTAGGCCTCGATCAAGGAAAGTCAACTCTTCATTATTAAAGATTTTCGACGATTCGTTGACAACTATTGACTCTAATGGAGGTGAAGTAATTTCCAGTTTTTTAGGAGGTACATTGACATTGTGTTTCTTTAAAAGAAACTTCAACTTAGTGTTTTGACTATTAATTTTGTTTAACAATTTATGATTGTTGACTTCAAAAACAAATCTCTGGAAATTATTCCATTCCTGAAAACCGGACTCGGATAAATTGCACGTTAGTGCTAGGTGCGATTTATACGTTTCCAGTTCCAATATACTAAGCTTACTGTACAGATATTTTATTTCCAAATTAAGCCACTTATCTTTTGCAAAATTGATTATTGCGTTACTACGTTTACAATTACTGCTGATTTTTACGTTAATGAAATTTGGAAAAACTTTGTGGGCTTTACAACTTTTAGAAATCGAATATCTGCTTTTACAAAACTAATTTTAAGAGCTAAGCTCCGATACCTATTAAGTTCCGAAGACCGGGAAGTCATAGTTAATAATCTATAGGAACACTGTGGCACGATTTAAATAAAATTAAATAAAAACCCTTAACCACAAAAAATATTTAAATAACTAGATACGTATTTCGACCACTATGTGGTCATCATCAGTAAAAAAAAAAAAATTAGCTGTTGTTCTGGAACACTTCAGAGGATATTCTCCTCACCACTTAGGCTGAAGTGAACCTTTCCAACCTATAATTTACTATATTGTTGCTTTAAACACTATCGAGGATATTCTCCTCACCCGCAGGCTGGTGTTCTCAACAACAAACAAGTGAATTGTGACATTATAACTTAAATCTACTTAATTTATACTAATTCTAAATCTACTGAAGCGGAACCAACTAATCTTGCTTTCTCATTGGTTGTTGACCAATAGGGAAAGCAAAGTAGATGACTCTATTGGCCCTTTATCGGTGTTTAAGAGGGGTCCTTTATGTTTAACAATTTTAATTGATTCATAGGCATTTAAGGAGGAAAAAGTTGGTACCGCTTTTAACAATTTAACATTTTCTAGTTTAACGGGGTGGCTGGTTTCAAATATATGTTTGGCGACCTGAGACCTTTCATATTTACCATATTTGAAGTGAGCAATGTGTTCTTTAAATCTTGTTGTTATATTCCTCTTGGTCTGACCAATATATTTTTGAAAACACCCTGGCCCTGCACAACTAATTTCATAAATCCCCGACTTTTGCAATTTTTCCACCTTGTCTTTTGGATTACCTAGCAAATCTTTAATTTTATTAGACTGTTTGAATATTTTATCAAGACCCTTTGTGGTTTTGTGAAACGGAAGTTTAACATATTTAACATTATCGTTAGAGGTGGTTGATTGCAAAGTCGTTGATTTACGGATGTTTATCCTATTTTTACACTTTCTAAAAATATTATCTATAATATCAGAAGAGAAACCATTGTAATTCGCTATTTGTTTAATAAGAGCAAATTCCTTATTAAATCTGTTTTTATTTAAAGGGAAAATCAATATTCTATTAATTAAAAAGTTAAATGAAGCCAACTTATGTTGTATGCTATGATTAGAGGAAGACAAAATAAAGCGATTTACATTGGTTTCTTTTCTATAAATGTCAAATTCTAATTTATTACCATTTCTAATTACTAATGTATCTAAAAAGGGTAATTGTCCATTATTCTCTAGTTCATACGTAAACTTTATGCTTTGAAATTTTGAATTCATTTCTTTAAGAAAATCATCAACATTTGATTTAGAAGTGTCAAAAACTGCAAAAATATCATCCACGTACCTTAACCATATTCTTGGGAAGTATTTGGATAAGGGGAATAGGTTGGTTATTCTGGATAAACAAGACTATGTTGATAGAGTAGAGACTTTGCTGTCTGAGGGTCCTTACAGACCAATAGTCAAAAAACGTAAAAATGAAGTTCCTTAAAATAAAATGATTAAATCAACAGAGTCTGTTTTGAAAGAATGTCCAAACCTAATTTCGCCCACACTAAAATTAAAATTAAAAATTTCAAATCCTGAAATGCCAAAACTTTACTGTTTACCAAAGATTCACAAAAATAATAAATCGATGAGACCAATAGTTTCGGGTATCAACTCACCGACTTACTATTTATCCCGATGGCTGTCAAATGAATTTAAGAATTTAAAGTTTAATAGTTTGTCTGTACAAAACTCTTTAGAGTTCATTAATAAAATTAAAAATATCACATTAGAAGAGAACGAAATCTTAATTTCATTTGATGTCAGTTCATTATTCCTAGTGTTCCAATACCACGTACTTTAACATATTTAAAGGATGTTCTTATAGATAGTGATATTGATGATGATAAAGTTGAGGACTATATCAAGCTTGTTTCGCATTGCATGTCCCAGAACTGTTTTCAATTCAACAACAAGTTGTACGAACAACATGAAGGCACAGCAATGGGAAATAGCTTATCACCTTTCATAGCAAATTTATTTATGTCTCGTTTTGAAACCGAGTTAAAAGAAACTCCAAATACTTCCCAAGAATATGGTTAAGGTACGTGGATGATATTTTGCAGTTTTGACACTTCTAAATCAAATGTTGATGATTTTCTTAAACAAATGAATTCAAAATTTCAAAGCATAAAATTTACGTATGAACTAGAGAATAATGGACAATTACCCTTTTAGATACATTAGTAATTAGAAATGGTAATAAATTAGAATTTGACATTTATAGAAAAGAAACCAATGTAAATCGCTTTATTTTGTCTTCCTCTAATCATAGCATACAACATAAGTTGGCTTCATTTAACTTTTAATTAATAGAATATTGATTTTCCTTTAAATAAAAACAGATTTAATAAGGAATTTGCTCTTATTAAACAAATAGCGAATTACAATGGTTTCTCTTCTGATATTCTAGATAATATTTTTAGAAAGTGTAAAATAGGATAAACATCCGTAAATCAACGACTTTGCAATCAACCACCTCTAACGATAATGTTAAATATGTTAAACTTCCGTTTCACAAAACCACAAAGGGTCTTGATAAAATATTCAAACAGTATAATTTCAAAATTGCTTTCACTAATACTAATAAAATTAAAGATTTGCTAGGTAATCCAAAAGACAAGGTGGAAAAATTGCAAAAGTCGGGGATTTATGAAATTAGTTGTGCAGGGCCAGGGTGTTTTCAAAATATATTGGTCAGACCAAGAGGAATATAACAACAAGATTTAAAGAACACATTGCTCACTTCAAATATGGTAAATATGAAAGGTCTCAGGTCGCCAAACATATATTTGAAACCAGCCACCCCGTTAAAATTGTTAAAATGTTAAATTGTTAAAAGCGGTACCAACGTTTTCCTCCTTAAATGCCTATGAATCAATTAAAATTGTTAAACATAAAGGACCCTCTTAAACACCGATAAAGGGCCAATAGAGTCATCTACTTTGCTTTCCTATTGGTCAACAACCAATGAGAAAGCAAGATTAGTTGGTTCCGCTTCAGTAGATTTAGAATTAGTATAAATTAAGTAGATTTAAGTTATAATGTCACAATTCACTTGTTTGTTGTTGAGAACACCAGCCTGCGGGTGAGGAGAATATCCTCGATAGTGTTTAAAGCAACAATATAGTAAATTATAGGTTGGAAAGGTTCACTTCAGCCTAAGTGGTGAGGAGAATATCCTCTGAAGTGTTCCAGAACAACAGCTAATTTTTTTTTTTTTACTGATGATGACCACATAGTGGTCGAAATACGTATCTAGTAATTTAAATATTTTTTGTGGTTAAGGGTTTTTATTTAATTTTATTTAGACAAAGTTAATAACAAATTGGTTGTAGAAATAGTAGAGGAATAAAGATATCTGTGGAAAACGAAAAAATAGGTTAAATAGAAGGACAGGATACGTTCTAAGACATTTCTGGGGAATAGTATGGAATATATTACAAGCAGAGATAGGAAAAGATAGGTAGAGGTAGACCTAGATCAGACTTTTGCACACAGATAGGGATAGATGCAAACTGAGCAAGTTTCAGTGGAATATATAGGTTGGTTTAGACTAGGAAACAATCACCGTACGCGTGCAACCAGTTCTAGGAATGGAGACCTAGTGATGATGATGATGATGATGATGTTATCTAAGATTTATTATAATTTGTTATGCACTTTGGAGCACAGCACAATACGTCTGTGAAACCTGGACAGTAGGAGAAGCGGAAAAGAAAAAGATTAAAGCATTTGAAATGTGGTGCTACAGACGATTGATGAAGATATCATGGACAGACAAAGTTAAGAACAAAGAGATGTTAGAAATAGTAGGGAAAAAAGGAAATATGTGGAAACAGAAAAATATTCGAGACTGGATGATAGAACATATTCTAAAGCATAAGGGAATAGACTGGGTTGTATTGGAAGCGGAGAAAGGAAAAAGAAAGGCAGAGGTAGACCTAGATTAGTCTATTGCACACAGATAATGAAAGATGTGTCGGCTGTGTGAATTTCGGGGAAATATGTAGGTTAACGCAGAATAGAAAACAAGGGAGGTGCACTTTCAACTAGTTCCAGAACTGAAAACTTAATAATGATGGTGTATTGGAATTTGTAAAGTTAATTATATTTTATTTATATTTAGATTATGTTATTGTAATTCTTATAATTAAGTAATATATTTGCTAATGTGTAACTTATTGTATTATTTCTTATGTAATATATTTATTAGTGATGGACGAGACCGAGACCGAGACCATGGTCTCGGTCTCGACATCATTGGTCTCGGTTTCGACTCGAGAGTCTCGACTTGGTCTCGGTCTCAACTTATACAATTAAGGTTAACCTTAGTTATACAGAGTGAGTCACGGAAAATACCATAGAGTTTTATAACGAAGCAGTGTATATATTCAATTTTTTTTTATAATAGGTTTATGTAGGTTCGAAAAGACTACATTTTAAAAATATTTTGAAAATATACTGTGTGTTCCAACAAAGAGTAACATATCAAAGTTATGTTTTTTCTTATAGAACACTCTATTTTTCGTCGCATTTTTGAATTGTATGTGGAAAATAAATTAGACTTTCATATTGGCTTCCTATATCTAAATACAAAGCGTTTTGATTTATTTCGCTTTTACTAAAATTCTAAAGGTTTCGTAAAAATTAAATAACTCTAAAATTAATTCACCTCAACAAATTCGTTTTAACCCTTAATATTAGATTGTACCCTTCACCGATCAAGTAACTTACTGAAATCAAATTCATTACAGGGTGTTAAGAAACTTCAGTTTCCGTATTGCAGGCACTTTCAAAGTATAATAACGTTGCTGTTTTAAATGGAACACCCTGTATTTTATCGGTTAATCTTATAGTAATTTTAATTAAGTTTTAAACTGTATTAGGGTTGCCTATACCTATCTCTTCGAACTTTGACGTAATTTGCAAATTTCTGAAATTTAACCTGAATTTTCATTCTTGCAATATTATTTTTGACTTAATTTTAATTTATGCAACAGTCGGTATTTTACCGTCATCCACATTTGCATAGATACCACTAAATAATTACTTACCTCATAGCTGTATTTGTACCAACGAAGTTTAGTCACCAAATCCAAACTTGTATTCATTTCATCCGAGCACTTGTTGCAAAACATGTGTTCTCGTGTCAAAAATAAACTGCTCCAACAAACAAAAATAAACTCATATAACTTTTTTACGCACAGATAGTTCGTTACCGCGATGCAAATAACTGAATATAAAAATTTGCACTAACAGTACACACCTTCGTACATGTAGGAATCTTCATCGGAAACTTTCAAGGGTGTTCAAAATTTATTGTCTAAATTTAAACTAAATCTGGCGCAATTTGATGGAGCACGACTATGCTCTATTTTAAAATATATACAAAATTTGTATAGTCTCTAATTCAACAATATCATCTATTATACATCGATATATTTAGTACATCATAATATAAAAAATTATTTTCGGTGGTACTGTTTAGGACACAGCCATGGCCTAACCTTAATAAATTAAGAATGAGAAGCACATATTACATGCATGGAGTGAATACTTGTAGTGTTAATATACACGAAGACGAAGTTACAACGCACACTAAAAGGGGTAGATTTATTACACCCATTACGTAAGACACTTAAACACAATTATAAAATTTTCGTTCGGCGACTTAATCACTGCAGCACACCAGCACTATCTCACTAAATGATATAAAACGACCTAGATAGAAGCAGTATATTGAATATAAGATCCGCGGTAATTTATTAATACGCGTAAATATTTGGCGATATTGATAGAAAAGCGAGGTATTTTGGAATTTCTAAAACTAGACTAAGAAAATAGTTTTTACTGGTCTTCTAAACGATTTTAATCAAATGCAATATCAACAGGCGTTCTATTGTTTAGTAGATTTTACTGTACATTTGGAAAACCAAAACAAGAGAATTATTAAATGAAATGAAAAAAATCTTCAAAAGAATTGCAGAAAACTACCCGAGAAATTATTGCGAAGGTAACAAACGACAATGGATAAGTTCTTGTCGCTCTTAATCCTACTGATTTAATGAAGAGCACAATTAAAAAAAAACAAGATAAAATTCAAATGCTCCTTGCGTTTTTCAGTCTTTTCAACTTGAATATTTCTAAAAAGTTTGTGAACACATGGAAAAATCTATCTACTATCATCGGATTTGGGCAAAAATATTCTAGCATAAATTCTTTACATCGAAGAGTTATTACACTTTTAATATTGAATCCTTTTATATAGTAAGTGTTCCTGTTTAATCGATGCGTAGTTGGTAGTAAATCTATAATTTATAAGTAAATAAATTCTACCCGTTTTTTACTCGATTCGCAGCATGACCTCATACACTTCGCAAAATAGGGAGATGTTTGGGTTTTGGAATAAACTTTGCACTCCAACTCATAGCGGCATTTCTCTTAAACACGTAGGTGTAGCCTCAAGTTTTATTACTCTCAAAACTGTAGTACTTGTACAAATTTGTAAAGATCTAACTATTATTAATGGCGGGGTAAATTGGCTGGCTGAGGCATGAAGTCATATTTTGATAATAGGTCATTAATCTCTGACGTCACATACCACGCTTAAATTGTATACAAAGTGTTAAAAACGTTAAATACAGAGTATTGTAAAAGTTTCTTTTTTAAGACGCTAACTCTAAAGTCACGGCGATCACCTTTGACAAGACTGTCATTTTGACACTATTGCTTACGTCACGGCGGCCATCTCTGACACAAGGGTCACGTTGACACTTTTTTGCTTATGTTACTATTTTTTGAGAAAAAAGTTTGTTGGTGCGTATGGTTAGCAAACGAATGCGGTAACCATTACACCATACAGAAAATCAATAATAGTTTACGTCACAGTATACCCTTTTTATTGTTAGAAACCATAGTTTGCAATTACATATTCGACTTTCGTAATGTTTTATACTAAACTGTTGGAAAATAAAAGTCCATATGAATCATTTCAACAACCTATGACGCCACGCTCCTACCCCGCACGTCACAAAAGTTATATATATATATATATATATATATATATATATATATATTGTCGTGGAAATTATAGGTTAAGAAGGATAGATAGGTCTAGATAATAAATTTTTAACGACTGTGTATATAGAAAATAGGAACAATTTTTACGCGCCAAATTAATTAGTTGTGACATTGAAAACGGACGGATAATAAGATATTTTTTTATTTCTAAATCAGAATGTTAAATTTGCATAACGTGTAGAAGCTTTGGAGCTTTAATATTTTAAATCAAGCGCATCGAATAATAAACGGAGTTTTTGGGTATAGAAAATCAATAATCTAAACGTATATTTTCCATTTAACTAAACTAAACGTTTGTTTACACAAATCCCAAGAAACTTTAAAACTCGGAATAATAATTTCAAACGGACAGTTTGCTTCATAGAAACACCTGATAGTTAAAATAACGAGTTCAAAGAACTGAAATAAACGTTGTGATAAAATTCTGTAGAATCATATTTAACGGTCGATGTACAAGCTACTAAAATAACAGATGTTTTGAAGGCAAAGTAAGACGAAATATCCGTCATGTAAAACAGACAGAGAGTACGTATAATAAAATGTGGGTTAAAATACTCGTCTAAAGTACACGGTAGGTTTGAAGGTCAACCACAATATCGATTTTCTGTTGCTTGAGTGGGATTCTAAAAGAGACAATAAATATGGGTTAAACGAGGAAAGGTAGCTAGGGGTTGGACGTTAAAAACGGGGGAAAGAAATATGGTTGGTCGAATGCTAGAAATTTTGAGAAGCTCGCAACGGTTATATGTTGTTGAACAAAGTTTCAATGTAAAAGCATGGTGGACTGGGAATTTTCGGATTTAGAAGTTTGTTACGTATAAAATTTGTAAAATCAATTATGAAAAATAAGCTTTTCGACGGAAATAGGGTCCGTGAGGGGTGTACAAAATCATAGATGTACACTAGGAAAGATAGTAAAGCTCTCTTACTTTTTACTGATTCTCGTACGTCGCTTATTCGTTGACTTATAATACAACATTCTAATTTAAAAGTGTGTAAAACGCTGTTAGTAACGTACATCTATCATGTATTAAAAGTGTGGTTTGCACAAATGGGTGCTGGCTTATAGACGATGCTGTTACTACACGCAACGATCTAATGAAAGAATGGTACTAGAGTAAGCGAGTTGAGAAGTTTGAGACAAGAATGCGTGAAGTGTAGCAATTACGGAAGGTTAAGCTTGGCTGAGACAATCATCGGGGTAGAAACACTGAAGGCGTTTGCAGAGATTTGAATAGCGAGTGAAAATGAGTTGAATCTATGTATAACAACGAAGTGTATGGACACAACGACGAGGGTTTTGGAACACATCTTCAGAGGTAACGATGGAGGAAGCTTACTCCAGGTAACGAAATTAATTTCTTGCTTTTGCTTGAACATTTGTGCTGGTATTTTGTGCTTGAGTGATTTGACTTATTGGGAGTGTATTTTATTACCATAAAAACTCATTTGAAGGGGTGTATGTAAAGGACAATTGATATTTATTATTTAAAAATATTAATAAATGACATAAAAATTTTATTGTAAAAAGTAAACGGGTCTTTAAGTTTGTTTTGAACAAAGATGCGATGTTTATAAGAATTTGGAGTAACTGGGTTTATACTGAGCTCACCATAAGACCAGAATAAAAGTCAATTTAGGGTTGCACGACGGGCCCATCTACTCGTCTAAAATAAAATAGAAATCATGAAATTTTAAACGGTTTAAGGATTGAGATTGTAACATTTTATGAAACTGCGGATACAAATGTGTAAATATTTTCTTGGTAATGGAAACTTGTTAATATGTGTAAATAAAAAGGTTGTATGTCTTGTTGCATTATTTGAGTAGTAATTCTATTTGACTGTATATGTGAGAAAGAGTGAACTTAGAATGGTAGGTAGCCAGGAAGAAGCAGATTTTAGAGCTAGCGGGGTGTGCAGAAACAACGCTGGGACTCGAAGGCGATCCTGATATTTTAAGAGTAAATCGACTGCAATATATATATCAAAGAATGGAATTTATTGGCAAGTGACTCAATATTAGCCACAAGGGCATCCTGTCGACGCGTTTCGCCCTAATTGGGGCTCATCAGGACAGGAATAGCAAAGATGTAATATTTAACACGAACACATTATGGGAAGTACAGCATCACCTAGCCCACAATTTGTGCCTTCGTGCTGTTTCACCTGACTTTGAAGGTTTTTATCAACAGTCGGCACGGAGGAGATCCGGTTCAACTGCCTTTTTCCATAGCCAAAGATTATAATTATAAAGAATAAGTAAATTTAATGAGCCTAAAATAATATCAAAGAATGGAATTTATTGGCAAGTGACTCAATATTAGCCACAAGGACATCCTGTCGACGCGTTTCGCCCTAACTGGGGCTCATCAGGACAAGAGTAGCAAAGATGTAATATTTAACACGAACACATTATGGAAAGTACAGCATCATCTAGCCTTCGTACTTTGCTACTCCTGTCCTGATGAGCCCCAATTAGGGCGAAACGCGTCGACAGGATGCCCTTGTGGCTAATATAGAGTCACTTGCCAATAAATTCCATTTTTTGATATTATTTTAGACTCATTAAATTACAAAAGTAATAAGTTTTTACATCGCAACTTCTGAAGTAAGAGGCTTTCTTTGACACAACTGTTACTTTGATTCTTTTTTACTTGCCACGGCGGTCATTTCTGACGACTCTCACTTTGACATACCTGCCATTTTGACGGTGGCAACTTGTGACTCAAACTATTACTTTGACACACCCTTTTGCCTTTGATAAAAACAATTTTTGCGTCACAAATGTCATTTTATCAACCCGTTATTTTTTCTACGTCAAAATTCAATTTATCCCGTATATCTATGTCTGCAATTTTAACGTCACAACTATCATTTTTACGCATCCGTCATTTATGCTTGCGTTACTATTCTTTACGAGAAAACTTGGTTGGTGCAGGTTTCGAACCCTGATCGCCTGGTTAACAACCGAGAGCAGTACCATTGCACCATACAGACAATCAAACATACTATTGTAATTGCATTACTTACATCTACTTTTTGTTTAATCATACAATGCAATTTGTATTGAAAACATATCGAACACATTGGGATGCCTATCTAAATAAGTTTTTGCAAGAGATGTAATTATTTTTATTTTGTTTAAATAAGAAACATCGTTTAAATGTATTACAATAAAAGTCATGAATGGATATGTATGTTTAAATCGACATCATAGTGTAACATGTCCTTGATTTAACATGCTCACGTATACACGAAAAAATATGACTACGTACAGAAGCTAATTAATCGGGTGTGTGTTGGTGTACAATATATTTTCTAAGCCGGTCAGTACCTTTTTTAATTGTCGTAACAGGTAATTTATGTGCTTACTCCGCATGTTGATATCTTTAGTTAACTATTCTTACAAATAATTTTCCGTACACAACATCACTTTTACTGTTAAAACCTCAGTTGAATTCGACTCTCCTAACTTTTTGTTAAGGTAATTTATATCTGGTAAAAGAAATCATTTATATGTAAACAAATTCGATGTGCATTTGTAAGGTTAAAACACACGGTTCAGACAGAAACAGAAAGTAAGCACCCGCACGCATCACAAATGCGTTTAAAAAGATAAAGAAAATTTAGAAAGACCTGGGTAACTACAAACGCGGAGAGTGGAGTGATTAACATAGACAAAGATAGGACATTTCCATCGAATTTTTATTTACAATAAAAGTATAAATTTCTATTTAAAACAAAAACAAAAGAAATATTCTGTGATCTATAATCTTTATAAAGTGTTTCCTATCTTTATATTTCATTCGTGTAGTTGTTCAGATTTCTATAGATCTTTATATAAAGATATTGATTAGGGTGTTACGAGATAAATATAGAACCACCTTAATTTCTCTCAAAAGTTATTCATAGATGTAGTTTTTCCGTATTAGAAATAAATACTTCTAGAGACTTCCGAACTAACTATGAACTTCAGCGGGATGAGACGAACAGGGAGGTTTTTATAAATACGGAATTGCCAGGCGCCACTAGACTTAAAGATTTAATATAAGCAAAACAGCGTTACTAAAGAGAGTGTAGGAATTTTTGTATCAATTATACTATACACATAAAGTACACATGTTAAGATTGTTAAGTTATGCAATATTATTTCAGAATGAAAAAATAACTATATGTTAAATTTCAATTAGATCATAGGTTGCATCTGAATAAGGAATATACCTTTATCTAAAATTTTAATCGTAAGGTTACTTTCTTAATAAACGGTTATGTTAGTAAATATAACAAAAAGTCTAAATGAAGAAATATATGTTTATCTATTAAAAATTATTCTCTTGTTGTTACATGTATTTACAATTCTAAATTAAGTGTTCTTTAAGTAATGTTAACTGAAGATGGAATTTATGTCAAGTTATACTGTTTCATTTAAAATGTCTGGGTTCTATCTTAACTTGAAGCTAAAATCCCAGTGTACAAGATTATCCATATTATGTTAAATCTTCATTTGACGTTAGAATATTTGTTTTCAAGGTTCATTTTTATTGTTAATTGTGGAACGCCGATGAAGTCGATTACAAATTATTCAAAACGTATTTGTTTCATGTCGTAAAGTAATTTAAAACATGCAACTCTGCTTTGAATCTTACATGTTCGATTTACTTAAGAATAAATTATGAATTTCTGAATACTGAATCTCACATCTTACATATTGCTTGGTTTAAAGAATAACGGATGATTCGTTGGTGTTCAGTTCCTGTTTATATACAAAAATTTTAAATACGTCACATTTTTCTATTTTATTCGAGATTTATTTAAAAATAATAGTCAACCTGGGTAATGTAATATTTAAGAGAATGTCATATTTTAATAGGATAATTAATGTAAAGCTATGATTTATGTTTATTGTACTCGCTGTCTATGCTTTTCTAATGCACGAAGTTAAAGTTCGCAGTCTCCTTCTTTCTTATTGTAATACGTAAAACTATTAAACCGCATTATCTAACTTCTATGGATTTTAATGTCTGCGGGTTTCTTGAATCGGAGCGTTTATTCATTGATTGAAAATAATGAACTTAATGTCCGCGGGTTCCTTGAATCAAAGCGTTTATTCATTCTTTGCAAATAATTAACTTATTCACGGTTTTTAAAACATTCTAAGATGACGTAATCGAAAATTTTAAATGTTTTGTTTGAAACTCATTTTTAATCTACACCATTTTATGCTTTATAAATGTAATAAGACTTGTTCTAGACAATATTTTATACACAAAAAATGCCTTGCTTCTATGAAGATGCATTAAAGCTCGCAATTAGTTATAACGCTTATTATGGCATTCTTAATGATTACTTTGCATTCTAATAAAGTACGAATTTCAGTATTTTTAAACGCGTTTTAGGGTACCTATTAAGAGAATTATTTTTACGGCTGAATGAATTAATTTAAAAATTAGGCTTTTAAGTTCACGTTGATTTCGCGATCCTTTTACACTCTGCAACAAATGCAATACACGGAGTTTAATTACATAATTAATACGCTTATTTTTATACAGGGTAGAACAATTAAATTATGGTAAATATGAATTTTTCCCGTTTTCTTCTCTATGGAGAAGTTTTTTCGTAGAATAACCTCCCGTGATCTTCTTAGCACATCAATATATTATATGTAATATTTCACTTTTCTTTATATACCAATCATGAATGTCCAAATATTTGTTTGACAAAGTTAATGTACATAATCTTTAAATTTTTGTCTACGCTTCTTTAGAAATTGTATTTGAGGTTAACGCATTCTTATTGGTAGATAAGTTGTTCCGGTAACGCTACAGATAACGTGTGTGCAATGAGATTGTAAGTTGTAGTAGGCGGATGGACAGGTTTGTTCATTCATTCTTTCTTATGATATTAGTCACTAGTAACTCAACAAAAATGACTTTAATCCAATTTGACTGATGCCGTATTGCAATTAATTTTTAGGTTCCGGTCAAACACGTGACGTTCTCAGCAATTGAAGGTATTCATTCCTGATTATTGATGGTTGAAGAATGGTTCATCACTTTAAGTTTAAAACGTATCGTTGCACGTGGCGCATGTAGAATTTGTTTGATTAGCCAGCACGCATAATAACTAGTTTATAGAGATAGAGCTTTAGAATGCAAGGAATAAAGTTTGATTACATTTGTAATGAAAACACGCAATATTTGCTGATTGGGTCAACATCCGTTATTTGTACGTTGCCCGATGTCTTCCAGTGCTTTGTCCTGAAGAACATACTCATATAATTTATGTATTTAATTGTGGTGCTAAACTCATTAAAGTAAACACTTTCCTTTGTTAAGTATAAGTGAACTCTTCATAAGAGGACTTGCAATTTTTTTAACTCAGTAGTAGATAAAATTAGTGATTGCTATTCTGTATTTCGTTATAAAATTTAAAAGAAACGTTAATATATATTTTATGGGATGTTTAAATAAGTTCTTGTTCTAAAACCAAAATATTAAGAATTTTATTGAAACAAATTTCAAGTTGATGCAAATTGTTATATTTTTGACTTGTTGATAGTTCAAGGTTGTAATGATAAAAGTCACATACTTGTTTTGAGATAACTTTTTATGTATAATTATAGAAACATATAACTTGCACCCTTGTGCCATCTTATATGTACTCTAATTACCAGATCCGTGCATTAAAAAAATTCATTAACTTTAATTAATTATAAATTATCTTTGATGTATTTTAAGTAAAGTGAAATTTGAGTAAGGCATCTTTCAGTTATTGTAAATATATTGTGATTATAAACGCGACTTAAGAATTCATCATAAATCTAAACTGGACCATATTTATTTTTATTGCCAAAGGTTTAAAAATAAATGGTATATCAATAACAATATCACCAATCATGGTATTCCTTTTTGGGGTAACCAAACCTAATACCTCTGTCTGGGGGGGATTGCAAGGTATAGCTCTAGACTATTACACTACTTTCACTACCAGCACCATTCACAATCTTTCTTCACATCCCTCGGTCCCTACACACTTCCTTTGCCTCTGTTTTTGGCATGCTCTTTTATTCCTCAGACTTCTCACCTGCCGTTTTTTCAGAATTTCCTCTACTACATTCGATCATCTTTTATAGGGTCTGCCCCTTGTAGCTCTACCAGTCATCTTACTTGCATATACTCGCATGGAAATTCTATCCTCATTCATTCTTTCCACATATCCAAACCATCTAAACGTGCTTCGCTTGCTCAACTTGCACCCCACACTCTGATCGGACTCATTCGTTTGGCACTTTGTCCGTCAATGTTTTTCCGCATACACTTCTTAGAAACCTCATTCCAGCAGCATTTATACAACTAACATGCTTTTTCTGCCCGACTCAAGTTTCGCTTCCATACAGAACAGTTGACACAAACACACTGTTGTAAATGAACAGATTTGCCTTTATACCCAATCCTTCATTCCTGTTCACTGCCCACATACTTCCAAACACTTTTCTTCCAGCATTTGCCCTTCTTTTTATTTCACCATCCAGATTTCCATTACTCAAAAATTTTCTCCAAGGTACACAAAGTTATTCACTTTCTCTATTGTGATATTGTCCATTTTAAATACAACATCAATTCCGCTTTCTGTCAAAAATTATTACTTATGTCTTATTTATATTCACTTTCAATTGCATATTTTCACACGCTTCTGACAGCCTGTCAAGCATTCGTTTCAAATATTGTAACGATTCAGTCAACAATATTGCGTCATCCACATACAACAGCACACTGACATTTGTTTCGCCAATTTTCAGTACTTGCATTCCTTCGCAAGCTTGCCTGATACATATACCCATAAATACATTGAACAGGGAGAGATCACAACCCTGTCTTACACCTTCCACAATGTCAAAGTATTGCCCCATGTTACCATTCACACATACACACGCTCTACTGGCTTCGTACATCGCTTTGATAAATTTTAACAAGTACTTGCTTACACTATATTCACGCAGCGCCTTCCATAATTCACTTATGTTCACAGAGGCGTACGCCTTTCCCAGATATACAAATGCTGAATACATTTTCTTTCTGACATGCATAAAGTTTTCGACAATTTGTTGCATTGCAAACATCTGATCCACATAACCTCTTTCAGGAATAAAACCGCACTGAACATCCCATAGCTTGCTCTGCGTTCTCTTGCGAACTCTTTCAATCGTAATTTTTCTATACACTTTACTGGGTACATTTAACAGACTTATCCCACGATAATTTTTGCATTCATACTTGCTGCGTTTACCTTTGTGAAAAGAGATAATGATCACACTCTTCCAAATCTTCAGTCACCGTAGCTTGTTCTTTACACAACTCCATTAGTTTGCACCAACATTCAATCAGCACCCGGGATCCGTACATAAGCATTTCACCTGTTATTCCATATACACCCGTCGCTTTGCCATTATTCAGAGTTCTCGCCGCCCTCCATACAGCATATACACTGCATTCGAACGTTATACTATCATCTACGTTTTTGATCAGTACCTTATTGCTCTCTTCATCATCCACACAGTTACACCACAATACAGCATCTTAAGATATTCTTTCCAACAATTTCTCACATTCGGTTCATTCCAAACCATTTCAATTCTTCTACTGTTAACAACGCCATTCACACGCTTATTTCCACCCTTTCTTGTCTTGACCTCATTACTCCACCGTGCAATTTTATTACATGAACCAATCATTATCATTCCACGTACTTCCAAAGCATATTTCATTACACTGTTCTTCAAACAATCCCATGCTTTCACATCTTCTGACTTCAGTGCATTCTCCCATTCATGTTTGCAGTCATACAACTCCTCTCCAACATAGTAGTGTACTCTCTTTGAGTCGACTCTTCCAACAAACGTTCTACTTTCACTCTTGATTGTCTCACACTCTGCTTTCTTCTCCACGCCCACTTTTGGCTAACATCAATTCTGGACAAAACCAGAAAATGATCGGTCCTACACTCAGATCCTCTAATTACTCTCGTGTTTTTTTACCAGTTTTCTTTAACTTTCATCAAATACAACCAAATCAATTATACTTCTTGCATTTCCCCTTTGCCATGTGTACTTGCGTGTGTTCTTGAGCTTATATCATATGTTGAATACAAATAGTTCTCTTTCCATACACATTCTCACTAACATATCTCCATTTTTGTTTCTTTTTGGATCACCAAGCCGACCTATCACATGTTCAGCATCTTCTCTGTGTTCTCCGATCTAAACTCATATCACCTCATAGAACAATATGGTCATTCCTTTCGCATTTGTAATACATTTTCCAACTCCTGTCAAAACTACTCACACTCCCTATCGTTATCGGTTTGTTCCTATTAAACTCCTAATAGAATTGAAACAAGTATTTGTTCAACACTCTGTAGAATGTAGAGTATAGTTAGTTTGTTTGAGATAACACAGCAAATATACTTGGTTATCTGCAATTTTTGTTTTCTAAAGAATACATTCGCTTTATTTTATAATAATGCAAATTTGAATAGCGTAAATTTTCTACAATTGTATTCGAATTTGCCGGTTTTCATTATCATGCATTACAACGATTTTGAAAGTATTTTTTGACATGTGTTACTCAGATATTTAAATCGATTATCATTTCGTTTCCTAATTTGACTTTCACTTTGATTCTGCTTTATGTACTAGCATGTACGCTATGCGTAAGTAATTCTGTTACTCCAAAAACGACGCACGTCTGCTACTAAAAGCTCATGTCTTCTGTGCATCAGTAAGTTTCTTTTTAGCTCTTCTACATAGGCCAAATTTTTTTCTCCTATATAGGCAGTGCTTTTCTACGTAGACTTAAGTGTCTTTTTACGTAGGCCAATTGTATTTTTTGTAAGTTGACCCAACTGCTTCTTTTATGTAGCCAAATGTTGCAAGTATGGTCACATCATGAATGGATCCTGACTACCAGAGCAATGTTTTGTTGATTCACATCTGATGATTTCGCTGCCAGATAAGTATTCACAGCACATGGAGGTATGTTGAGATCTTTCTTTGGGATCTTATCCATCTACATTTGACGCTGGCGCAAAACCAGTTCCCCATACCCATTTAAAAACTAACTTAGCTAGTGCTTCTGGTTATTTTTTTTTCAACTGCTTACTAGAATTTGTTCTACATTTAATGTTTTTAAATTAACACGCTTGTTTATACGAAAGTATGAATATTGTTTTTTTTACCGATTAGCTTTCTACATGTTGTTCAATACTTTATTTTTAATTTGTATTTACGTGATGGATTACTTTTGTAAGACTGTACCACGTCTGCCCCTAGTTAGTAAAGCAGGTTTGTGTGCCATATACACATCACATTCGTTCGCGTGTATCCATAGTACACAGACACACTCTTGTTTGCTCCTCATTTGTAAATGTACTCAAGCTCTAATAAAATAAATAATTAATTACAGTCCTACGTACACTTGTTAGTTAATTTATTATCAACATTTGACTTATTAAACATTGGTCCTTTGGACCGGATTATTGAACAAGCAATTACTTAAATTTAACTGGAATTTCGAAAAGCGCATTATTGTATTTGAAATGAAAAGTTTACAAGCTTGATTCACACACTTCAAGATAACGTCACAATTAAAAGGGGATTGTTTGCAGTAACAAACTGGTTTCTACATAAGACTTGATGCTCGACCCTGATGACACACATGGCAAACCTGTACGTCTATTCCTTTTATTTTATTCATTCTTCCTATAAAAACATATTTGTACTAAAAGATCGCATCTTTTGTTTATGAATGAACTAAATGAAAAATATTACAACACATTGTTTAGAATATCGAATAAAGTAGAACATGTTTGCAAAGCTGAACTGAAGTGAAAAAGTCTTGTTTTCAGTGATGATCAATTCTCTTAAATTTCATTACAAAATTGCTAGGTAGTGAATATTTGTTTTTATTCACGCTTTTGTGTAAAAAGGTGATATGTTCAAATGCCTCTCTCTGAAACGCATTACAACTAACTATTTTGACTAAGTTTACAACGACAAAGTGTCTTGTCGTATAATTACTCTCTTATCTCAAAAAATCTCTATCGCTGCATTTGCATACAGGTCTTTGAATCACCTTGGATTTTAAAAAATTATTGTATTCCTACTAATTTTTGCTCTCAATTATGGCGACAGAAATTGAAACTTTACGTAAAAAGGAACGGTGCTCAAGCAAAAAACGACACATTTTGGAACGTTTATTAATAATTTACAACAACCACACTCTTTCTACTCTTCAATTAACCGAATTGCGTAAACAATTAAACGATTTTGTATGCTTACCGAGTGATTTGATGGCATTCAAAATCAAATTGAGGCTATCTCTGAAGATTTCGACTCTGAATTAGCACAATGCGATAGCTTTGAAATCAAATATTACACTCCAATTGCGGAAGCCGAACTTTTGTTAACTGTGAGCGTAAAAACTAACTCTGCGAACTCCACCATAGAATCTAAAGCCTCCAGCACTGACGATTTGCCAAGGCAATCTCCTAACTTTTCACTTAAGAATCTCAAGTGCTAGTGATTGTTCTGGACATTCGTCTAACAACTCCCTTTGAAATTACTGTAAAGGAGCACACTCAATATACATTTACAAAAAGTTTAAAGCTCTCTGTGGAGGATAGAATTTCCAATACGAAATCTCTTAAACGCTGTCCAATTTGCCTTGCTTGTGGTCATATAGGCAAGGATTGTAAATCTCAACATACCTGTCGCACTTGCATAGCTAGGCATAACTCTCTGTTACATATTAGTAAATGTCAATCATAATCACCCGAAGTAACGCCCCAGGTTCGTTAGGTATTTTGCAACCACCTCCTTCAGAACAAATCTCGCTCTCTTCGTTTATCGGTAATGGCACAAATGTCTTTCTCTCTACCACTGTCGTGTCTATCTCAGACTCGCAGGGTAAACTCCATAATGCTAGTTTGCTTCTAGATTGCGGAAGTCAGAGTAATTTTATTACGAATGATTTGTGCAACCGATTAAAGCACTAACGTGATAACTTTAAAATAAACGTCACTGGTTTGGCCAATTATAACTCTCAAATCAATGCAAACTGTAATGTTTCTCTAACGGTCAAGCACAGTTTCTGTACTTTAAAAACCTCTTATAATAATAATAACTTCAATTACTGGCAATATCACATGTGCACCAATTGACATAAGTCGCATAAAATTTCCGCCAAGTGTAAAAATTGGCCGATCCCAATTTCAATACTCTGGGTAACATAGATATATTGCTAGGAACTAACTGTTTTTATGACTTCTTATGTGTTGGGCAAATTTCTCTAGGGAAAGGACTACCCAAATTGCAAAAAAAAAACGCTTTTTGACTGGATCGTTAGTGGTCCTATGTTCTCTAATTCAATTTCGAATGTAGTTACTTGTAACTTTTCCTCTGGCATTATGCCAATTTAAAACCAAAACGAAAAATTAGGAAAACCAAGAAGTGGTCTCTGAAAAGCCTATGTCAATGGAGAATGTGAAAATCATTTTGTCTCTAACACTCATAGGGAACGTGATGGTCGATTGGTAGTCACAATTCCTTTAAAGGAGTCTCCTTTAAGAATAGGCAATTCCTACAGGTTTGCAAGTCTTCCATCTCTTGAAAAACGGCTAAGTTTAAACGATTCCCTTTATGAACGGTATTCAGAATTTCTGGATGAATACCTAGAGCTCTCTCATATGTCCTTGTCTAAAGTGGACAATATCGACTCAGAAGTATCTTATTTCCTGCCTCACCACGCTGTGCTCAAAGTACAGAGTTTCACCACCAAATTTTGGGTGGTATTTAATGGCAGTGTTCCCTCAACCACTGGTTATTCGTTTAATGATATATAAATGGTTGGTCCTGTAATTCAACGAAATTTATTCTCAATCTTGCTCAGTTTTCGATCTCATAAATTTGCTATACCTGCTGATATACAAAAGATGTATAGACAAATACTTATTAACTCCTCTCAGTTACCTCTTCAGCAAATATTTTAAAGAAATGACAATACTAAAAAGATTCAGAGTTATAATCAGAGAACTGTGACTTATGGTACGGCAGCAGCCTTTTTTCTCGCAATTTGTTGTCTGCACCAGTTAGGTATTGAATGCCCAACTATACTCAACCGGAGCTCTCAAAAACAATAATGGAAGATTTCTATGTTGACGATCTGCATACGGGGGGTGCGGATTCTCTCAATTCACCTCAAAAAATATGTTATCAATTACCTAAAATTGTTTTTATCTGGTTGCTTTCTGGTAAAGAAATGAATGTCCAATGACTCACGTGTATTAAAAGATATTAGTCGTTCTGATATACATCCTGATTTCTTAGAAATTGGTTCTCAAAACCATACAAAAATCCTGGGTCTATATTAGAATTTTGAACGTGACAATTTGTCCTTTCTAATATCTTTCTCTACAAGTGAACAGATAACAAAAAGAACAATACTCTCAAATTTCTCAGATTTTCGATCCTCTTGGTCTATTGGGCCCTTGCATTTTAATACCAAAGTTGTTACTTCAATAGTTGTGGTTAAACAAAACCGGGTGGAGTGAATCGATATCTCTAGATTTGCATCAAAAATGGATCCAACTTCTGTCTGTCTCTCTAAATTGCGTGAATTAGAAATTTCTTGGCATGCGATTTATCTAAACTGTACAACCATGAACTGCACGAATTTTGTCATGCCAGTTCACAAGCTTATGGTATGTGCATTTATATAAGGTTAATAGACCCTAATGAAGCAATAGCTCGTCAGCTTCTTTGTTCAAAAAGCAGAATAGCTCCTCCCAAAACAGTAACTATTTCCAAATTGGAGTTATGTGGCACCGTTCCTCTCTCAAAATTAACATACACTGGGGTAAATAAGCTAAGGAGCAAAATAAACCTACTTCCTTACTCTTGCCTACCACTGCATTAAAATATCTTGCAATTATTAAATTTTCATGTACTTTTGCGAATCTTGTCTTCGATATCTTTGTAGATCGCTTGTACCTCCTCCTCATTGTTACTAGAGGTGGGCATGTACACTTAAATTATTATCGTACTTACCGGTTTAGATTTTAATCTAATCATGAGTACTTTTTGTTTCTTTTGTAAGTAGCGGTCTACACTGTGTTCTATCATTTTCCACATAACTATTCCCACCCCTGAATTTCCTTGCTCTGATCCTGTATGAATTACCCTAACATCTATGCTTCAAAAATCTCCAGCCTCTTGTCACCGAACTTCACTAATCCCTACTATGTTTAATGCTAACCTATCCATTTCAATTATGAAATTCTTTAGCTTACCTACTTGCTTCATAATTCTGACATTCCATGCTCCGACTCACAAAATGTTCCCGGTTCTTCTTTTGAACTTGCCAATCATATTTTCCAAAGTAGTCCCCTCCCAGAAATCCGAATGGCAGACTGTTTTAACTACGGAATCTTTCGTCCCAGAGAATGCCATCATTTTAAAAAAAGGTTTTTGGTATGCTGTGTACTTTAGAGGTAATGTGGTTGTTTTCTGGTGCCTTCCACATCACAGTAATGTGTGTTAGAATGCCATATCAACCCATATGGTTTCTGTCACTCTAAGTACTAAAAGAACCGCTGGCCTCTTTTGAGGACCCGCATTAATCTGGCCCTAGTTCGTCTCTTGAGTTCAATGAAACACACAAGTTATCCTGCCCGTTTTAGTATTCTAGAACTTCTTTAAGGTGCAGGGCCATTCAAAATGGATCTTTTTAGAGTGGAGGGGCTCAAACAATTTCATGAAGGTATTTGTTCTTTGGCTAGGTTTCTCAATATAGTTCTGTAGAAAATTTTTTAGATTTGCTGTAAGCTTACAATGCTATTTTATGATACCCTATCATTTCCTGTGTTCTCTATCAATGATGTATTGATTATCTAACGATCTAAACATTTTCTTGTTTGTTTCTTGTCATCTCTTCTTGTTGATCATGAAAAGTCATTGGATTTTCAATCCATTACATTTGAGATCCAGACAATGTGTTTTCCTCTAATTGAAAAAATTGTATGCATTGACAAATTCGTCAATACACACCTATCCACAATGATTCATTGGTATTTATACTTGTTCTAAATTCCTCTCAACAGCACCAAAACTCTCGTTATCCTCAACAGATATTATACTTTTCAACTCCAGGATCTCATTTACTGTTGTAATTTTGTCTGAGATATTCCCTCTAAAGCTCAGTTCATCTTCATAAACGTTCTCATAATTTCAAGTACATTTTGATGATTCTCTAGACGTATTCAGATCAATCTCGTTAAACTTTTGCCTTACACCTGAGACTTAGCCAATTTTTATTTTACAATAAGTTAGTCTTGTTGTCGAAGTCTTGATTAATTTTAATCCTTAATTTGTTAAAGCTATTTTAGACTGTACTTTTGATTAGTTTGACTTGAGCTTCTAATATTTTATAAAATTCTGCTTGGAATGTTTCTAATATTCCTATAGAATGTTTTACCTGTGCTTGAAAATTTTACAATAGTTTAAGAATGGTTTCCAAGTCATTTGAAGTATTTGACACCACATCCACATTTCTGACAGTCATCTCTTCGTTGATCACCACGGCTTCATTCTTTATCTTAGCAGATTCCTCAACTACAACAACAATATCCAGATTTGTCTCTCCTATGAACAAATCCTGATTCTCCCAAGCTTTGAAACACTACACACATCTTACCATAGGTTCTATCTGAGGAGCTATTCTTGACATGTGCATCTATGAACTTGTATATACCATATAGTTTGTTGTGGTTTGTTTTGTATTTTTCTTGATCTTTGGGAATTAAACCACTCATAGTTTTTAAAATCGTCTGTATTTACGTTTCGATCCATGGTCTAGCAACGTTGTCAAAATAATTTTAACAACGATGCTAGGTCATGGATCGAAACCTTTAATTCCCAAAGAAGATGAAGAAAAATCGTATATACAGATTGCAAAAACTGAAATGCATATTTGCATTGTAATTGTGATTCCATCTTGAGCTGACCTATAAATCTCTGTTTATGATACAACGTAAACATGAGGATGTGCCTCTTCTACATCGTTTAGCTGGCCAATTAACAAGAGTAGTAACTCATCTGGCCATTGTTTTTAAGTAATGTTATTATAGTATTAGAAACATTTTCCAACAATTCTTAGGTTAAGCTGGGACTCGCATTAAAACGGTATGCAGTTATAAACGCTCGTTACAATCTGCACATACTTATACTAAATATGTTTGGTCAAGCATGCACATTGATCAAGAACGCGCGATATATGTGTCGTACGCATTCGCATTCTAACAATTACTTGCTAAGAATAGACCCTCTTATCTCTTGTAAAATCCCACCTCGTGACTCATTTTGACAGTTACCTTCAGAATAACAATATAAAAGATTTATAACAAAATCGAACCCTACCAGCTTTTATTTCACTTTTAATGAAAGATACAGTAAATCCACAACAAGAGATATCAAATAAATCACATTTACTACTACTATCTCTCATTATACATTATTTAGCTTGATAGGACATCAAATACCTTGTATTCGTTTGGTATATAATATTATACTTGGTATTATTATTAATTTTTGATTTATATGTGTAAATTTAATGGTGGGATTATTTAACTGACAGTAATAAAATGTTAATGTTTAAAGTGGAAAACAAAATATTTTTTTTAACTCTTGTGGAATATATATTTGTGTGAAGTACATATTTTCATTTTTATGTTATCGGTAACTCTACCTAAAATTTCTAAAATTTATTTCCAGACTTTATCAATAGCAAAAGTTTTATGCCATTAAATAATATTCTTTAAACTAACATAATATTGTTTCAGCTGCAGTATTTAACATGTATCACCTAGAATAAGAAAATCCGTTTTCTGTGATATTAAGTAGTATAGAGTTTCAGCATAAATACAAGCACCATTCTTTTAGTTAACCTCAAATTAATTATTTATTCAAGGAAACAGGGAAATGATTTGTTTTTCTTGTTTAAAAAACAAATCTATAGTTTAAAAAACTGAAGGGATTGTTTACAAATTATACATATTGTAAGGTAAATAACCTTGATTATTATTCTCATAGTGTTCACCTTTGATACTACTAGAATGACATACAAAATAAAACTTAGGCACCAGTGTTCGAATTAATATTCTTTACAACATACCAAAATATTCACATCTCTCAGTTCACAATATTGCCATATTTCTTATTCCTGATGGGATAAACAATTTTGATTTTAAATCGTTTTAAAAATATTATTATTAATTATTCTAGAATTTCAGGAACCCTAAAAAATTAATTCCCAATGTTCTATTTTATGTTAAACATTCTATCAAAATCAACAATGGTTCCTTTTTAAGCCTATAATATCAATGACACTTAGCCAAATATACATGTAGAAAATTTGATCTTGTCGAGTTTGTGAAGAAATTAATTGATGCCAACACACACCAAAACTTATTTATTCTTAAAGAAAACTTTAATAGACAAACAGGAACAGCTACGTGTTACGATTAAAGTCACAAAATAATTTTTCTGTGACGTTACAATGCTATTTTTGTTCAATGTTCACTGCACACAAACAACTGAGAATTAACAACAATGTTGGCTCCTCGATCCAGTTATCAGTACATGTTTAGCCCGATGGCTCAAGCAGAACTACTAGCAAGTAATGTCCCCCGACCCTAGTCAAAATATGTGAATGCTACAAGACACAACCAACATTTCTTACTAGCTGGACATAATTATTCAAAATTGAGCTTAAATCTATAAAATTATATTAAACATTCTAAAAATTAAACCCTTACTTTGAAAAACCTCTAACCTTTTATTTGTACGTAGTTAAAGGGAACCGAATTGAATATCACCTGTATGTCTTGTATTATCAGACAACCATATAATACAATAATACATTATCAAACAACACTATAATACAAGGGTGTTGTTACTACTACCTTTTACACAAGAATAAAGTCCATCAGCTTTAGGGAATGATTCTACATGAATCGCGACATGTCAACATGTGTTGTGTGATATTTTTAAAATTGAAATTTTTATATGGTTTAAAGTGACTAATAATAAGTGTAAATTATACCACCTGGTAGCTAAGGGTGTGAACTACCCAATTATTCAAGTGATTGGCATCCTACAGTAGGCTCTGTTGGCTAGATCATAAATTCCAATAGTTAGTTGGCTTTATTTAAACAACTTACAACGTAAGGTTCCTTATCTAACAGGTGTGTTTATGCATTTAATTAGATATAAATGGCTTTATGTTTCATATGCAATGAATCTAATAGACCATCTGTGGTTGTATGTGCTAAATGCAATCAGGGCTTCTGTAAACCATGTAGTAGTTTGTCTGAAACTGAAATGAGGTGTATTGCACTGAAAAATCCCAAATTAATGTTTATCTGTAATAATTGTCATGTGAAATATAACAATGAATCTGATAACCCAGAAGTGATCACAGTTGATTTCTTTTTCAAAGAAATGGTTAAACTTATAAAGGCTGTTGAGGCTTTACAATTAGAAGTGTACAATCTAAAGGAATCTAATATAGAGCTTGTGAAGATGGTGGAAACAAGAGTAGACCTAACTGATCCCTACAACGAGCATACCATAATTAAGCAAAATACAAACACTAATCCAAAATTGGTATCCCGGGCAACACGTAGACATGAGCTTGTTGAAATGATTCCTGAAGTGACTGCTGTATTGGGAGCAAATATACTGTCAACGTTAGATGTGACCTCTGCCGAGAATTCTATTGAAACTGCGGCAGATACGTTAGTTCAACCTACAATCCACCAATCAGCTTCTGCAACATATGCCAGTAAAGCAGCTCTTAAGCCATCTGGACGTAACATAACTAATGCTGATGATGAAGGTTTTACGCTGGTAAGACCAAATAAATATAAAACAAACTTGAACAGGAAATCAATATATGGTACTGCCCATAAATCCAACGTTTCGTCAAATCTTTCGGCAGTTGCAAAGAAAGCATGGATGTTTATTGGTCGGATTAAAAGTGGTACACCAGTAGAAACAGTTGCTGCACATTTGAACGAAATTTTACCTAATAAGAACTTTACATGTGAACCTTTGGCCACGAAAGGTGTTTACGCATGCTTTCGTGTAGGAGTAAATTTTGACGAAAAAATATACTTGAGAATCCTAACAATTGGCCAGTTTGAACTGAGGTTAGATCTTATATTTTTCAGAGACTACAGACAGCAGTCAATGCAACTTAATGATAAGGTAAAGAAAACAGCCTCATGGGAGCATGGTATATCCATCTACTACCAAAATTTGACATCCAAATTTGTTATATGTGGAGATTTTAATATACCTGAGCTAGAATGGCCAATGATAGATGGATGTTTACTTCCTGCTCGTCTCACATCAGTAGCATCTGAAATACTGGTTACAGGGATGCAGCTTGCTGAACTTGAACAAGTTAACACCATTAACAAAAATAAAGGCAGACGATTAGATTTGATTTTTACGAATTGTAATGTCATTAAGTTGTTTATATCCACTAATCCACTGGTTGTAGAAGATGCTTATCATCCACCTCTTGAACTTCAAATCAGCTTAAATCAAGGTATAACTAGACACAATGAAAAATCAAAGTTATATCTATTCAGAAAGGCGTCATCCGTGATATTGTGAGATATTTGAAACAGGTTGACTGGACCTTTATAACCAGCAATCTTGACATCAATGAAACAATTGAGAGGTTTTACACTACAATCTTTAGTGCTATTGATTTATATGCACCAATTAAATATGTAACTCAGAATAAATTTCCAAAACAGTACTCTAAAGAGCTTATCAAACTCATTTGTTGTAAGAACATGTTGCACAGTAAATTTAAAAAATCAGGGTTAAACACAGAGTACATTCGTTATGCTGAAATTCGCCTAAGAACTAAAAACACAATACATTCTTGTAATACTACTTTGATTGCCAATATTGAAAGTACAATTAGTAGGAATACCAAAAGTTTTTGGTCATATATTAATACATTAAAAAAGGAAAATGGATTTCCACAAACTATGAAATTCGAAGGTAAAATTATTAATTCACCTCAAGCCATTGCTGATAGTATTGCTGATCATTTCAGTTCATGCTATTCATCTTTTCAGAATCCTCGTAGTAGCTCTAATAATTTGAATATTTCATCAATGAAAATATTGTGTCACCATAAGTTTTCTGCCGATGAGATATCTCAGAAGTTACATCTGCTAGACAACAATAAACGTGCTGGTCCAGATGGTGTTCCTCCAGTTTTTCTTAAAAATTGCGGTACTGTGTTGGCAGAACCGCTAGTGCTGTGTTCCAAAAATCCTTTGATGCTGGTATTTTCCCAGATATATGGAAGAGATTTCTCTTGTTTCCTATATTTAAAAGTGGTGACAAGTGTGAAATTTCTAATTACAGGGGCATTGCTTTGATGTCAGTGATAGCCAAGGTATTTGAAGCAATTAACGCAGACAAACTCTTCTGTACTTTTAAATATTTAATTGCTAAGCAACAACATGGTTTTTATGCAGTAAGATCTACTACGACGAATTTAATGGTCTTTCAGAAATTTTTGGTAAATGCAGTTGAAGCTGGTAATCAGGTAGATGTAATCTACACCGACATGTTGAAAGCATTTGACAAGTTTGATCATGACTTATTATTGGAAAAACTATTATCATTTAGAGTCCAAGGTGTTTATTTGAGCTGGATATCATCATATTTGACAAATAGAAAACAATATGTGTACATAAATAATCAACGTTCAAAAGCTGTACATGCGTCATCTGGGGTTCCTCAGGGATCTCATCTAGGTCCGGTCTTATTTAATCTTTTCATTAATGACATTGTTGATGAATTCAAATTAACACAATGTTTGTTGTATGCTGATGACCTCAAGTTTTATGCCCGTGTAAACTCTTGTGAAGATTGTTTATGCATTCAACAGGATTTAGATAATTTAGTAGCTTATTGTATGAGAAATCAGCTTGGTCTTAATGTTTCGAAATGTAAAGCTATGAGCTTCTATAAGCGTAAACATCCTCTTACACATACTTATTTCATAAATCAAGAACCATTAGAGTGTGTGGCCAACTTTAGCGATTTAGGTGTTTTTTTCGATAAACATCTGTCTTTCGTTACTCACGTGGACTATACTGTTATTAAGGCATCCTGATTATTAGGTTTTTTAAAAAGGAGTACAAAGGATATAAATCATATTCCTATCCTAAAGAGATTATACAGTGCATTAGTTTTAAGTATTTTAGAATATAACAACATTATTTGGGTACCTATGTACAAGTGTCTTATTAATAGACTAAAAAGGGTTCAGGATAAATTTGTAAATTATCTGTTGCATAAACTAGATTATACGTATGATCACTTAGACCATAGTGTAAGACGTCAATTAGTGGGCATGCCCAGTTTAAATCAAAGACGCAATAACAGTATGGTTTGTTTATTATATAAGATTATGAACAATAACATTGATTGTGAGGAACTTCTAAATTACATTGGACTACGAGTCCCATCTAAATTTACTAGACATAAAGCTTTATTTGTTGAAGCTCCTCATAAAACAACTAATTATGGTTTAATGGATTGCATTAACAGGCTGTGTAAGAATTACAATACAAGTTTTCTAAATATTGATTTATTTAATGTTCAAAATTTGAATAAGTTCAAATCAATAATTAAGGAATCAATGTAGTTTCACCCATATTAAATTAATTTTTTAATAACAATTTGTATCATTTGGAGTTTCTCTGTAGATACCATAAGTTGATAAATAAATAAATAAATAAATCACAGTCATTGCTTCTCTACAAGTATCTTATTTTTCATTCTAATAAAAATTCAAAACCTCATAGACTTTTTTTTTATTTTTATTTACTAACAAATGTCCTGACAAGACTTCATATCAGTATTACATATACTAATTAACAAAAATTCATTCAATTCTATGCGCACGTCCTTAATAGGTACAAATAAGTGTCAAGTTTGTTCTACAGTCGTTAAATATTTCAAACGCTTGTACCACAATAAGAAATCATTCCAATAATATAGGATTATATTATGGAATATAATATAAAAATTAAAAAAGATATCAACTAACACTAAAATCTTGGTAGTTATATTAACCTGGTATAAATGACTGAAGTAATCTACCTCTGCAAGATTTAGTGTTGCTATTATTGTTAACATTTGTTATTGAGTTAAAGAATCAGATTTCTTCTTTTCCCATCACACATACTCTGCATTTAGTTATACATTTCTTATTAGCAAAATGATACCTTTTATATAAAATGCTTCTCTAAATACAAGGAACATTTTTCTTATACCTAGATATCCTTATAAAACATGAATTTTTTTTATTGACTCATGCTTTCTCAACTGAGAGAACCAATAATCCCTCTTTGCCTATTTTCTTCACTAAGAACCCATTTTTTACATAAAATCATGTATGTTCATTTACATTTTCCTCTTCTAGATTTTTGAAGGTGTTTAGTATCTTCTTATTCCTATATTATGGAGAATTGGAAATTTGTTTATAATTCGCAGGACTTTATGCGTTTCTTACTTCTTATTGTTAAAATATGTAGTAATTGGTATCTAATGTATTCTCAACTAATGGCAAACTTTTAATGAAATTTGGAAAAATTTATTTTTAGAATAAAGTTCAAAATTAAAATATGACAATAAACAAAACCATTAGTGTTAATAAAAAAGAATTAATGAAATGCATGATGTTACATTTTAAACATAAAATGAAAGTTTGATTATTTTCAACACTTCCCCTCAAACATTATTTTCATACACTCCAGACAAGGTTTTAAATTTCTGCAGTGTCTTTTTTTGTAACGCTTTTGTCAGCATATCAGCTAACTGTTTCTCTCCAGCAATATACTCAACTCAACATTCAATTCTCTCTGAAGATGGTTTTCATGCATAAAATGAAATATTACATTAATAAGTTTTGTGCTTGGATAAAATTTCGGATTCCTAGTGAGTCGAATTGCACTTGCATTGTCTAGCTTTCTAGTAAGCACACACTTTAATGGAGCGATTCCATCTAACATTCACTTTTACCAAATCACTTCTTTAGGTGCTTTGTGTACTGCAATGTATACAACTTCAATATTAGAAACTGACATTGACCTTTGGCGACGACTTGCACATGCAATTGATTCTCCACCTTACTTAAAGGCCATTCCAGAAACTGAACGTCTTGAATCCTTATCACAAGTGCAATCTGCGTCACAGAATGCCTCAAGCAGACCAGGGCAAAGATTAGGACAGTAAGCAATGCCACAATTAATAGTAACTTTAATGTACTTAAAAATTCGTTTTACCATCAACCAATGTTTTACTGTTGCTTTATCTGAAACTTATAAACAGTAAGACACAGAAAAAGATATCCAGAGGTGTTTCAAGTGCCAGATACATCTAGCATCTCACTGCTTCTCAGTATGGAAATCTTTCGCCAATAATCTCTTCTTTGATATATTCCATTATTAGCTCTCCTTTGTCAATAGAAATTCCCACGGGATATGTATTCATCATGTTAAAACGGATCAACGCTTTTTCAGCATAAGTGTCTTGGTTAATAAAAAACGGTTCCATTCTCTAACCTTTTTATTTGAAGACTAAAGCAGTATGTTTCTTTTTTGTAAGTCACTTTAAATTCTTGTTCAAGTTCTTCCAAAAAATTACATTTTATCTTGGAAGTAGCTGCTACAACTCCATCATCTATGTACACAGCTATTAACAGTTTTTCTTCATTTTGGTCACTGAAAAACAAGAATTGAACGTATTACCTTGATTTAATCTAAATCAAAATAAAAATTAGGTGAATTTTCCATTCCAACAACGAGGAGGTTGATTTTAGCCTTACATGCTAGATTTGTATTATATCTAGTTCAAACAACTGAACTTCAGATTTATATAGCCGAACTTCCATATTTAATTTATGCAGGTTACCACAACGAATACCCATTACAACTATCGCCTTCGAGGATATAAAACTACATGTATCAGCAATCATTTTCATACTTAAACCATGCTCTAAAGCACTCGTAACTGAGAATAGATTTCGTGCAGTTTCTGGTACATACAGAACATTTTCTAATTTACTAGTACTAATTCTTTTACCATTGACTTGCATTGAGACCAATATGTTACCATGTACAAATGCGTTCATTGCAGATTTATTTCCTGCACGAATGAGTAATGGGAAGAATACTTTGTGTATGATTCAAACCACTCAAATTTGCAAGTCTAATGTTGTGATATGCACCAGTATCAATTATTCATGAATATTCATCTTCAGCCACTTCACTTAAAATGCTTGCTCAATTTTTGGTTGAATTCATACCTGGAGGTAACGTATTGAGGATATGTTCTTTAACTTCTTGCCAACAATTTTTAGCATGGTGCCCACATTTTCCACATATCCTACACTTAATCTTGAGCTTTCTATGTGCATTGTAACCACTGTGTGTAGAGCTTTTACTAGTACTACTAACACCGCTTCCACTACTACATCCTTTTGTAGGTTGCACCCTTGTTTTAGTTAATAAAACCTCCAACTCTGTTGTTTGTGATTGTGCATTTGTTCTTCAATAACCACTAGTTTCTGTAACTCAGTTAGCATCTTTATCTTTATGTCTCGTAAACTAAACCTGATTTAGTTGTTCACAACTAGTCAATAATGTTTGCAGCAATTTGTACATAACAACAAATTCATTTGAATTTATTTCTAGATAGCTCACTTTTGCTACCGTACATTTTACTTCTGCAATATACATTACCATACTATCGGTAAAATCTCGCACAAATGCTAAAAAATGCATTTGCACAGCAAATTGAGCTTGCTTGTTGCATTGCTTGAAAAGTTCATGTAATGTCAAATTTATCTAGATGATTTAAGCAATGATATTAGATTGCTAATACTTGAATCAATTGTTATGGATAACACTCCACGGGCAGCACAATTGCCTATATCATATTGATGCACAGGTAGATTATAATTACTACAGGTTTCAGCTGACGCATCTTCAGGTATGGAATTTGAATAAATCGAATCGCCTTGTACGCCCCTTTTCGCTCCGTTAGCAAACCCTCCACTGTACATTTCCAGCTATTCAAATTTTCACCATCTCGTAATTTCTCTATAGAACTTGCAGTTGTCGTTTCCATATTTTCTTTTACTATTTAGTTTTAATAGAATATATTTCGATTGTCAGTTAAACTAAATTCTGCCCGTAACATGTTGGAATATGTTGTTACTGGTATCTAACGTATTCTCAACACTAATAGTAAATCTTTAATGAAATTCGGAAACTTATTTTTAAAATAAAGTTCAAAATTAAAATACCTATGTTTTTGTTTACTGGCTTATATCAAATCTAGATATACTCTTGTACAAACAACATCAATCTATATCATCTATTGTTTAATAATTCTTCCTTTTTGCAACTATTCAACATTGCCAGCTATTATCACAAGTTTTTTTGTCTAGTAAATAAATTTGTAATCTCCTTAATGGGATACTATTGTTAAGCAGTTCTTTTTCTGGATTTACAGTCTTTTATAATTTGTGTATACAACAAATCGAATTACCATTTTGCAACTGGACTAGTTTAGCTCAAATAGCTACATCACACGCATCGGTATGTAAAATAAAATTCACCTCAAATTTAGAATACGTTAATAACAATTATAAAGAAAATATATTCTTTAGATTTTGGAATGTGCGTTCTCCTGCTGCAATTTACTTCCATTTCTTGGGTTTTCACAATAATTTAACAAAGGTACACATAATGCTGAATATCTCAAAACGTAATAATTCAGCATACTTAAAGATCCTCTTAACATCTTCATGTTTTTAGGTTGGACCAACTTCTTAAGGTGTTTCAATTTCCTAGCACATACCGCTATTTTTTTAAGAACTTGCAGTTTTTGCCACTTAACTTCAGATATGTGTTAAATTGTTTTTATAAGTTTCTGCAGGTGTAGTAAACATTCTTCTCAATTGTGTGAAAAAACTAAAATATGATCGATACAGTGAGTACAAAAATCTTCTAAGACATTCAACATTTTTTTGTGTTGCCTATGCAGTAGTTAAATCAAAACGAACCACTCTAAATTAGAATATTATTCCTTTTATACCAAACCATATGTACTGCTTGCTTTATATAAGAAAATCCTAACAGAAAAGTTTTTTAAAGCTCGTTAACTAAAAATATTTGTATCACTAATTGTTCACAATAGATTGTCTAACAATTATAGTTGTTTGCATTGGGATCTCGTAATCAAGCTTACCTTTTGAGCATCTGTATACAATCCTATCTCTAAACTATTAGCCTTACGTAGAACAACAATTAAATAAATGAATGTGATTTTTGCTGATTCAATGACACCTTTCTTAAACATCCAACAAATTTCATATTCGACTCCTCTT
The DNA here is from genome assembly GCA_036346225.1 of Platerodrilus igneus. Lineage (NCBI taxonomy): Eukaryota > Metazoa > Arthropoda > Insecta > Coleoptera > Lycidae > Platerodrilus > Platerodrilus igneus. The sequence goes on from JARFIW010001137.1 coordinate 647,098, forward strand.
CTCATGTACAAATCAGAAAAACTTAAGGTCTAGTTTGGTTTTCAATAACTTTTAATTTGTGTACATACTGAGTGACAAATCTGGGGTTTTCATAAAAAAATATATATGATCCTCAAAGAAATTACACTTTTGTCGTTTCATTTCTCTACTTATAGATTCTGCATGCTGCTTCTCAAATAAATTACATAAAAAATCACTGCTTCATCTACAAAATCACTTGAACTTTGATTATCTATTCCTACATCAAAACTATAACCCTTCCATTAAATTTAAACATAAAATACACACAACTAAAAATTTTGATTTACCTAATCTGATTTCTCCCATCGAAATTTCAACATATATCATCTTGTCAATTGTAGATGCCTTTTATTCATGGCTGGTCATAAATTCACTTATTGATACCACACAAATGACCCTTCAAAAATTCTAAATGCTATTAAAACACATCATTCGTCACCAACGATAACTCATCATCATTTTGTTTTCGACCTTACTTAAGGTCGGTTTCACGCAGCTTTAACTTCTTTTCTATTCTGTGCTAATTAAAAAAGTTCTACATACCCTTCACAACCTATATTTCTAATAATTTGACTAATATAGATTGGTCTAGGTATTCCTATACTCTTCTATCTTTTTCTTATCTACCTGGCTCTATATAGATATTAGCAACCTGATGGTTGTTAAAGAACTCCAACATGTTTGCATGATTCCCATTTATATGGAAATGAAATACAGTATTGCCCGAAATAAACAGTACTGAAACTAAGTTGGCGGTGTTTTTATGCGTGCGCTGTCACACTCAAGTTAGCTAGTATAGACCTGTCAAGTAAACCTCAAACAAGTAATTAGTAGGGCCTAATTGTTAAAAATGGTGTTAAGTACAGAGGAGAAAGTGTTTCTGGTAGAGCATTATTTTCGTTCATACGGAATCGGCCGACGTAATGGTGCAAGTTTGCTATACGTGTCTGATCAATTCACACAAAGGTTTAATAAACGTTCTCCAAGTAATGCTGTAATTTTGAAGGTTATTGAAAAGTTTAGAAATACAGGTAGTGTATTGTGCCAACGAAAAGGAAACTCGGGGCGTCCCAGGACAGTTAACAACAACAATAACCATGAACGTGTTTTTGAGCAAATCTTAGAAAATCCGAAAGTCAGCCAGGCAAGGACAGCGTTACAACTTGATTTAAAAGAACTTCCTTTCAAAGAATCCTGAAGGAGCTGGGTACATTTTCGTATGTGATTCAGGTACATCAACAACTACATCCTCGGGATTATCGCAGTAGAGTGGAATATTGCGCCAGAATTCTCGCGTTACAGTATGAAAATCCTGAATTTTTGAAAATGTTTGGTTTTCAGACGAAGCACATTTTCACTTGTCAGGCTATGTGAATCGTCGCACAAATCGATTTCTGGGCTTTGCCAGACCCGATGAGGTTCAAGAGGTTCCTTTACATAGTGAAAAAGTGAGTGTCTGGTGTGCTGTTTCCGGACACGGAATCATTGGTCCGTACTTTATCGAAGAGAATGGTAGGCAAGTCACACTTAATCAACAGAGGTACAGACAAATTTTAACACGATTTACCCCTGATCTACGTCAATTCTGTCGTGCACGTAACTTGGCATTTCGAAACCAATTTTTTCAGCAGGACGGGGCAACTTGCCATACTGCTGCCGCAATTCGTCAATTTCTTCAAGAACATTTTCCAAGCAAATTCATATCACGATTTACTGACTTCCCTTAACCTTCACATTCTCCAGACCTCACACCTCCAGACGCATACATTTGGGGCATGGCTAAAAATGCCGTTTTCAAACGGGCACCACAAACCATCGATGAATTAAAGGATGCCGTTAGAGTCTTCTTCGCAGCCCTGAGACAACCCTTATTCAATAACATGACCAGAAACTTAGAACATCGTTATGAAGTCTGTCTCGAACGAGGAGGTGCACATTTAGAACATATAATAAAGTGTCAATAATATGTATTTTTTAAATATACAAAACAATTACAATTTCAGTACTGTTTATTTCGGGCAATACTGTATTACCTGATTATCCCCTCCAAAAAAGGAAAAGCGTTAAATTATATGATATGGTAAGGCTTAAGCAACGAATCGCTACCAACATGTCAGACCGTTGACTAATTGTGAGTTATGTCATGGAGACGTTAATTAAGTTATATGTTATGGTAAGGCTTAAGCATCGAATCGCTGCTAACATACCAGACCACTAACTAATTGTGAGTTATGTCATGATAACGTTTATTAAATTATATGTTATGATAAAGCTTAAGCAACGAATCGCTACCAAAATGCCAGACCGCTAACTAATTGTAAGTTGGGTCATGGAGACGTTTATTAAGTTATATGTTATGATAAGGCTTAAGCAGCGAATTACTGCCAACATGCCAGACCGCTAACTAAAATCGGTTTGATGCAGCTCTAAATTCTTTTCTATTCTGAGCTAGTCTAAAAAGGTCTACATACCATTCACAACCTAAATCTTTAATAATTTGACTAATATAGCTGTGTCTAGGTCTTCCTATTCGATTTTTATTTGGTAGTCTATAATCTAAAACCTTACTAAATAGTCCCTCATGTCTTAACTGTTGCGCTACCATTCTATCTCTTCTGACCTTTGATTGTTTCACATCCAGGGTTCCTCACCTATCCTTCTATAAACTTCCTCATCTGTTACCCTATCTGTTCAACTAATCTTTAACATTCTCCTATAACACTAAGTTTCAAAAGCTTCTATCTTTTTCTTATCTACCTATTTAATTGTCCAAGTCTCACTACCGTATAATAGAACGCTCCATACGTATGACTTTAAAAAGCTTTTTCCATTATCTAAACTAATACTATTACCTATTAGTAAGTCTTTCTTTTCTAAAAATACTTTTTTAGCTTGTGCTATTCTAGCTACTATATCGCTTCTGCTACGTCCGTCCTTTGTAATTATACTACCTGAATAGCAAAATTCATCTACCTCCTCTAACTCGGTATTACCTATTTTTAATTTTGGTTTAGAACTAGGCTGTAACTCACTTGTCATTATCTTTGTCTTTACTGAGTTAATTCTCATATTATAGTTACTCTGTAGTATCTCATCTAAAATATTTAAAAACTCTCTTTGCTAGACTCTGCTATAATGGCTATATCATCTGCAAAACGTAACATGTCTATTTTCTGTCCCTGTACACTAACACCTATCACTTTTCTCTCTCTAGCTAAGTTTAAAGCTTCCTCAACATAAACATTAAAAATCAAGGGCGGTAGTATACAGCCCTGCCTAATACCATTTCTAATTCTTAGCTTCCTTTTTTATTTCATCAAATGTAATTACTACACTTTGGTTGTTATATAGACTGTAAATAATTAGAGATTCATATTTGTCGCAAAACCCTGAACATAACAATCCAATTAACTCTATCAAATGCTTTTCCTAAATCTACAAACGCGAAATGAGTCTTTTTATTGTTTTGTAACCTTTTTTCGATAATTACCCTAATTATTAGTATAGGTTCTCTAGTCCCTCTGTCTTTACAAAAACCATATTGGTCTTCGCCTAAACAATTCTCAGTCAAAGCTTCTAATCTATTTTTAATTATTATTGTTAGTATTTTGGAAGCATGGGAAGTGAAACTACTTTTTTGGGAATGGGATAATAATATTTTTTTCGAAATCTATTGGGACCTCATCTGTGTCATATAATAGTTTTACTAGTTCATATAATCTGTCTAAAGTTTTCTGACTTGCATATTTGATTAATTCTGTGGGTATATCGTCTATCCCCGGCACTTTATTTAATTTAAGATCCCTAACAACTCTATCCAATTCCTCTCTTAATATTGAGAACCCTATTTCTACATCCTCTTCTTAGTCGTTTTCTAACTCATTCATATTGTCTCCCTTATATAAATCTTCTAAATATCTTCTCCATCTATCTGCTACCTCAACTTTATTTATTAGAAGCTCATTATTCTCGTCTCTAATACCATTCTATTTTTTCCTATCTTACCCTAAAAACTTTTTAACTGCCCTGTAAGCCCTGTCTGTCTTACCTACTCTCAAATCATCTTGTACTCACTTACAATTCTCCTCCATCCATTTATTTCTAGCTTTTCTACACTCATGTACTATCTTATTTCTAACAATATTATATTTATGCTTACCTTCACTATCCATTTCTCTGAAAGGTTTAAGCTTTTTTCTATTCTCTGTTAAAACTAATATCTCCTTTGTTACCCAGGGTTTTCTCGCTTCTACTTTTTTTTTTTACCTACAGTCTGTGTTGCTGTATCATGTACAGCCCCTTTTAATTTCTTTCCATCTATTTTCTACGTTTCCTCTTATAGCTATCTCTGTGATCTTATTATCTAATACTTGTATATATTCCTCTTTTACCTCACTAGGATTAAGCTTACCTAGATCCCATCCCTCTCTTTTAGCCTTTCTCAATTTTTTTGAATTTTAGTTTACACTTCATTTTAACTAAGTTATGATCGCTATCTATGTCAGCCACTGGATAACTACGACAGTTTTTAACTTGGTTTCTAAATCTTTGTATGAGTAAAATATAATATATTGGGTATCTAGCCCTCTCATCTGGCACTTTCCAGGTATATCTTCTTCTAACATTTGTTCGAATAGGGTGTTTACAGTTACTAATCTATGTTCCTGGCAAAACTCAACTAATCTTTATTCTCTATAATTTCGTCTACCATACCCTAATTTGCCCACCATTTATCCTTCACTACCTTCTACCACTAACACATTAAAATCGCCCATAACTATTAAACTGTCATCTCCTTTTACTTTTCTCATTATACTATTTATATCCTTGTATACTTTTTCTACTTCCTCATCCTCGTACCGAGTTGTTGGCATATAAACCTGTACTAAAACAGTGTCTGTGAGTTTCTTACTCAATCTAACCATAATAATTCTATCAGTAAATTGTAAGTACTTTTTAACTTTACATCCTAATCTTTTACCTAACACTATTCCTAACCCCCTCGCCCGTCCATTAGTTGAAGAATTAATTATTCTACAATTATCTTTCCAAAAGTCATTACTATCTGGCCATCTTACCGCACTAATACCTAAAATGTCCAGCTTTCCTTTTCTCATTTTGACTAATAAATTCGTTAACTTATCTACTCTAAGTAATGACCTTACATTCCAAGTTCTTATCACTAAATAGAAACGTTGTTTTAAATTCTTACGATGACGTGCCCCAAGTATCCCCTCCCGGAGATCCGAATGCGGGGGTATTTTACCTCCGGACAAAAATTTTACTTGTGAGCTCTCCATCATACATATTTCGTGTTTTAGGCCACGCATGCCTAGGAAATATTGTGGTAGGTTCCCATATCGTTCCACAGCGCAGATTTTAAAGATAGTAAAAAGACGTATCCGTCACAGCCAACCCCCAACAACCTTGTAAATTATTGACGATCGCCCGAGACCAACCGACTCTCCTCCAATATCTTTTAGCCAACAAGGCTGCTGCCCCTTGCTGTGCCTTTTAATCGCCTTTTACGATAAGTAGGCTTACTACAGTAGTATTCTTTGTTCCCTACTATAGGGACGATAGTTCAAAACCACTAATCTACTGAAGCGAAATACAGACTATTTTCTACTTTTAAATAAAAAAAGCACTTTTTTAATACTCCAGAGTATCTTAAACATCAATTAAATTAATTGCAACAGCTGTGCCTAATAATAATTAATTCATTTAATTAATAAATATACCTACTAAATTGGAGTATTCCTCTCCCAGGGACTTGCAATGAATCTGGGAGATTTCTATTCTATCTTCATAATCATGAGTACAAAAAGTTTCCATTATTAAATGTAGTACCACCAAATGTCGAACGTTTTATAGTTGTTCATTTGCTCACTTCCTGCATTATTACAGTTGAACTCGATGACGTTCATTACCATCATCCTTGGAAACATTCATGATGATCATTTCTTAAGTGGTAGTAGCCACTAGAGGCGCTCCGTGGTGTAGTTGGTATGCGTATGACTACTACAGCCAAGGTCCTAGGTTCGAATCCCGACACGGTCCGCTAGAAAAATGTTAGGCGAGCATTTTTTACAAAAATACGCCCTCGTTCGGATGAGAGGTTACATGGAGGTCCCATGTGTGAGTGTTGTCACGCACATTAAAAATCCCTACCTTGCTTGGAACAGCAAGGGTTCGGCAAAATTCAAAATTTCCAAGTAAAAAAAATTCGCTTCCTGGCCAATGTAGTACCTTCGGGTGGAGTATTGGAAAATCAAATGTAGGATAATAGCCACTAGCGTCTTTGTGGATCAGACAAATTCATGTATGATTGTTGTTCTCAAGATTGCAGATTCGATTCCCAACATGGACCACTTGAAAAGTTAACTGAATATTTTTCACAAAATATGCCCTCGCTCAAATGTGAGGTAAAAGTCCCCTGTGTGAGTGTTGTCACACATGTTAAAGATCCCTACCTTGCTTGGAATAGCAAGGGTTCGACAAAATTAAAAAAAAACTCACTTCCTGGCCAAGGTAGTATCTTCAGGTGGAGCATTGGAAAATCAAATGTAGGGTAATAGTCACTGCAAGTACCTTTGCTTTCCATTATTGTTATTTCTCAATTTATTGTAATTATCACTGTAGCAAGTGTTTTGGTAACAGGGTCTATAATTTTGAGCTTAATAATTGTTCAGGTTGTGTTGCTAACTACGTTTATATATTTTAACCTGTATCTTTTTTAATTGTTTCAATTCTTAATTGCTATTATCAGCTTAAAATTTCTTGTAATCTCTAAAAAATCCCTCAACAGCAACTCTGAACAACAGTTAAATTATTTCTTCTTCACAAGCTTGTGTTGAATGTGGGTTTGATTAAATTTATCACCTAAAGATTTTTCTTCTTATGTTTGGCTTCATGAGATTGTCTTTTGTATTGTTATGTAAAAATGTTTTACACTTGCTGCAAGCTTTATAATATTGTTAATTGTACTCTACTGTTTTTGTGTGTCATACCAGTGACTATTTATTGATCTTACCATTTTGTCACCACATCCGGTTTATCCAAGAAAACCATTGGTTGTTCAAATCTAGGCAATGTCCCTTTTCCTATTTGAAAATTGTATGCACTGCCACATGTGACAATATCCATACAAACTGATACTAACTTATGCATAAGATTTTCTACTTATTCTAAATTTCTCTTAATAGTAAAAAAATATTAATTAATTTCGTTATTTAAAACAAAAATTTTAACTACTGGGTTTGTTCCCTGTAGTTATAATTTTGTTCTAGGACAGCTCTGTTAAATCACAAGTTGTGTGCATGATTTTTCTCGTTATTTCAACTACTTTTTGATAATTTTGCGATGTTATATACCAATCATATTGATTTCTCGTCTTATATCTGATGCTTTGCTGGTCATATCTTCACAACATGAGGTAATCATTGTGCAAGTTCCCGATTGATTTCAAATTTTGGCTGTAGTTTTAATGGCTTCAACCTTGGCCTCTAATTTCTTCTCAAATTATGTTGGTTAGACTCTAATTTCTTTATAGAATCTCGCACCTCTGGTTGAATGTTTTACAATAATTATAAAATTGCTTCCACTTCACTTGGAGTACTTGTCGCCATTTCTGAATCACCAACAACCATTGTTTCTTTGAGTTCTAGTTTTGCAATCTTCATTTACAGTGCAAAATAAAATCATTAACTATCTGTGATATTATTATGATCTAGTTGCCTGATGTTGTTTATAAACATTCACTTTCCTATCTGTCATTAGTTTTAATGTGTTTAGTATTTACTCTAATTAACTGTTTATTAAAACCTTAAAAGAGGTTCTCCATTTTATTACAATTTAATAAGCAGTTAATCAATATAAATGGATCGTTTTCTGGCTCCGGAATGATTCGACATCGACCCAAACTCTATAAATGCGACTCTGGAGTGGGAACACTGGTATACAAAATTTCTTAATTTCTCATCTGGAAAAGAAGACCCTGATAAATTTGAAAATCCTTTATAATTACATATCTGCCAAAGTCTACCAGTATATTAGTGCTGCTGGGACATATAAAGATGCTATTTCAATCCTCAATGATATATATGTGAAGCCAGTTAATTAAGTCTATAATCGACATAAGTTAGCCGCTCGAAGTCAACTATTTGAAGAAAATGTTGATCAATTTTTACAAGCTTTAAATCTTCTAGCTAAAGATTGTAAATCTAAAGCTGTTACTGCTGAAAAGCATTGAGAAGATTTCACTCGGGATGCCTTTATTCGCGGTTTATCTGATACCAATATTAAGCAGAGACTTTTGGAAAGTCCTCTATTGACCCTAAGCGAGGCATATGAAAAAGCTCGATCATTAGAAATGGCTGTACAACAATCGATGCTTTACAATCAATCTCTGAATGTAAATTCTATACAACCCACAATCCGGGCAATCATGCGGTCCCGTTGAAGCAAGAAGTTCACAATGAAAACGTTCCATATAGTGAAACTAAAGAAACATTAGCAGCTACTTATAGAAAGTGTTTTTACTGTGGATTTAAATGGCATATTCGATCAAAATGTCCAGCTCGAAATAGTCTTTGTAATATATGCCAAATAAAAGGTCACTACTCTAAAGTATGCAAATCACAAAAGAATTGGTCCAACTCAAATCACTCTGCTTCTATGATTAGCTCTATCAGTACCAAACCCATACCTGAATGTTTGGCAAAAGCTGTGATTCATGTAGAAGTTAATAATTCCTCTCTCTATGCACTAATAGATACTGGTAGTTCCTGTAGTTTTATTAGTGACCAAAGAAACTTAAATTACCTATAATGTCTTCACAAGAGTCTGTTACAATGGCATCTTCATCCTTCAACTCTAGAACATCTGGATAGTGTATTATTAATCTTTGTACCAAAGATCACTTCTATCCTAATGTTCGTCTGTCTATTCACTCTAATCTTTGCTCAGATATAATAATTGGCCACGATCTTATGAAACAACACTCTAAAGTGGAAGTTGAATTTGGTGGCTTAAAACCTTCGTTGAAAGTTTGTGCTTTAGCTACAGCTAGTATTGAATCTGTAACTCTCTTTGAAAATTTAACACCTGAATGTAGACCAATTGCTATAAAATCTCGCAGACAAACTGAAAGTGATTCCAAATTCATAGAAGCTGAAATTAAACGCTTACTCTCTGAGGATATAATTGAAAAAAGTAAATCACCGTGGCGAGCGCAAGTGCTAGTTACATCTTCAGAAAATCACCGCAAACGTATGGTAATCGATTATTCTCAGACAATCAATATATTCACTCAGTTAGACGCATATCCTCTTCCGCGTATTGAAGATATTGTAAATAGTGTGTCTAAATATCAAGTCTTCAGCAAAATTGACATGAAAAGTGCATATCACCAATTTCCCATCAAAAAGGAAGACTGGCCATATACTGCATTCGAGGCTTGTGGTATACTTTTATAGTTTAAGCAAATCCCCTTTGGAGTAACAAATGGAGTAGCTGCGTTTCAAAGAAGCATAGACTACATTATTCGCAATGAAAAATTATCAGATACATATACTTATCTGGATGATATCACTGCTTGTGGTAGAGATCAGAAGGAACATGATGAGAATCTTCCACCTATACATAGTGAAAACTTCACAGCGTAAGTCGTTACTAAGCTACTTTGCTCGAAACACGTGCTACTTGTATTCTTTCTTTCTCTTACATGTTAAATACGCCCATTGTATATGCGGAAGTATATCTTGGATTGAATCAGAAATTAATGACGTGCATTCATTCTTTCCTGATTTCGACTATACATTAGGAATGACCTTGGTGAGGAAATGATCCGACATATTGGCCATATCAACTACCTTACAGTTATCGAATACAATGTCAACACTTAAGATAATAACATCTATTAGAGACTGAGAGTACTTAGTTACTCTTGTTGCAGTTTGCACTATTTGCTTAAGTTTATACATATCTAAAATGTTTATGATCTCATGTTTATATTTACTTTCTTTCATTCAAATCCCCAACAATTATAAGATTATCTGAAATTAGATTAATTTCAGAAAGATTTTCTTCCAACTTCTGTGCAAAACTATTCCAATGCCCCGTCGGTGGTCGATAAATGACACCACATGTGTACACGAGTTTATTAAGAAACACCTTAATCCATAGCTGTTCAGTTTTACTATCACTAAAACGCTTAATTTCCCTTGTAGCTAAAATTTTATAGCGTATGGAGCTGTGAATGTACCAACTTACCCCACCACCACGTGTATTTCTATCGCATCTTATTAAACTATAGTTTGGTATTGCAATTAAACTATCAGGTATAGTTGCAGATAACCAAGTTTCGGTTAGCCCCACTAAATGATACTGTTGATGTATAATATGTAGGCTTAAATCATGGAAGCAATTATTAAGTGAGCGTACATTTAAATGACAGAAAGTCAATGTTGTTACTTTACCTTGCATAAATTTGAATTGCATAACAGAGTACTATTAATGTTGCTTAACTTGGCAGTTTTTGTCTTGCTAGTCTGAATAAAAAAGGATTTATTCTAGTACCAACAGGCCATAAATTAGGCTGTTTAATTCCATCCAGCTGGTTAAGCTGTACAGATACCTTAAATGAGGTATACTCATCAGGGCGCTTTGATTGCATCCTTTTGCATTGTACCATATCAAATTTGTTTTGTTTAAGATGAGATATTATGTCATCCTCTGTAGTTTCAGGAGTCAAATTTGATAAATGTATGTGTCCAAAACGAACACATGCTTTCAAAGTTGTGTTTTCTTTAGTACCAAAAATTGGTGGAACATACACCCTTTTTTTTGGAAGCTTGTTTTCTAGTTTTTACTTCAAAGTCATCCAGATTTATATCCTCTTCTTTCTCACTAATAGTAACAATGGGGTTTAATATCTTATTATTTAGATTATGTGCAACAACCTTAGAATATGCATCTTGTACTGCATGACTAACTTGTTGAGCTGTAATAATATGTTTACCTGGTCCAGCACCTGATGAGGTTTCCATATAATTGTATTCAATATTTTATCAATACAAGTTTTAGTAGTTGATTTAATGTTATCATTATTGCAAGTGTTGGTGATAACCCACACACCTGTGTTTTGTTGTAGTTGATTATTATTTATGGATTGAAGGACATTTTGTTTATTATCTTTAAAAGAAACATTGCATAATTCCAGCTTTTGTTCAAATTTACTCAGAGCTTGTATAATTGTAGTGCCCATTTCATTTATAGTATTAGTGAATTCATTAAATTTAGCTTTCAAATATAAAACTTCCTTCTGGAGTTCAGCTATTTGAAGGTTAGAAACTTCATTACAGCATATTGCCTTATTTCCTTCCAAAATAACAATGGATTTAAATTTTTTAGGGCAACTGAGGTGGTAAATATTGTAGCAAATGATACACACTACACATCGACACTTTTTTTCCACAGCATTTAAAGCATTTTTGATCACTTTGTTTACTGACATTTTCATCATCTGCAGCTAAAAATGTATTGGTAACCATTTGGAAGAATATAGTCCCATAAATGTAATATATCTTTTGAATTGTTTGGATATGACTAGAATAGCCTTTATATAGCATTTATGTGATACTTTTGCTTATTCATTCTATTGTCACTGAGAGTTGTCATATACTTACACGAAGATTACCACTAATTGCAAGTAGCTTAAATTTTGACAATAAATACATGCAGTGCCCGTCTCTCCACTGTTTGGGTTGTTGGGTTTGCATTGTTTTAATATACAGTGATTCCGTTATCAGGCGGTATACGAAATACAGTACGTCGGTTGCGTACTTCTAGGTATTGTTTCTGTGTGAGAATCAACCCTTTCGCTTATGACTTTTCATTTTCTGATTTATAAATAAGAAACACAAAGTACAATGACAATGATTCTTTTAAGATTTTTGGTAACAGAAAACATTTTTTAAGCAACATAACAAAAATATAAGATGTCCACGTTTGTAGACATTAGGAATATGGAGTGTTTCTAAAATAAAAACAAAAGCGAATAAAACTTATGTACAATTATTTAGAAGAAGGGATAATTATAAAAACAGTTACTCATTTTTGTAGGAGATATGTGAATTTTATACTTGCACACATAATTTGCGACTTTGTTTTGGAGTTGGAATATTTACAACGGATGACAAAGTTATTTTTTGAATAAGTTGCTAAGTGGCCAATATTGTCTAAGCTTATATCATACTGTGGTCCAATTTCAACATCAGGATGAATTTTTTTGACATGTGCAAACATGCAAAGGGTCCATTTCTTTGACCTGATAAATGTTCGATAAAAGGAAATTGATAACCTCTGGTCACTGAAATTCCATGAATTTCTTATCTTTCTTATTCCATTTTACATACAAATCTTGGTTGCCAACTTCCAAGTAATTTGAACCAATGATAACAAGTTTATTATCATACCACTTGATTAAAATTATTTCTCCATCTAGACTAATTATTTTCTCAAAATACCCACGACTTTTCTGTTTCACGTCTTTGCCAGAAGAAAATGGTGGTTTATGGAATTATTTCAGTCTTACAGTACACACTGTGTATATTTGCTTTGATCGTAAATATTGAAGTAAATTGTAATTAAAAAAGAAATTGTCGAACGTTAGATTTATATTTGATTCCTGGGTTTATTCAGCGAATTTTATTATTACTGCAGTTAATTTGTCCATATATAGCCAGATGTGTTGGATCCGGTTCGGTTTTAGCACCCTGATAAATGATAAAGTGAAACGTTTGGCCACTAGTACCACATCGAGTAAATATTTGTATGCCTCATGGCTTTGGTTTATTTTTTACATATTGTTTCACATTTAATGATCTCTTGAAAGGAATCATCTGTTCATCTATAGATACGGGAGTTTCTAGAGTTAAAGAAAGTAATTGGGATCGATTTATGCCATGCATATGTCTTATCGTCCAGAAACGATCATTTTCATTTTGGTCCTCTTGAATATTTATGAAATGTAAATTTTGCTGTAATTTATAAAATCAATTTATTAACAAATTGCCTTTCATTTGGAGAATTTATAGTTGTGGTTTCCAATAAAAATTTTATTCTTGGATAATGTAAGCTTCCCATAAGAATATATGTATTCCTACAAATGTTCGTAACTCTTCACAATTCGAAGACTGGTATTTGACATTGTTTTGTATAGCATAAAGATTTGTATACTCACATTTTCTCAAACAACTCTTCTGTAAAGTATTTTGAAACAAATATATAGAGGACTTTGTAATTCTAATGGTTTTTGAGAATTTTCGTTATGCCAATTTATTATTGGAGAAACATACGCCAAATCTTTGCGCTATTTGAAATCTTTTTGTTATAAGAGCATTATTTTTTTAGACAATCAGAAACATGAATTTTTTCTGTTGTAGGGATTGATCGTCTACCTGTTCAGGTTCAACTGTTGCTAGTTCGATTTCTACCAAAACCTCTTCCGACTCGGCTATTACATGTTCGGCTTCTGGCAATTCAAATCCTTCATCATTATCATCGTACTGACCTTTATCTAAAATATATAATTATTTTACAGGAAGTTCACAATACAGTAAAGATATGTATGTAAGTAAAATGTATGCTTATGCAGTAAACAATTAACAAGTTTAGTAACTTGCCAAAGCTATATTCTGAATCATTTTCACAGCCATCGTCACTTTTCCCATCATCCATAATGACTTTTATATCGGACAATCCCTTTTCAATAATTTGGAAAAGTTCTTTGTCCTTCTAATGCCACTTACTGCTTTTATTTGTATTCTTTTTAATAAGTTTAAAAAATACTTTTTAATTACAATGACCACATATGAGTAGATTACTTTTATGAAAAAACATCACTACAACCATGAAACTTTTGCCTTAATCTACACTTACCATTGAAAAAGAGTAGTTTCTGTAACGATTTGTGACTGTTAAAACCAAACATTTTTAAAGATTACCTTTGTACATTTGGCAGTACTGAGTAATACATACATCAGTAGATTGGAAATCAGCAGCAGTTCAACAGTAGTAAGTTTTTGATAAGAATCACACAGGTGGTGCCATTGTTATTTTGGTTCAGGCTTATACATGTCTACATTTGAGTACAGCATGAAATAACGTAAATAAAGGTAATTTTAAAAACTATGAGTGGTTTAATTCCCAAAGAAGATAAAGAAGAATGAAATAACGCTTCAAATGTACCAAACTCTTGTAACGATGTAAAAGTCTCACAGGGAATTTGCGATCGTCAAAATGGTATTATTATATTTCCTAGTAAAACAATCTTTGTAATCATATGTCTTGTAATTAAAACATGTAATGGAAGTATTTATTTGGTGATAGTTCAAGCTTTTGAAAATTTCCATCTTCACGTTATATGCAGATCAAGATTCATCTTGGAGGAAACAAAGTGCAATTAATAATGGATAATTTTTTTGTGTCTTCAAGAATTGGATCGTTTGATATCTTTTGAACAGATGACGACCTTCGATACTTTAAATGCCTGTTTGCATGGCGATACCTGCTATGGCATCAAAGCTCACTGCTAATGTTTAATGTTTTGTGTACTCAAGGTACATAATTTACAATACAAGGTTGTACTAATTTAAATTTTAGGGGGTAAGTATTTCGATCTTTGTAGTTGTACTTCATTATTTAATACAGCTATATTGAAATCTTCTTGTATCGAGTAATTAGAAGTCTAGTACAAGTTTCATCTTAGGATAATTAATGAATTCATTTGAGAAACCGTCGGTGCTTAAAGCATTTCTTTAAATCTTACATAAAGATTTCTATCTTAGGGTATAGTGTTTATTGCACTTGTTACGTTATGTTAAGCATAAAAATCACTTAATGGTAATATAATAAATTATAAACCTTGATCATCTAACCCCAGATACGTAAACATCTAAAAGTTTTGGTAGTTGATCATAATAAAAATCTGGAGACTTTTTTAGAATCTTATTTAAAATCCAAAGTCTATAAAATTTTATTTCTCGCATTTTAAGAACTGACAGTAGTATTGAAGTGATATAGTTTAATTATGCATTAGTGCTTTTTTTTAAAGTTACCTTTAAAGCACCAAAATGTTACACAACTAGGTAGAGCTATCTCAAATATGCCTGAAATTTATGTAATAATAATGTTTTATTTTTGCAAGGAAAATTTCATAATTTCTAATGTTGAGTGCAAATGTAAATAGTGTATATTGAATTGAAAAGAAATTAGATTAGTAATTACAATTTTTGAACTTATCTTTTATTAGCAATTATTAAATTTAGTGTTCTTAATTGAGCACATTCTTTTAAAAATCTGTTGTACATTAGATGATAGTCAAAAATCAAACTGAGTGGTCTATTAAATTATTCACATTTAGGTTAATACAGGTTTGAACAAAACAGATTCCACAAAGCCTAGTTAATATTTCGAATTGTTGATGTCATGGTACACGATCAACTCAAGGTATTGTAGAACAGTTCGTGTGCAGGTGATGAGTAACTATACATGTTGCTTGATAATTTTTGTTACGAATTTCTTGCTCATAGAGGTTAGTCATTCTTGAGGATGTTTATACACACCTTTGTGTATTATTTAGATCTGCATCGCATAACAGGATATAGTGGCGGTCATTACTTCACTATGTTCATTGATTAGACCCTTTAACTGAATTTCATCTTGTTCACAAATCGTAATCCCGATTCCCAAACTTATGCTCTCCGAAGACCAACAAAGTCAGTCGATCGTTTTCCCAAATTAGGCTTTCGTACTTCCACTGACCATTTTCTAACACACACACACCGAGCCTAATATTTAAACAGCAAACCTGAGCTTCATCATTATTGTATGGTAAATGAAGAATTGACCGAGACAAAATAATGCAAAATTTTTAGGTATTCAAGTTAAATGAAAACGAAGACCAACAAAGTCAGTCGATCGTTTTCCCAAATTAGGCTTTCCTACTTCCACTGACCATTTTCTAACACACACACCGAGCCTAATATTCAAACAGCAAACCTGAGCTTCATCATTATTGTATGGTAAATGAAGAATTGACCGAGATAAAATAATGCAAAATTTTTAGGTATTCAAGTTAAATGAAAACGAGAGTATTGAAAATGGGGTGCTATTGATCAGTCATCTAGTTGGTAAAATAATACCTGGTATAATCATCAAACTTGGTAGTCGTAAATGTAAAAATAGGTTACTTAGTTATAAAAGGCAATTAAATGCAGAAATATTGTGATTATAGAGGGCTTGCCTAAGGCATAGTATGCATCATTACAGGATCTATATAGAAAATTATGTGAAACAAAGATATATAACTAAAGTCACAAAAAGGTAACAATTATTAACATACCATGGTTAGAAATTTAATCAATTGCCTTAAAAATTCCATCAATCATTTACATACAATATATTTATATATTATAAATTTGACTCCAGTCTACACTACCAAACAATTTAAAAATATTGTTTTAAAAATTTAATAAAGAGGCCATCTTTGTTCAATCATTGCTTTAATTAAAAATATTCCCATTGCTTTTGCTTGTATTTTAGGTATTCCAGAAAGTAAATGGTGAACAGTCAGAATTATATTACGAACTGGGCATTCAGGTCTTCAGCTTTCGTATAATAGTGATAAGTATGTCATATTCGTGTATCTAATTCTTAATATTATGAGGACAACGTGCTCTTTTTGAGGTGATTGTTATATAGGAACTTGCAAAAACACTGTTTCAAATCTTCTGCAGTTGCTATTTTAATGTCTATTGAAGGATGTAAAGGGTTACGCCTGCCAATAGTCAGGTGCTTTATTTCCACGAATTCCCACATGGCTCCAAACCTAATAAAAACAATGTCTATTAATATTTCTTTTAACCATTGCAAAAGATCAGGATTTGTTGCAAAAGGATTAAAAATTGTTGTGATTGCACTAAAGGCGGCTCCGTGGCGTAGTGGTATGTGTGTGACTACTACGCCCAAGGTCCCGGGTTCGAATCCCGACACGGTCCGCTTGAAAAATGTCAGGCGAGCATTTTTCGCAAAAATACACCCTCGTTCGGATGAGAGGTAAAATGGAGGTCCCGTGTGTGAGTGTTGTCACGCACGTTAAAGATCCCTACCTTGCTTGGAACAGCAAGGATTCGGCAAAATTCAAAATTTTCCAGGTAAAAAAACTCGCTTCCTGGCCAATGTAGTACCTTAGGGTGGAGCATTGGAAAATCACATGTAATGTGATTGCACTAAGACGGTTCCATGGCACAGTTGGTATGCATGTGCCCACTATGCCCAAGGTCCCACGTTTGAATCCCAATACGGTCCACTTGAAAAATGCTAGGCAAGCATTTCTCACAAAAATACGCCCTCAATTGGATGAGAGGTAATATGCAGGTCCCGTGTGTGAGTGTTATCATGCATGTTAAAGATCCCTACCTTGCTTGAAACAGCAAGGGTTCGGCAAAATTTAAATTTCCAGATACAAAAATTTACTTTCTGACCAATGTAGTGCCTTCTGGTAGAGCATAGGAAAATCAAATGTGTAGTGTGATTGCACTTAACGAATCTGTGGTAGTACCATGTTCCAAATTGCGTACAACCTAGCAGTGTATATGCAGTCTTTGTGTAAGTTACACAAGAAATCTTTTGTGGATAAGACAAAATCACAGTTAACACTTTTTGTGCCTTACAGCCATCTGTATAAATTACTCAAGGCGTTTAGGTATTCCATTAGAATTTCAAGGTAACGAACTAATTGTAAGAGACAATTGTGATTCTTCTTGGTGCCATTTTTCAAGTCTAAGCGGATGTATGGAGATGAAAGATTTCATGGCCGATATTCAATGCTTAGTGCTAAATTACCAAGTGCAAAAGGTAATTCTTGAGATCAAACATTACTTTGTCTAATTATCGTTGTTTGAGAATATTATTATTGTAGGTATTTATTCAGTTGCATTATTATTGTTTTTAAAATAACTCCCAATATACAAAAGTTTATATGTGAACAACAATAACATAATTACTAATTTTTACTATTTTCCACATATTTCTTTCTTCCCCTACCATTTCTTGTACCTAATTGTTTTTAACTTTGTTCATTATATATTCATCATATGTCTGTAGCACCAGATTCCAAAGGGTTCTATTCTTATACTGTCTGCTTCTTCTACTATCCATGTTTCACAGCCGTACAGTGCTGTGCTCCACAAATGTGCTTCCAGCAATCCTTTCCTTGTTTCTGTTTGTTGTCTTTGAACACAGTAGCTGCTTTTTCTTATTAAATGCCACACGACCTTGGGCTAGTCTTTGTTATATATCTTTTGTACTTTTCCCATTTTGTGCTATTTGGTTTTCAATGTAGCAGAAATCCTTAACCTCTTGTAAGTTCTCGTTTCCTATTTGTATTCTGGTTTTTGACTTATTTACCCTCTCTTTATGTACAAGTAGTTTAGTTTTGTTAATTTTCATACTGTATCTCTTTATTAGTACTATTTCCATTTCATTAATAGCTGCTTGTAACTGTTACAGTAATGCCACATTCAACACTGTTGATGATATACCATGCATATTTCTATAGCATAATGCGCTATTGCATTATATTTCGGGGTATATCATCTCATGCATACAAAGTTTTTCTCGAACAGAAAACAGCCATTTGTATAGTTAATAAGCTGTAGAAAACTATTTGGGTGTTTACAGCTATTAAATTTTCCATGTGTTTACATCCTTGAATGTCTGTGTTTTGTATATAAATTTAACAACTAGTTATTTAAAGTCTCTAAAGTAACTACAACTAGGTAATCTGGTCAAATGCTGGTAGTGCAACAACATAATACAAGGAAATTTGAAACAAGCGTACAGTATATGAGTGTTAAATCGTATAACCATCTTCCAATCAGGTTTAAAAATCATTCACTTCAAAAATTTAAAAAGTTACTTAAAACATTGCTGCTACAAAAGGCAAGAATACATTGACGACAAAGCTATATAAGCTATTCCTCTAGTCAAATATAAAAATGAACTATCTATTATTGATACAATGTTGATATTTATCTATCATAATTGTAATTGTGACTATACTGTTTATATTATATAAATACTTGCTTTAATAAAATTTCTAATATAGTTTCCAACACCATGAACATGTTTTGTGGAAATATATAATATATATATATATATATATATATATATATATATATATATATATATAAGTCAATTCCGTCAATTTCAACTATTTAAGAACCACATCTTACTTTCATTAGATGTTTCTTCACTATTTACAAATATACCTCTAGACTTGGCTGTAGATATAATCACGAAAAACTGGGATGTAATCAAACCACATACCACCTTGTCAAAAACCCTATTTCTTGCCTCAATCTCCCTAATTTTCAATAATACCTATTTTGTCTTTCAAAATGTATTCTATCAACAAAAATTTGGTACTCCAATGGGTTCCCCATTATCTCCTATCATAGCACAAATAGTTATGGATCATCTACTAAACTCAATCTTACCTAATTTAGATTTCGATATGGTATTTTTAGTAAAATACGTTGATGATATCATTTGTTCTGTTCCACCAGATAAAATACAATACATTTTAGACCATTTCAATAATTTCAATGAACACTTAAAGTTCACGTATGAACTTGAAAAGAAAGAAAAATTCCTTTTTAGATACTTTTGTCATCCGAGATTCTTCCAACAAACTGCTATTTGATTACTATAATAAGCCTTCTAACTCAGGTAGATACATTAATTACTATTCCAATCATTCATTTCACCACAAAATAAATACAGCTTTAGCACTTAAACACAGAATAGAAATAATCTCTGAACCACAATTCAAAAAACTAATCTAAAACTTTAGAATTTACGCTATGTAATAATGGTTATCCCAAACAATTAGTAAAGAAATTACTATACACAAACATCCATTTTAACAGTACTGAAACTAGACCCAATACCATTTTATACAAAAATTACCTTTTATACAAACATTAACTCCTTTATTAGCTAGAATTTTAAAACAACATAACCTAACTATAGGATTTAGTTATGAAAAATCTGTAAGAAACCTTTTTACAAAACTCAAAGACAAACCTAACAAATTATTAAGTAGCAATATTATTTATAAAATAACTTGTTCATGCAATCAGACGTATGTAGGTAACACCACCCAGTGGTTAAAAATAGACTTACACAACATAGGTCAGATATAAAATTAGGAAAAAGAATTGTGCTCTCTCAACATATTAATTTAACCCAACATGTTCCAAATTATAAAGATATTGAAATTTTGGATTCTGAAAACAATTACAAAATGAGACTTTTTTTAGAAGCTTATTACATACAAAATGAGATTAATTCGATGAACTTTAGACAAGACACTCAAAATCTACATCCAATATACTCTAATTTATATAGAATTACACAAAAAAAGCAATAGTTCAATTACAGTTAAGATTTACATGCACCCATATAAAATTTAAAATCAAGAATTCCTTTCAGTCTATGTGTCAAACTTAACAAATATGTCAATAAGACATTTAATTTAAAATTTATTTTTTATCATTTTTGTTTATGTATTAACCAACACTAATCCACATGTGTGAAGAAACTTTTCTAATAATTATGCATTAGTAATTAAGTAAGTACCTATGTTATAATTTTAATGTCCATTCAATACTGTATAATTTTGTAGTATCTTTGAAAAAGGCAACAACCCTTGCCGAAACGTCAGATAATTAATTGAATATATGCAAAACACTATTTAGTTTATTTTTGGACTACTATATCCCAAGTACAATTACCATTTTCATCAAGATCATTATATATATATATATATATATATATATATATATATATTTATTGCTAGATGCTAATATTGCTTTATCATCTACAAATCTAAGCATATCGATCATTTGTCCCTGCATAATAATTCTAAATGTCTTTCTGCATCTGACAGTATTCTTTACCTCTTCAATATACAAGTTTAAAATTAATGGGGATAGGACACATCCCTGTCTCAGCCCTTTTCAATTACTTACTTCTCTACGTTCCTGTTGTAATTCCATTACAGCTGTTTGCTCTTTGTATAAGCTATGTATCTACTATCTGTCTGGCCCTATAATTCATTCCAATCTTTTAGGTATTTCAAACATTTTTCCATTTTATGTTGTCAAATGCTTTTTCTAGATCTACAAACCATATATACACGTTTTCTCCTTTTTCTATTGTTTTCTCCATTATCACCCATAAAGGTAACCTCCCGTGTTCTCCCGTTTCGTCTAAACCCAAATTGGTCTTCTAGTATTTCTTCAGCTCGTTTTTCCATTCGTCTTTGTATAATTCTAGTTAATATTTTGACATGTGTGCTGGTAAAATTATTTTTCAAAAATTTTCATATCTATCCATAATAAGCGACTACACAATGTGATAGGAAATATTTGTTTGGTATGCTGAAAATATTATAGTAACCCTTAGTAGTGGCATCAAAGCTAGCATTGTCAGTGCAACAATAAACAGAGACAAACCTCAAATTTATGCTTTTCTTCTTGACTTCAAATGTTTTTCACCTTGTCTCCGACTTGTAAACTATCATAGTTGCCACTCAGATACAGGAGAAAACAATTGCTTTGATACATTTTTGATTTACTATAAGATTGTTTCCATATCCCATACACTACATCACTGATTCTCTTTAAAACTATATAAAGACTTACCGATTACTGTTGTAGTTTTTGTGATAACCTGCTCTTCCTTTTGGGGTTGTATAACCAATCACCAGGTCAAAACCCGCTGTAATAGAATATCTTGTTTCTGTTTGCTCATTTGCTAGATGGATACTATCTCAGATTCTCTTATTTACATCATACGACCTTTTTTTAGTCTACCTCACAATATCTCCAGGTCCCGTTACAACACAAAAATTGCTGAACACAAAATCTAAATTTCAAGTGGGTGACTATATAAGTATAAATAGACACATGGAACAATTGCCTTCGATGTAGTTCTCGTTATCTAATCCAAATTTTTTTGCCTTTCGCATAGGGATTACCTTTTACCACGGTTAGCATCACATTAAAATTTGAAGGAAATTGAACCGCACGGACAACGCTAAAAACGCTTGTCGCTGAGAAAAGCTCGTTGTCAGAAACTGAATGGTAAGTGTTATAACTTAAAAAACCATATATAGAAATTTGCATTTATTCGGACATTACTATTTAATCAAGTAACGGATACGTAATAATTGGTGCCACTTCTGAAACGTAATAAAGTGTATAATAGATTGCAATATAGCATATTCATAATAGTTAAATATAGAATATAAGTAATAAACTTAGTCCTACCATATACGGATGCCATTTTAATATCTATAGCAATTCAATTTAACAAAGAAAAATATACACTTCGGTAACAACATGCAAATTAACAACATCAAAGTATGTTGAAGATAATTACTTGATGTAATTGATATTTCATAGGATGTGTATTCAATTACATGAAGGTAACATTGTAATTCTGATGAAAGTGATGAAATAAAAAAATTAGGGCCATTCGCACCATTTTTATCTTAAACGCTGAATTATTAAGTATTACTTAAATTTTAAGTGTTACTTAAAAATAAATGTATTGCGCCATTCTGATTTCAGTAAGCTTTTGCTAAGCTATAAAGTTATTTGGTGACATTGCAAAAATGTAACTTTATAGGAAAATATTGCTTGATTTCTTAAATAAACCTCCTTAAAATAATCATTCGTGGGTAAATGGTAACCAAGACCAACCTCCAAATATTGAGTTATTTGAGTACTTACTATAAATTGTAAAGTAAAAATTTATCATAAAAAATAACGGATGTTACTACAGTAGGTACAAAATATAAACGTAGATCCATGAACCTTACGTGCAGTAAAAAGAACTCTTACACTTGTAGTAAAATATAAGCATGTGATTGATAATAAAAATGCAACCAAGTTTCTGTCTGAGAAAAAGTTTGATAATAATAAGAGGTTAGAAAATAAGTAGCTGACGAGAAAAAAGAAATGTTTGTTACTGGAGGAGGGAAGAAAAAGACATAACAACAAATCCCAAGCAATAGCTATTGTTATCAATTATGAAGACTGTGCTTGGATTAGAGAATCCATTTGATTCAAATGAAAACATAATGAACATAATGAAAACACTGAAATCCAGATTGAAATAAAGGTGTTTGAGCTTCACCACAAATAGATAATATTACTTAAATTTCAGGATACTATAGATATTATAATAGGTGTGCTTTTAGATTATACTGCTGTTGTTGAAGTAGATGACGTGCAAGATGAAAATGATAAATTGGAAATGCATTGCATTCAACAAGCATATTTGTTTGGTAATCTTAATTGATGTAAGTTGGTTACACTGTTGTAACTAGTTGCCATTGGCAATATTGTAGTAAGCGCGAACTTTACTAAAGGACTTCTCATGTACTGATGGCCGAGGCTGGATGTCTTTAATAAATGTAAGATTTATATTCATTAATGATAAAAGTAATCTGTGGCTTAACTTTACTGATATTGAACGAGACAAACAAACATGGCGCAGTCGATAATTTGAATACTGTATTTTAATGGTAACGGTTTTGGAACGCGTTGATTTCATCAATATACTAAAAGTAGGGTTAAGCACATTGCTAAAAGTGGAAAAAGTTAAAAAATTTGGAAAGAATGTCCGAATACAACAAACCAGCCGAGTTAATTTTAGAGGGCAACCTCGCCGAGAATTTTAAATTGTTCAAGCAACAAGTGGAAATTCATTTTGTTGCAACGGAAACGAACAAGAAGCCAGTTGAAGTACAAATTGCAAGATTACTTAATATAATGGGTACAGATGCATTAAAAATTTATAACACCTTCGATTCAGCAGAGTTGACCACCGTTGAGTAAATTATAAAGAAGTTTGAAGCGTATTGCATGCCAAAGCAAAACGAGGTTCTGGAACATTTTAAGTTTTTTTCTAGAAAGCAGAAAGAAGGCGAGCAGTTTGACGTTTTTATTACAGATATAAAAAATTTAATCAAGTCATGTGGATTTGGAGAAGCCGAGGATAAGATTCTGAGAACACAGATCGTCTTGGGTGTTAATAACATGGATATACAAGCACGTCTATTACGAGAGGATACATCGTTAAAGAAGGTCATAAATTATTGTCAAGCAGCGGAATTAGCAGAAGCAAACAAAAAAATGCTAGAAGACGATAGAACCAAAGTTTATAATGTAGGCAGGTTTGACAAAACAGATAAGCAAGATTTAACTAATAAGACTAAATTTAATAGTAATAATTCAAACAAGTTAGATAAATCTTTTAATTTTAAATGTAAAAGGTGCAATCGCAGCCATTTAAAAGGTGAATGTCCTGCTATGGGGCAGCAATGTTTGAAATGTTTAAAGTATAATCATTTTAGGATTTGTTGTGAAAGTAAAGAGCATGTTAGTAAAAATAAGAGCAGTAAAGCTTATGAAGTGTGTGGTACCAATGGTGATGCCGATGATGCAACAATACAAATTGATATTGTTCATAAAGTCGACGTAAGTACTAGGGAATGGTTTGCAGAATTAAAACTTGTTAACCTAAATGTTAATTTTAAGTTAGACAGTGGTGCAGTGACAAACGTCATACCTTTTAAAATATTTAAGCAATTAAAAAATTGTAAATTGAGTAAAACCAATATAAAGTTAGAAGCTTTTGGAGGATTCAAAAATTGCACCATGTGGTGAGTTTAGGGGATTAATTAGTTACAAAAACAATTCAGTTGTTACAAAGTTCATTGTAGTTGAAAATGATCTGTGCATTCCGATATTAGGGTTAGCTACTTGCTTAGATGTAAAGCTCATTAATAGAATAGATAGTGTATCAGAGGAGGACTATGGAAAAGCTAGATTTATTAAAGCTAATGAAGATATATTTACTGGTATAGGATCATTCCCAGACGTAATTTCATTAAAGCTTAATAGTAGTGCTAGTCCTAAAGCAAATTTAAGTCGAAGGGTTCCACTTAAAATAAAAAGTCAATTGCAGGCTTGTTTGAGCGTGAAGCGGTAGTACAAACTGATTTTAATAAATTATTTTAGCGGAAGTTCCAAATACATAAATAAAGCAAGTGCAAGACAAAAGTACTTACCAATTCAGCATCGACTGCAGAAGATCAACAGGAAACCACTCTTCTACTAGATTCAAAAAGGGCACCCTTCATCAATATAGCTATTGGTGGCGGCGGACGAATTCAACAGACGGCTGCTGATATTGGAACAGCGACACAAGTTTTATATTATATATTGGAAACAACACCTTTCAATGCAAAGTCCGAATAGCAACTAAACTTGTACCTTGACTTTCAACATCTGCGAGCTATCAACTAGATAAATAAACTATATACAACTGTTAGCATTTCTACTTTAAATAAAATTACCTTAATGGCGCCAACATACCGCCCACCCAAAACAATGTTTTGATAAAAAATATAAAAGCAAAAAACACAAATTAACTTAACTATAATATAATGACTCCAAACAAATATGTAAACTAACTTTGAATAATGAAAGAATAAAAAATTATTATTCAGAATCTAACAGCGGTAGGGTTGCCATTTTACATAGAGGTCTGACATAAACTCCTGTGCTAGTTTTAATTTTGGCAACTCTAACTCTGCCATCCTTGCTAGGATAAATCTCAAGAATTTTGCCAAGTGGCCAGGACAACGGGGGCGTGTCACTAACCTTTAATAGAACAATATCACCAACTTTTATATTTGGTTGATTTGCATACCATTTTAGTCGCGGCATTAGCGTGTGTAAATACTCGCTTGACCATTGACGCCAGAATGACTGGGTAGCTTGTTGAAGTAAATGGTAGCGATCCACACCGCTTAATTTAACCCTTTCAAAATCCATTTCTAGGGGTGCTAACAAAGGGGTTCCAATTAAAAAATGACCCGGAGTGAGGTAATCCGTACCTTCATTTGGATCTGATAAAATAGAACCTAGCGGACGACTGTTCATTATTGCCTCTACGCGGGCAATAATAGTAGTCATTTCTTCAAAAGTAAGGATCCTAGGATCTAAGACTCTGTGCAAATGATGCTTAGCGGATTTGACACCCGATTCCCATAACCCCCCAAAATGCGGAGCAGAAGGTGGGTTAAAGTTCCATTTAATTCTGATAGTAGAAACGTGATCAGCGATAGCGGTATTAGAGTCCTTTAACATTTTATAAACATCGGCGAAATAATTGGACGCGCTCTTAAAATTAGTGCCACAATCACAAAATATTTCGTGGCACAAACCTCTGCGAGCAACAAATCTATCTAAGGCAGCAAGAAATGCAGGGGTGGATAGACCCGATACGAATTCTAGATGTACCGCCTTAGTAGCTAGACAAACGAATATGGCCAAATAACCTTTTGATTGCGGAGCATTTCTTCTGTGACTTTCTTTGATTGTCCAAGGTCCAGCAAAATCAATCCCCGTATTCCAGAACGGACGCGATTGCTGAACTCTAGCTTTTGGCAAATTTGCCATTTGCGGTTCACAGGTTTGAGCCTTTAATCTATAACAGCGCATGCATTTATAAATACGATGACGTATGAATTGACGAATTCCGGGAATCCAATATTGACATTGAATGAGAGATTGCATTAGACGCGGACCTCTGTGCAACGTTATTTTGTGTGTATAATCGCATATTAAGACCGCCAGATGGGAATCTCTGGGAATTAATATGGGATGCTTGGCGTCATAGGGGAGAGTCGTATTCACAAGACGACCGCCCACCCTGAGCAAGTTTTGATTATCTAGAAACGGAGTTAACTTTTGTAACGAAGGAGAACACAACTGATTCGTTTTTACTTGGTGTATTTCATTAGAATAATAGAATGCCTGTACTTCTTTTATGCATAGATACCTAGCATTTTGTAATTCAATAGGAGAAAGCGGACCAGTACGTCGTGGAAGTTGTAATATTTTACATCGTGAATTAAAACAAAATCTCAATACAAAAGCAATACTTCTTTGCAATTTACTAAAACTTGAACATTTATTTATTAATTCTAATAAAGGCAATATTTTAGCGGTGGTGGCAATAAGCGTTTCAGACCTTAATTCTGGTACTAAATTCTCCTGTAGGGGACTGCAAGAATTTAAGTTCCAGGTACTAAAGGGCGTATACAAAAAACGAGGGCCCTTCCACCAGAGGGTAAATTGAGATAAGAATTTGGGTTGTAAACCCCTACTTGCACAATCACTAGGATTGTCTTGTGTTGAAACATGATGCCAATAAGTAGGCAGAGAAGTTTCTAAAATTTCAACAATTCTATTAGACACAAAAGTTTTTAAGGTATGAGGCGGTGTACGTAACCAAGCAAGTACAACTGACGAATCCGTAAATAAATGAACGGAGCATGGTTCGATTTGTTTTATAAAACATTCGACGGAATTTAATAGACGACTTAAAAGAACTGCAGCAGATAATTCCAAGCGAGGAATACTTAAAGTTTTAAGCGGGGCTATACGACTTTTTGCTTTAAGCAAATAAATATTAATATAATTTTGAAATTCGCAGCGGATATATAAGACCGCTCCATATCCCTTTGACGAACCATCACAAAATCCGATCACTTGACGAGAAAGTGCTAACTTAAAATCGATATGACGAGAAATTCTAATTTCAGTTAACAAGGGTAAATCAATAACGAATTGTTTCCAATCTTCTTGAATTTTAGTTGGAAGCGGCTCATCCCAGTTTAATCCTAATAACCATACCTTTTGAATTAGTAATTTTGCGTAAAAGATAACTGGTGTAAGCCACCCTAAAGGGTCATAAAATTT
Source organism: Platerodrilus igneus (assembly GCA_036346225.1). Lineage (NCBI taxonomy): Eukaryota > Metazoa > Arthropoda > Insecta > Coleoptera > Lycidae > Platerodrilus > Platerodrilus igneus. Next base: position 675,030 of record JARFIW010001137.1, read on the forward strand.
TGCAATTTCAGATAGCATACTTCTTTTAGTCATAACACTCGAATTCGAATTTATACGATACGAAAAACAATCTTCGCGTGGTTCATATTGAACACCGAGGATCTTAACAGAATTATCTTCTGTATTTAAAATTAAAGCGTGATTGCGATAATCAATGGGTACACCCTCAAGAACAGATTGATGATTGCTAATCCATTTTCGTAAACTAAAACCTCCTAGTTTAAAAATGTCTATTAACTGCGTTTGTAATTGTAATGCTTCTTGAATGGTATCTACACTTTCGCAAATATCATCCACATAAGTTTGTTGCATTATTGCTTTTGAAGCTAAAGGAAATTGTTGACCTTCATCTTCAACCAATTGATGAAGCACCCTTTGCGCTAAATAGGGTGCGGTTGACACGCCGAAGGTGACCGTATTTAATTCGTATTCTTGAATGTCACCATCGGGTTCAGTGCGGTAGTAAATGTGTTGAAATTTACGTTGATCTTTGTTTATTAATATTTGGCGGTACATTTGTTGAACATCACAACAAACGACTACAGCGTGAAGTCGAAAATTGCAAATGATGTCTGTTATATCACGTTGCAATTTAGGACCTGGTAAGAAAATCATTAAGAGATTTACTGTTTAAGGTGGGGCGAAACGACACGTCGAAAACCGTTCTAATTTTGGTGGTACTACTAGCCTGCTTTTCTACGCAGTGATGTGGAATAATATAATTAGAATGTGAGGAAGCGATATTCATATGACCTAAGTTTATGTATTGATCCATAAAATTGCGATATTCAATATAAAGTGAGGGTTGGCGTTGTAAGCGTTTCTCCAAATTAATTAAGCGTTTCTGAGCGTACATCCTAGTATCAGGTAGAATGGGATTTTCCTCAAGAAAAGGAAGACTAACAGTATATCGTCCTGAAGGATCACGTGAACAATTCTTTATAAACTGCGATTCAATTATAGAATCTTCAGGATTAACCGGCAGAGGGCGGTTGACCTCTTCAAATTCCAAAAATTTGCGAAGAGAAGTGTCTAATGATTCACAACATAAAAAAAGCGAAGTATGATCAGATTTGTTACTGAGTGACAGTGAGAGGGGTTGAGGCACTTTGCCACACAGAACCCATCCAAAAATTGTAGAAATAGCACTGGTTGTCCCTTAATAATAGAATGAGAGTCTGCCATAATTTCAGTATATAAATCAGCGCCCAATAAACAATCAATAGGAGCCCTTTTATCGAAATAAGGATCAGCAAGACTGATATCAGAAAAGCGATTCCTTACATCTGAAACTAAGGGTACATTAGGTTGGTAGCTACAAATTTGATCAACTATTAAAGCATTTGTATAAAGTTGGATATTTGAATTATTTAATGGTGTAATCGAACAACTAACAAAACCTCTATTTTTCTCAATAGCGATATTAGACACCCCCTTCAACGCGATATGATTTCTGTATCGTACCAAACCTAGTTTTTGTACACAAGAATTGGTAATCAGACTAACTTGGGAACCACTATCAATTACGGCACGAATAGGAATTACATAACCACTTGCATCATACATCCCAATAATAGCGGTACTTAACAATATTGAACAATTGTTCATCGAAACATTTTCGGTAACAGAGCAGGACAATGTCTGCAGTGCAGAATTTGATTCAGCCACTACTATATTATTCTCATCTTTCAGTGAAACACTATTTTGGCAATCTCGTATAGTATTTAATGAGGAACGATTTTTATTATCATTAATCATGTGCAATAAACTATGATGCCTGGGATTTCCACAATGTACACATTTTGACTGAGATCTACATACAGACAATCTATGAAAACCTAAACAATTAAAACATAATGCAAATTTCTTTACAACATCGTAACGTTGAGAAATGGGAAACTCTTTAAACTTTTCACATGCGTAAATTTTATGTGATGAATTGCATAATGGGCATCCAGGATGTCCTCTTGTAATGTCAGATTTATTGGAAGCGATAGACAACAAAGAATTGCGTGGATTGCTAAAATGTCCCTTATTTGATTTTGTAATTGCAAGAACAGGCTTACATGATTGCGGAGGCGCGGACCTGGCGTTTGAATGCGTTAATTCAACAACTTTAATCCTATCTTCTACAAATTTGATCAAGTCGTTACATTTAGGAATATCCATATCAGAACATTTGAATTCAAATTCTTTGCGTGAGGTAGGCAACAGTGATCGTAAACCAGCGTGTAAAATAGTAAAGTCAAATAAATCAGGAATTTGCAGTGCCTTTAAAGCGTTTAAATTCGTACTAAATACTTCAATAAACGAATTTAATGATCTCAAGGAGTCTTCAAACAGGGTACGAAATGAAAATATTTTATCTAAATAATTTGAAGCTAGTAAACGTTTATTTTGAAAGCGTTTTATTAAAGTTTGCATTGCAATATCGTAATTCTGATCTGATATTGATAAGGATTCAATAAGTGATAATGCGTGTTGTTTTAATAAGCTTCTCAAATACGTTAATTTTTCCACCTTTGAAAATGATTTATTTTTATGAATCAGTGACGTAAAGAGAGAGTAGAAGTTCGGCCAATCGCTTATTTTTACCCTATCAAACGGTTCAATTTCTATTTTCGGTAATTTTGCCGAATGAGATTCAATATTTACTAAATTAGACGAAGTGGCGGCGGAGGTTTTCCCTTCAATTGTCGATCATATTTGAACGTTTAATTTACGAGCTTGTGTTTTTATACTAAAGTAAAGTTCATCATAGGCTACTGAAGGTTGATTAACGTCAATGCGTTCCCTTTCGTCTACCTTAAAATTTAAAATTCCTATTTTATCATTTATACGTTCAAAAGCATCTAAATCATCTTCCATTCTATTGAAACGCGAAATGAAAGTATCTAATTCTGGTGCGTATGATTGTTCCTTTTCTAATAACAAAATGCATCTGTTTCCTACGTCATAAAACGCTTGAATTCTAGCAAAATATTTCTCTCTTTTAGTTACACACGAACTAAGCTCTAAATGACTCATTGTATAATCTTTTATTAATTAAATATCAAAACCTAAACAAATTAGTTTAAAGATTACGTTTAATCTCAATAGTTTACTTATCGCAAATTTAAGGCGTTTTCACAACAACTCAACAAGACTCGCAGATGTTGAAATTCAACAAAATTGTATCATATATTATCATAGAATAATTATTTTTATCACAAATAAAAACTGAACATTCGACTCGAATAGGACCAATGTTTGAGCGTGAAGCGGTAGTACAAACTGATTTTAATAAATTATTTTAGCGGAAGTTCCAAATACATAAATAAAGCAAGTGCAAGACAAAAGTACTTACCAATTCAGCATCGACTGCAGAAGATCAACAGGAAACCACTCTTCTACTAGATTCAAAAAGGGCACCCTTCATCAATATAGCTATTGGTGGCGGCGGACGAATTCAACAGACGGCTGCTGATATTGGAACAGCGACACAAGTTTTATATTATATATTGGAAACAACACCTTTCAATGCAAAGTCCGAATAGCAACTAAACTTGTACCTTGACTTTCAACATCTGCGAGCTATCAACTAGATAAATAAACTATATACAAATGTTAGCATTTCTACTTTAAATAAAATTACCTTAATGGCGCCAACAAGGCTACTTTAAATGATTATAAACGGAAAGGTATTATAGTTCGTTCAACTGAACCTAGTGAATTGGTTAGTAATTTAGTATGTGTAGAAAAAGCAAATGGCAATTTAAGACTGTGTATAGACCCCAGCGAATTAAATAAATATCTGGTTAGAGATTTTTATGAAATACCTACCATAGAGGAAATTAGTGCAAAGTTAGCCAATAAGAAATATTTCTGTATGTTCGATTTAAAAAATGGTTTTTATCAATTAGTGTTAGATGACGAATCAGTTAAATTATGTACCTTTAGTACTCCGTTTGGTAATTATGCTTATAAACGAGCACCCTTTGGTTTGTCAGTAATATCAGAAATATTTAGTAAATTGATAAATAAATACTTTGGTGGTATTGACGGTGTTGTACCATATTTCGACGATATTTTATGTGCTGCTAATTCGGTGAATGAATTGAAAAGTATTGTGCAGCAGGTTGTTGACATAGCACGATCCAAAAATATTAAATTTAATTCAGATAAAGTGCAGTTTTTTTAAAAATGAAGTCAAATATTTAGGCCGTATATTTAGTGAATTAGGAATGCGGTGCGATCCTGAAAGAGTTAAAAGTATTAAAGAACTTAAACACCCGCAAAATAAAAAAGATTTACAAAAATTTTTAGGCATGGTTAATTTCATAAGAAATTTTCTTCCGAATTTAAGTAATATCATATCGCCTTTGAGGGAATTGTTAAAAAATAATGTAGTTTGGTCTTGGACAGATGCCCATAATGAAATATTTAATAAAATCAAAAACATGGTAAGCAATACAGGTGCTTTAGAGTCATTTAATTATACGAAACCTATTGAAATCCAGTGTGATTCTTCAAAAGATGCACTTGGTGCATGTTTGTTACAGCAACAAAAACCTGTAGCATATATCTCTCGTTGTTTAACGGCTACTGAAAAACAGTACGCACAAATAGAGAAAGAAATGCTTGCATTTTCGTCAGCATTAAATAAATTTCACTTCTACGTGTATGGTCATAAAGATATTGTTAATACTGATCACCAACCTTTTATAAAGATAATTAAAAAGGATATCGGTGACATTAAAAATAATCGCTTGAAGCGATTGCGAGTGAAGTTATTGCCTTATAGTTTTACGCTTAAATATCTACCTGGAAGATTTATGTATGTAGCGGACTACTTGTCTAGAAATTTTGTTGAGAGAGAGGTTGACGATGATGAAACTATGTCAGATGTAGTTCATGTAATTTCTGAATATGTTAGTTTTAGTGAAGCTAGGTTAAAAGACTTTAAACAAGAAACAAAATTGGATAAAGTATTAAATAAAATAGTAGGTTATTACAGGGAAGGTTGGCCGAATAATATCACAAATGAGGATGTGGATATAAAACATTTCTATGGAATGCGAAACGAAATAACAGTAGATAACGAATTAGTGTATGTTAAAGGAAGATTGGTAGTTCCAAAATCTTTGAGATCGTTAATTTTTATTGTAGCTCATGAAACACACTTAGGTTTTAATAAGATAAAAGATAAAGTGTGTAACTTGTTCTATTGGCCAGGCATAAGATCGAAACTTATGGAATATATTCAAAGTTGCAAGGTGTGCCAAAAATTTAAAAGGAATAATATTAAAGAAACTTTAATTAGTCACGAAATCCCCAATATACCATTTTTTAAAATAGGCTGAATTTAATGGCGTAAACTATTTAGTTGTTGTTGACTATTACTCAAGGTGGCTGGAGGTCGTTAAAACAGCACAAAAAGATACAGTTACAGTTGTTAAAATACTTAAAGAAATTTTTTCCAGATATGGTATTCTACAATTGGTTATTGCAGACAATGTACCATTTAATAGTCTCGAATTTAAAGAGTTTGCAAACGAATGGAATTTTAAAATTGTAACAACTAGCCCTCATTATCCAAAGTCCAATGGACTAGTTGAGAAATATGTAGGTATCTCGAAAGTATTGTTAAGAAAAAGTCAGGAAAGTAAATGCGATTTTCAACTTTGCTTACTAGAATATAGAAACAGTCCGGTTGCAGAACTACCATGGTCTTCGGCACAATTATTGCAAAGCAGAAATTTAAAATCTAAATTTCCAATTAAATTGAAGGGTTAAAGCCTGTTGTTGTAAAGAATGCTATACAGGTGATGAGAAGTAAACAGTTTAATCAGACGAAATATCATAATAAGTCAGCATTAGCTAAAAGTATAGAGTTCGTAGAAAACGAAAAAGTTTTAATAAGAAATCTAAAAAGTAATTATTGGGAGGAAGGTATAATTGTTAAAAAGCTTATGTTTCCCCCTAGTAGCTATTTAGTGCGAATCAATAATAAAATTTTAAGGCATAATAGCATTTTCATAAAAAAGTTGTATCAGAGGTCTAATGATTTAGATGAGGATTATGATGAGGTAGAACCGGGAACTAGAGTAGGTAGAATTGTTAAGCCGCCCAAGCGACTGAATTTGTGATTAGTATAAGTATGTAGCGATAAGTTAGTTTTGTACTGATAAGAAAAAAGTGTTTGAAAAAAGAAGAAAAAAAAAGAGGGCATGTTTGGTAATCTTAATTGATGTAAGTTGGTTACACTGTTGTAACTAGTTGCCATTGGCAATATTGTAGTAAGCGCGAACTTTACTAAAGGACTTCTCATGTACTGATGGCCGAGGCTGGATGTCTTTAATAAATGTAAGATTTATATTCATTAATAATAAAAGTAATCTGTGGCTTAACTTTACTGATATTGAACGAGACAAACAAACAATATTCATCAAAAAATGCACTACAATTTAAAGAACAACTATATTAGGGACATCCCTTCCAGAAAATTTGAAGCGACCTTGCAAACGTAAGTTTTAAACATAAAAATTAATAAAATTGATGTCAAAATAGCATTTTTTCTTATTTAGTGTTTGTATAGTATCTCTACAAGCAGACTTGATCAAAACAAAAAGTTTTATCAGTTAGTCGCAGGCATCTGCCAACTACAGTAAGGGGTTTATCATTCTTCAACTTGGCTGAAAAATATGAGCTACTTGCAGACAAAAGGCTTGACATAGCAGAACTATGAGACGATGAAATTGTAACAACAAATAGAATTGCAAAATGAAAAGCCCATACTTAAGGCTAATTACTTCAAATTGGGGAAGAACCCATTAAATTTAAACTTTTAGCTAGTACTAATAAAAAGCTTTATACATAATCGTATATTAAATTAGCAGAATAATTATTCAATAAACTATTTCTAAAATTTGCATTATTTACATTATGATAAGGTGTATCAGAAATTTGACCTATTTCAATTAAATAATTTAATTCATCGATGTTATTTTCAGGAGGTGGAGGTGCTGACTCATTATTTTCCCAAGCAATGTTATGCAAAATTACTGGAGCTACTATCGCCCTTAATACAGTTTCCATCTTTAATCTCAAGCCATATGTCAACATCAGACATCTTTGCTTTCATACACCTAACAGTCGTTCAACACAATTACGTGCATGAATCTGAGACTCATTATACAACTGTTCAGTTCTTGTTATGGAATTTCCCAAATAAGTTCGTAAGTATGATTTTACCGGATACCCTCAGTAACAAACAATTTTAAAATTCCCCTCTTTCACATCTACCTATTAAACGACTATTCATAAAGATTGTGGCATTGTGAGTGGATCCACTTCACCTAGCTACACTATTCAGTATTTTTAAATTACTGTCGCAGATTGCATAGGTATTTATGGAAAAGTATCCTTTTCTATTTCTAAATATTTTTTCGTCTGTCTCCAATTGCATTTTAATATGTGTTCTATCTAAGCGTCTGACTCCTCTAGGGAATAAGTCTACTTTGTACAACTGATTTGGACGTGTAAGATGTCAACATTACTTGGCATCCTTATATAATTTGCACTTAATCTGAAAATGACTTCTGAAACTCTGTGTATTATCTGTGGTGTGGTGGAAACATGCATATCCATCAAAATCAGCTATGGTATTCAGATGTCCTGCACCTGCAAAGTAATGAAAACATGTAAACAACTGATTAATGGGATATACGCTGTTGTAGTCTATACACCTTAGATTCTACACGGTAACCCATAAAAATACACGGAATTCCTTTAGCATCCAATTTTTTGTTTTTTAGAGTAGGAATATGTGAACAAAGCTTTATAACCAAATATCTCTGCGTGTTTTAGCGATGGACAATAAATAGGGAACATGTGACCCTTATTAAAAATGATACATGGGATTTATCCGATTTGCCACCAAAAGGAAAAGCAATAGATTGAAAATGGGTTCTTAAAAGCAATGTAAAGCTGGAGAAACAATGCGTCAGTATAAGATGTGGTTGATAATTAAAGGATGTGCCCAAATAAAAGGTATTGACTATGAAGAAGCATATACTCCCGCCGTGAGATATTCTTTACTTAGACATTTATTGGCACTCACAACAGAACATGATTTTGATATATATGAAATTGATGCAGTGACAGCTTTCTTATGAGAGAACTAAGATGCGGAAATATACATGCAACCTCCACAATGTTTTAATAAAACAAATAAAATCTGCCGTTTAAAGAAATCACTCTATGAATTAAAACAAACCAGTCGAGCTTGAAATCAAAAACTAAATATATTTTTTAAAGAAATTAGATTGACGCAGTCGCAGACAGATCCATGTATATATTTTAAAATAACAGTTTAAGTGATGTTATTATTGGCAATTTACGTTGATGATATGATACTGTTATCCAACAATAAGGAAGCAAAGATCGTTCTTAAAAATCAGTAAATGACAAATTGCATGATGAAAAATATAGGAAGAGCAAAAGCTCTTTTAGAATTTCAAATTACAAGGGACAGAGTTAAGGAGATTTTGAATTGAACAGCACGTGTACATTGAGATGTTGTTGAAGAAATTAAATGTGCATAAATTGAACCCTGCTGACATTCCTTTATGTGTGTGAAAAAATTTGAGAAATGTCGGGTGGTATAGTTCATGAGAGAAATATGAAATCTGCACCATATCAAGAAAGCAGGAGGTTGTTTGTTATATGTTTTAGGGGTTTTAAGTTCTGATATTTGCTATGTGGTTAGTTATGTAAGCAGCTTTAATCAAAATCCAAGTTCAGCTCATTGGTCTCTTGTCAAACGCATTCTTTGATATTTGTAAGGAACTATTGACTATAAACTTGAATTTAAAGATAAATGACTTTGATATAATTGGTTAGTGTGATGCAGGACTGGGCCAATAATCAGGAAGATAGGAGATCTGTAACTGGTTACATTTTGTTCAAAAATGAATCACCGATTTCTTGGAATAAAAGAAAGCAACAAACAGTTGCATTTTCCACAACAAAGGCAGAGTATGTATCATTGTCATGTGCAGTCCAGGAGGCTTTATAGTTGTATGGATTAGACCGGGAATAAGTGCAAAACCAAGACCTACTCTATTATGTGTTGACAATGAAGGTGCACAAAAGCAAGCATTGAATGGAGCTTAGCAAGTTAGTACAAAACATATTGCTGTATATCACCATTTTTAGAGAGAAAAAATTAATGATGGTCTTTTAGGTTTAAAATATGTTTCAATTCAATCCATGTTAGCCGATTCATTTACAAAGCCTTTCGACAGTGTCATGTATTCGTATAATAAAAACACTTTAAACAGAAGATACTTTTTTTAATTTAGTATTACACAAATACATGACATGGCGCTGCGATGATTCTGTGTGTAAGTTATAAATTTTCCTTGCAAAACAAAAATTCAAATAAGTTTCAAGGTTTGAAGTTAGAATTTTAGCGTGGTAAAATTCTAACTTTGCTGTGAAATTAAGTGTACAATTTTCACATTAAATAATGGATGATGCAAGAAAGCCAGGTAACCTAATGTCAGTACCAATTGGAAAAAATTTAGACAAAATTATAATATTTACATGAAAGCCACTGAAAAATCTACTAAAAGTGATGCAATTAAAGCATGTATTTTGCTTAGTTTAGCTGGTGAAGAAGATGTTGAATCATTTAAAACGTTTGATATGGTTGACAAAGAGCGAGAAAGTGAACAATTAATACTAGATGCTTTTGAAAAATATTGTAACCCTAAGCAGAATATTGTGTATGAAAGGTATAAATTTTACAAGCGAGATCAGAAAGAAGGTGAGTCGTTTGAAAGTTTCTTGACAGATATTAAAAAATTGTCACAAACGTGTGAATTTAGTATATTTACAGATGATATGGTCCGAGACAGAATTGTTCTAGGTATTATAGACTCAAGTTTACAGGAGTGTTTGCTTAGAATAGATGACTTGGATTTAAAGAAAGCTGTAGATTGTTGTCGTGCTGCTGAAATTTCAAGAATACAAAGTCGAAGTTTACAAAGTAAAATTAACATAGGTGCAGTAAAGAAAAGTAAGAATACCAGGAAAACCCAGAAGTGTGAATCTAAAATTCAAGATGGAAAATTTAAATGTAGATGTTGTTGTACGATACATGGACCGAAAGAATGCCCTGCTTATTGATGCAAATGTAAGAAATTTGGTATACTCAATCATTTTGCAGTATCCTGTCGGGTAAGAAATGTTAAAGTTGTTGAAGCTGAAACATCAAGTGAAGCAGCCCTTATCAGTACAATACAAGATAAGAGATGGGTAGCATCTGTTGTTGGTATGAAAATATAAAAATTGATAAAGTGTATGTGAATTTAAATTAGATACAGGTGCTGAAGTAAATATTATACCATTGAAAATATTAAAACAGGTTAGCAGTATGAATTTAATTGAGCCAAGAAGCATAAAATTAGAAGCGTTTGGTGGAAATACGATAAAACCTATAGGTAACATAAATTTAAAATGTAACTACAAAGTTATAGAGTCTATTGAAAAATTTTTAGTTGTAAGTAACATAAACATACCTTTGTTAGAGATAAACACTTGTGTTAAATTTAATTTGGTTAAAAGAATTGGTGAAAACACTAAATTCAATAGTAAAGAGAGTTTTGTAAGAAATGCCCAAGAAATATTTAATGGATTAGGCACTTTTAAAGAAAAATGTACCATTGAGGTAAGAGAAAACTACAAACCGATTGCTAATGCTCCACGTAGAGTACCTCTTTCTATTCGTGACAAGTTAGAAAAACATTATTAGATTTAGAGCAAAGGGAAATAATTTCTAAAGTAGAAACACCTACGGGTTGGATCAGTAATCTTGTTATAATAGAGAAAAAAAGCACAACAGTTTGCGATTGCGTCTTGATCCGAAAAATTTGAATTTGGCTATTAAACGTCCAAAAAATGTTTTAATACCTACTCTTGAAGATATCATGTATAAGCTATGTAATAAAAAATTATATACTGTGTTAGACCTTAAGGAGGGATTTTGGCATGTTGAGCTTGATGATAAATCATCAGACGTGTGCATATTTTCTACTCCTATTGGTTGTTGGAAAATTAATTGACTTCCCTTCGGGTTGAATATGACCCCCGAAAACTTTCAGTATATAAATAATAAAAATTTTGGTGATATACAGGGAGTACAAATTTATTTTGATGACTTGCTGATTGCAGCAGCTACAGAAGCTGAGAATGATGAAATTTTGAATAAAGTTATTAAAAGAGCAAAAGTATTAGGCGTAAAATTTAATAAAGAGAAAATTCAATTAAAAGTTTCTTCAGTTAAATATTTGGGACATATTTTCTCAGCTGAAGGTCTAAAAATAGACCCAGATAGAATAAAAGCAATTTGTGCAGTTAAAAATCTAAACAATAAAAAAAGAATTGCAAAGTATCCTAGGTATGATTAATTTGATGTGGAAATTTATTCCTAATTTATCCAAGCTAACTATGCCATTAAGATGTTTATTAAAAGATAACGTAATATTTCAATGACTCCCTAAACACACTGAAGTCTTAGAAAATTTAAAGAAAAAAATTTCAGAAGCTCCGGTCCTAGCGAATTTTGACTCGATCAAAGAAATAACTGTTCAGGCAGATGCATCTCAATATGGTATAGGATGTTGTCTGCTCCAAAAGAGCAAACCAGTTGCTTATGCCTCCCATTCATTAAGTGAGAGTGAAATAAATTATGCTCAAATAGAAAAAGAGCTTCTAGCTATTGTTTTTGCCACACAAAGACTTCATAACTTTGTTTATGGTCGGAAAATAAATGATATCACGGATCATAAGCCACTTGTTTGCATATTAAATAAAAATGTTTGCGACATTTCCTCATCGCGACTTAAGAGAATGAGAACTAAATTATTTAAGTATGACCTTAATGTTAAATTTTTACCGGGAAAGTACATGTATGTTGCCAATCTGTTGTCTAGATCATTTCGAAATGATGATTCCGAAAATACTGATGAATTGATTAGTGAAAAATGTTCATTCCATTAGTAAAGGTCTGAACATAACACCAGAAAAAAGAAAGGAGTTTACAATGGCTACATCAGAAGATTTAGTTTTGTGTAAATTAAAAGATTATTATTTTAATGGATGGCCAAAAAATAAAAGAGATGTGCAAGAAAACGTAAAATAATATTTCAAACATCAAAATGAAATTTCTGTTGAAGATAACTTAGTATTCTTTAATAATCGAATTATAGTTCCGACAATTTTAAAGAATTATATTCTAAATCTATTACATGAGCCACATTTTGGTATTGTTAAGAGAAAGGAACGAGCAAGACAGATTGTATATTGGCCAGGCCTCATGTCCGATATTGAAAATTTAATTTCTTGTTGTACGATTTGTGAGAAGTTTGCTAATGCAAATTGTAAAGAACCATTAATTCCACAAGATATACCCGATCTTCTATTTAATAAATTAGCATGTGATTTTATGGAATTTGGGGGTAAAAGCTACTTAGTAGTTCAAGATTATTATAGCAAATGGCTAGAGATTGTAAACGTAAAAAATAAAACCTCTAGTGAAGTAATACAAAATTTTAAAACATTATTTGCCACTCCTGGCATACCTAAAACAATATTTTGTGATAATATGCCATTTGGATCGTTTGAATGTACAAATTTTGCAAAACTTTGAAATTTTCAGATAGTAACAAGCTCGCCTCATTATCCTCGTAGTAACGGACAGGCGGAAAGAGCTGTTCAAACAGCTAAGAAAATTTTAAAAAACTATTTTGTTTCAGATCAAGACATAGAGATTGCATTAATGGAATATCATAATATGCCAATTGATGATTTACACCTGTCACCAGCACAACAATTCCTATTCATTCTGATCTACTCAAGTCCAATAATTTTGTAAATGCTCGAAGTACTAGGGCTCGTAAGACTCCCAGTTACTTAAAAGATTATATTACTTATTAAGAAATGGAGATGTTATGTATAATGTGAACATAGTTTAAGATTTACAATTATAGTGATACGAGATACAACATGACATCCAGTTATCGATCTTAACGGTATTAAAGTGCATTTGAAATAAGCCAAAAAGTTTTATTTTATGTGATCCAGTGCCTTTGGAGACTAAAAAACAGTAGTTGTTGTTGTTGTCTTAAAAGATTGATGTCGAGTTTTGTAATATATTTTTTAGTTTAGTCTTTTTCACTTCAATCATAACAGTTCCTAAAAGAAATTAAAATTATTTTATAAATATTTGGCTTATATGTACTTACAAATCCTTCAGAAACTCTAAATACTCTTCAACTTCCATCAGCAGCTGTAATACGGCATGCTTTGTTAAACGAAATCTTCTAAAAAACATAAATTATCCAAATAAAAAAAAGGTTGACTGTTATATAGCCTTCTTGGATATCAATATTCCAAAATATGCCAAATTCATTAATGGACATAATATTAGGTTCCATATTTTATCATTGACTTGTAGTAATCACTAAAAATATAATCTTGTGATCCACGGATGCTTTGAGAAAATGTTAACGCGAAGAGTTTTGTTTAAAGTAATATTTCGAGCAATTTCACATTTGACAAGACCGTAGAGAAACCTTAACAAGACGTACTTAACGATTATGCAGCACATGCCCAAACCATCCCTTTAATTTAAGTAGATTATAAGCTGCCAACGGCAATGGCTTAAGGTAAGGGAGCATTGTTTAATAGCGATACAACTCAATAATACAGTATAAGCTGTCCTTAAGGCTAAACCCTACTTAAATGCATACAGTGCAAAAGGACATTAGAGTGAAATTGCTAAAACTCTGAAGACAACCATCGCTTAGTGTCAAAATACAATAGCAAACGATGTGTCGTATCACATAAAACTTTAAGCAATACAATAATGGCAATCGGCTTAGTTGTCTGCTTTACTAAATATTTTTTATAAATATCTCGTTAAAATTGTTTTATAATTGGCTTGATTTAAAAATAGATGCATTCTACTGGCTCAGTTATTGTAGTGACTGATTTATCACTGTAAACTGGTGTTCACGCTGGTTTGCCTTAATATGTATGATTAAAAACAGACATAATACATGAACGATTGCTATTGAAGGCCTGCCGATTTTATAACTAAATGTAGTTTAAATAAAGCTAGGCTTTCTGTCACTTATTTATTACACATATGTTAAATAGATGTACGTACGTACATCAAAAGTGACATCAAAATATATACCTCATTCACATTCAAAGCTTATGCTATATATAAATCCAGACTAATTCTAATTCTTAAAACTGTTTAATGGAAATCATAGCAGTATTTATGTTTAAATATACAGTGAGCAAGCACATTTTCTATACAGATACAAATTAATTTTATATTTTACATCTATAAATAACAAAACAGTACGCACAGTCGATTTTAATACAATACTTAATATAAGTACATATTTCAGTTAAATTCTTTGCATATTATTATGCTTATTTCTGGTTTAGTTGTTCATAAAGTTAACATAAAGAAATATTAACCAAAAATAGGCACTTGAATATAAAATTAATTAGTAATTCAACCAACTTATATAAATATGGTACAATCATACTGTTTAAACTTGTTAGAATAAGACTACTTAACACACGTCCCAAAATATTCTAGATTCAATAGAAACTTACGACAAAAGCTTCGATTTAAACGTGTTCCACATGTATACTGTACGCTCCAGTTGAACTGAACAATAAACATTTGGAACAAACGTTAAAAAACCTATTTGTATCTAAGAAATTTTTACACAAAAAAATGTATTTCTAAGTAAAACAAATAGCAAACTTCTTCTGAGGCACATGTCCTGTTTTCTAAATAATGCCTTAAATAAATAGTATTTTAAAGTCCAAAAGGATATTCTATATGTATTTTACCTTTTGTGTAAGGTAACTGAAAAGGTTTATTAAGAATTAAGAGGAATTACATTGCATAAGAAATTTTGTACAGGATTAAATAACATATTATATGTTAATAGAAGTTCAACTTAAGGTTAAATTCTAATTATATAAACATTTTGTCTTTTTACTTAAAACTTGAGAAATCATTTATGTTTGAATAGTAAATTTTTTAGACTTTTAACTTGCTTCTTAAATCACAATTTTTAATTAAATCATGGGCTAATTTGTTATGGTTTACGATACAATTTAGAGGAATAGAGTTAAAGTGAAGAGTAGATTAACAATATCAAAAAAGACTTGACTCTTAGATTCTTGAGTGGAATAGGCAAAATGCTACCTAGAACAACTCAAAATATATAAGAATGTTTGCATTGTATTAAATATCAGTAGATCGACGGAATCATTAAAAACGTTAATTATTATTTGAGTTTTTTCTGCATATCATGCTTATTTGCATTTTTACATATCATCATCTGCCTTGAAGTATTTACAAGAGGGGTTAACTTAATAGGTTAATATTTTTAAAGTAACAAAGTTATTAGTTACTGTGGGTTAGTAACTATTTCTTAAAAAATGTTTTAATATAATTTTTAATAGCAATTTTTGATAGCGGTGGAAATTACAACAAATGTATTTCTAAATGCAATTAAGTAGTTTGTGTAATATTTAATGTATACAATTTAATGCAACTTAAAGACATTTATCTAAATTAAACACATAAGTCTTTGCTTATTCTAAAAGAGATTTGAAAATATATGTTGTTTCAAGCTCAAATCAGTTCCTGTACCAACTGCTCCCGTATTCAGCTTAGTGATTCAATAGTCCCAACGTTGAATCCAGATCGACTTTAGATATGGTCTTCATTTTTCTTAGCATAGCTTTAAATTATTTTAACGTCCTTTGTTAAACTTCCTGGTCATATCCAGTAATTAATAATTGAATTAAATGCTTGCTGGATTTCCTCATTGGATCCTCTTTATTACTGTTAATATTAAAATTTAAAATAAAACAACCACCTCAGACTCTCATCATAGCCGAATTTTCAGTTTTTACAGAACCGCTCTGTGTCACTGGTTACCGCATGTTTTGCCCCATGTCCGACAATTTTTTTCCTCCCGTCAACTGTCTAGTGGTTTTGTATTAAATACCACTTCCTATGCAATGTGTGCTTAAGGGATTATGTTATTCTCGCGGTCGTATATGTTCAATAGCTTTTATTTTCAAGGACAATCGACAGTCCATTTACATTAAATCACGTTTGAAACGCATGAACTCTTTATTTAATTATAATGCAAATGCGTGTATACTGTTTTATCGAATAATTCACGCGGATTTTCATTCAGCTTCGCGACATTCAGATATCTTTATTAATACGTCTTGTTATAGCGTGTCATCATTTTCAGTTGCTATCACATATTTATGTTTATAGGATTAGCACGCTCATCTTGTGTATGTACTTAATGTAATCATATTTGCCTTGAGTTTTGTCTAACTGTTAATTTGAATTACTAGACTTATCGCGACTGTAACTTGCTAGTTAGGTCTAGCTAGTTCTGTTTATTACACGTTTAATTTATTGTACAGATAATAATCTAATCAGTTCCGGTTATAAATTAAATGATTTAAGCTAACTTTCATTGTTACAATGTATTTTTAAAAATAAATCTTCTTAAAAAACTTTTATAGAATTATTCTCAACTGGCCATCTAAAACCTTCGATATACAGGGTGTATTCTCGTTTTAATTTTTAACTATCGACTCTACACTAATAAATATATTCTCAACACCCTATGTTTAATTAAAGTACGACGTCGATACTATACAATATTTTATTTTACTTTCATCTCTACATATATTGATCTGGTTTTATTGATTATATAGGTAAGTGTATTAACTTCTTAACATTTGTCATACAAAACAATAAGAATAACTTCAACTTTCGGAAATTTGTTTACAGTTTTATGTTTTATTTACTGTGGTGAAACTTATAATATATTCAAAAATGTAGGCCATAAAAAAGGCTATAACATTAGTTGACCAAATGTTATATTAAAATTAATCATTTTAGAAAGAAGGTTGTTATAATATAATGCTTTATTTACAGATAATAACTAAATATACATATATAATACGCATACATACACATGACCACCTAAAAAATAAAATACGATAGGTTGAAACTTAGATTTTCTATACTAAGCATCAACAGAAATGTTTTATTACTACGTATGACTTCATCACTTCTGCGAAATGCTGATTGCTACCATTAATTGTACGCTTTTTTAAAAAATTGAAAGAAATATCCAATAAATTTTGTGTATAAAATTCGTTCGATTAATTAACTTGACTGCACAATGGAAGAACACAACTGTTGAACAGCTTGAAATCCTTACATATATTAAATTAAAGAATCATCAATTTTAAGTTAAGTGCTCTGATTAGAATTTTCTATCATTATTTTTCCGACTCAAATAAAAATCAAATCGTAGGGTGCTTATGGTTAAAAATTCAAAACCTATACTGTGATTTTAAACTATAACGAACGAACACAGGAATATGATTGTTCTACAATTTCACACTTTCAGAACGAAATTAGTCAACTCTACAAAGCATGGAGTTTCTCAGAATAGAAAGGGCTAAAGAAGAAAAGTTCTAGGGAAAATTTAGTGTTACAAATGGATATGGAATGGGGGTGGGGGTGGGGGCTCAATGACTTGAGCTATTCAAAGACACGAAACACCATTTTTCACGCGCTGAAAAGAGGAGACTAACTCTCACAGAAACTACCCTTATCTGTAATTTCTTCTGATTTTCTGATTTTTAATTGTATATTACGATACGAGGTCAGTAACTATCGATTACATAGCGGGAAAATATATTACAAAACGAGGTCCGTAGGGCCGAATTTTGCAAATTTTCGAGTTCAGTCAACACTTCCTGACCAAGTATCGTACGTATACTATTTTTTGGCACAACCATGCAAAACTACACAAGAAATAGAAACAATATTGAAATTCTTTAAAAATATTGAGCAATCATATATATAGTAGGTTATGCAATTGCTATGCGGTTGTTGCTATAATACGGTAAATAGATGAAATCTGTCAGAAAATCCTTATTGAAGTAGTTACAAATAAGTTCGGCTTTTCTTACTTATAAAAATTGATTTAAATATAGTGATGTTTGGGGAACAATAAGAAGTGTGTTACATGCCAACCGGCATGTATCACGTTAGATTTCATTTGTAAATAAATTGCCATGTATTTTTAAATGAATACGTCAATTTCCGTCGACCCTGACAGCCGCGTCTGCGCAAAAGGATGCGGAGTGCGCGCTTGGTGTTAAGAGACGCCATTAAGTTACGAGCCCTTCGACGAAGCAACATCTATCTGTGTCGTGTGTCTTTTATTTTTAGGAATGTAGGTTCCTTCTACTTTTGTTTTTGTGTACCTGTTACCTAATTATTGTCATTCCCCTACGAGTACAGAAGTCACAGGAAGGACGGATGTAATTTGATTCAACATGGCGTGAACTGAACCCATCCTGCAAAATCATTGTGGGACCCTGAAACAAATTTCCGAGATTCCGCCATGTAAGTAATTTGTTTTGATTTAAATTGTGCTTGCAAATTGACTTAAAAAGCGGTTGCATTACCTTTAAAGCGTGCCGGTATAAGTTACATTATGGCGGGAATTATACTGCGTAAAATTATAACCATTGCGCAATAGTATAACAAATTTCCGAAAGTGTATCAAGTGCGGAACATCGACATCAAAGAAGGATGGAAAGAGGGTTGCGGACAGTTAATCCCTATGAAATTTCGGGAAAGGTACGAAGGTGCTTACAATGCGTTTGAACTGTGGCTGCAAGAGAAAAGCAGTGTTATCACTGAAAAAAGTTTGATGACATTTGCCATGTTAAGAACAATGATTAATTCAATAGATAGCGTTGATATTTCAAAATGCACCCAATTAATGACTTTCCTGAAAAATATTTGAATCTAAGCAATCCCACATTATATACTGGTTATGCCTTTAAATGGACTAGTCAACTTTATTAGCAAACGCTGGAGTCGATGCTTTGGGACTCAGGGATGGAAATGTTTGCAATAGTCGAGGACGATGTAGCAGCTTTTGTACAAAATAAAATAGAATTCTGCAAAAAATTTTTTTGCATAGAACACAAAATACATCAGACGTACACCATAGGATAAATAGTGCTGGCTCGTCATCTAATGTTGCCTGTGGTGTAGATTGTAGTAATATTAAAAACATTGTGAATGGAAATTTTGAAAAAGGGAATTTTCCAGCTAATACTTTTAATAATTGTAGCAATTGCACTTTTCACTTTAATCTAAATAAATAAATAGATATAAACAATAAATATTACGTTGTTTGTATGTGTTTTAGACAATTCCAGAAAGTAAATACGTAATTTTTATATACGTATAACGACATTCACTTACGATCATAGAGTAACCTTTAGAGTGTTATCTTAATGGGAAAATTTGTCCGGACGCTATAAAAATTTATTATCACTTCATTATATAGATTGAAGGAAGAGAGCTTCATCTCAATATGTAAAGTGTATCGAGAGGGCGCAAAACGCAATCATAAATTTGACAGATTTCAAGATGATTTCCGGCGCGCAACTATCAGGTTGACAGCTATCAGTGTTCAGAAAGTTAAACCAGCTTATAAACAAAGTTATTCCTGCTCTTTATTGCGTTTTTGTGTTTATATTTAAAGTTTATGTTAATTTTTTCGTTTATGTTATTCTTTAGTGTAGTTTGTTGTATTGAATTAAATAACAGCGCCTTAATATGTTCGCTAAAAAAGTGCATTTAAATTTAACTGCAAGTTGTTATATTTTTGACATTGGTACTGTACTCATCGTTCACATCAACATGCAAAGAAAACCTCCACAACGCTAGCACGTAAATTAAAAAAATTCCCGCATTTGTGATTTAAACATTGATTCATTTCTGTGTAGAAACTGTGTTCTTTTATTAGTTATCTATGACGCTAAAGCTAAAATACATTAAGAAACATAAGGGAGTGACAACTGTTTCTAGGCATGTAATCTATATTATATAATGTAGAATTATATTATATCCTTCACTATATGTTTTCAAATTGTGTCTTTTAAAAAATAGTTTTGCATTAAAATATATAATGAAGAGCACGTAGAATAATTTTTCATTAAGTTTATTCATCGCTAGAGTTTATCATTTATCGTGTTAAAATTGATTGAGTAAAGTTGAAAACAACAAATTGTTGAAACGTTAGATACAACTCGAGACCAAATCACCATATGTAAAATTTTAATAATTAATATAAAAGAGAAACTAAAATTTTACATTGTATGGTGATTTGATCCCATTTCGAATGGACCGGCACCTTGCCGAAGTTCTAAATTACTAGAACAGGTGAAATGGCTTACGTGTTCTAATGAGCTAAAGAGCCAAACTACAGGTCCAACCAAAGTAGTAGGGTCGTTAGTGAGGAACCAGACTAAGACAGGTCCCCGAAAGAGGACAGCGGCTCTTTCGGTACTTAGATTGGCAGAGACCATAGGGGTCGGTATGGCAGTCTAAGACACACTACCGCGATGTGGAAGGCAACGGGAAACCACCACATTATCTCCCAAGTACACAGCGTACTTAAATTGTTACAAACATGATGGCATTATCTGGGGTAAAAGATTCCGGAGTTAAAATAGTCCCCCAATTCGGATCTCCGGGAGGGGACTACTTCGGAGGATGCGATCGGAAAGTTAAAATTAAGAGTCGGGAACATTCTGCGAGTCGGAGAGTGGAATGTTAGAAGTATGAAGCAAGTAGGTAAGCTAGAGAAACTAAAAATCGAAATGAATAGGTTATCACTAGACATAGTAGGGATCAGCGAAGTTCGGTGGCCAGAGGCGGGGGATTTTTGGAGTGGAGACAGGGTAATTCATACAGGAGCAGAGGAAGGAAATTTGGGTGTGGGGATAGTTATGCAGAAAAAGATAGGATACTGTGTAGAAAATTACTTACAAAAGAACGAAAGAGTACTCATGGTTAGATTAGAATCTAAACCGGTAAACACAGTAATAATACAAGTATACATGCCCACCTCCAGCTACAAAGATATCGAAGACATATTAAGATACCTAAAAGAACATGAAAATTTAATAATTACGGGGGATTTTAATGCCGTGGTAGGTGAGGGTAGGGAAGGAGCGGTAGTATGTTTATTTGGTTTAGGCACGAGAAACGACAGGGGAAATAGGCTGGTAGAATTTTGCTACAAGAACAATTAATTATCACAAACACATTATTTCAACATCAAGCTAGAAGACGATATACGTGGAAGATGCCAGGAGATATAGGAAGATATCAAATAGATTACATTCTTGTTAATACTCCTGTATGTTTGTTGTGGTTTGTTTAGTATTCTTCTTAATCTTCTTTGGGGATTAAACCACTCATAGTTTTTAAAGTTATTTTTATTAACGTTTCGATCCATGACCTAGGATCGTTTTCAAAATAATAAAAACTTCAAGTTTGACATTTATGACATAAATTGAAGGTGACTTTGATTTATTGATGTTCGAAATATTTAGTTTGAGTACACTAAGCAAAAAATTTTTTAAAATTACGGTCCCAGGCCGTAACATAAATTGAAGGCAATCATTCATTTAAATTTTAAAAAATTTTTGCATAGTGTACTCAAACCAAATATTTCGAACATCAATAAATCAAAGTCACCTTCAATTTATGTCATAAATGTCAAACTTGAAGTTTTTATTATTTTGAAAACGATCCTAGGTCATGGATCGAAACGTCAATAAAGATAACTTTAAAAACTATGAGTGGTTTAATCCCCAAAGAAGATTAAGAAGAATACATTCTTGTTAGACAACGGTTTATGATTCAAGTAAAAGACTGTAGAAGCTACCCAGAAGCGGATATAGATACTGACCACAACATCGTAATTATGAAGGCCGCACTTAAATTTAAAAATGCGAAAAAAAGAAACAGAAAAAGGCACTTGGACTTAGAGAAACTAAAAGATAAAGATATTTAAGAAATATTCGAAAAAGGTCAAATGAATTGCTCACAGATATCGGGAAAATATCTGATACTAAGGAAGTAGAAACAGAATGGAATAAAATTAATCCAGCCTAGACATGGCGGCCAGAGATATTCTGGGGTATACACAAAAAGGAAATAAGAAACCATGGATAACAAAGAATATCCTGAATTTAATAGAAGAAAGACGAAAATACAAAAATTAATCAGACGAAACAGGAAAACAGTGATACAAAGCCATAAAATGGGAGATTATTTGAAAATGCAGGAAAGCTCTTTAGCTTTGTTCTTTAACAATGGATTGATGAAAAGTGCAAAGAGGTACAAACGAAGATGGAAATAGGAAAGATAGAAGAAGCATACAAATTAATTAGAATGAATTTTAGGGATATAAAACCGTATAGCAAAAATATAAGAGACGCACAAGGAAACGTCATCATAGAAAACGCGGAGAAAGTGGGCAAATGGCAGGAATATATAGAGAATTTATATGCAGGAGAGGAACTAACTGCATTAGAAAAGGAATCAGACATTGAAAATGATGACTTGGGATATCCTATACTTAGAGATGAGTTTGAATTAGCATTAAAGAGTCTGAAAAATGGTAAGGCGCCGGGTAGAGATAAGGTGCAAGCAGAAACTCTAAAAGCCGCTGGACAAGTAGTAACAGAACGTCTCTTTCAACTTGTAAGCTATATGTATGAGACAGGCGAGATACCCAAAGATTTCAAACGTAGCATCATAGTAACTATACCAAAAAAGAAAGGAGCGGATAGATGTGAAAATTTTCGAACAATAAGTTTGACAGCACACGTGTCAAAAATATTAACTAGAATTGTGCAAAGACGAATGGAAAAACGGGCGGAAGAAATAATAAGAGAAGACCAATTTGGGTTTAGACGAAACAGGGGAACACGGAAGGCTATTTTAGCTCTGAGAGTGATAATGGAGAAAACAATAGAAAAAGGGGAAAGCGTGTATATAGGGTTTGTAGATCTGGAAAAAGCATTCGACAATGTAAAATGTAAAAAAATGTTTGAAATATTCAAAAAGATTGGAATGAGTTATAGGGATAGAAGAATAGTACATAACTTATACAAAAAGCAAACAGCAGTAATAGAATTAGAGCAGAAACGTAGAGAAGTAGTAAACATTAGGAAAGGGGTGAGACAGGGATGTGCCCTATCCCCATTGATTTTTAACTTGTACATAGAAGAGGCAATGAATACTGTCAAATGCAGGAAGACATTTGGAATTACTATGCAGGGACAAATAATTGATATGCTTAGATTTGCAGATGATATTGCGGTATTAACGTCTAGCAAGGAAGAGTTAGAAGCTGCTCTTAATGAAATGGAAACGGTTCTAATAGAGAGATACGGTATGAAAATTAACAAAACTAAAACTAAAGTTCTAGTATGCAAAAGTGGGGAAAATAAATCAAAAACAAAAATAAAAGTATGTAACACGAACTTACAAGAGGTTAAGGATTTCTGCTACCTAGGAATAACGCAACATGGGAAAAGCACAAAAGATATAAAACAAAGATTAGCACAAGGTCGTGCTACATTTAACAAGAAAAAGCAACTACTGTGCTCAAAGACCACAAACAGAAACAAGGAAAAGATTGCTTAAAACATATGTGTGGAGCATCCAACCAATCCCAAGATGGATAAACTAATGACGAAAAAATAACTGTGCTTAAACATGATGATTATTATAAGTAACTACAAGAATTGGTTGGGCAATATTCTCGAATAATGTTAAGTGTGTGAAAGGATTTACTGGAAAACCATTACTTCGGCAAATCTCTAAGTGTTGGGGGATTTTGGTAGCCACAGGTTGCTTAACCCCCTTCACTGAATCTCGGTGAAATAGGGCATAAAATTAGAAAACAATAGAAGGGGAACGAGCTGTATACACATGCTGTGTGAGAATTTCAGGGAACTATGTAGGTTAGCTCAGAATATAAATAAGTGCAGGTACGTGTCCAACCAGTTTTGAGACGGAAAACCTAATGACGAAAAAATAAGTGCAGATAAATCTGATGATTCGTATAAACAACTAGCTAGTTGTTGGTTGCGAAATATCTGCAGCTAATGATGACTGTGCGAAAAGATATATTGGAAAATATTGTTGCGATCCACTATTAGGCAACCCGTCAAACATACAAACGCCCGGGGCACAGCGTATTCTTCAGCATTCGAGAATCCTTCTACAAAGTTCTAGATAATGAGTCATATCTTAATGCAGGGTATATATAAGGCCGCTTATGAATGTAAGAGTTAGTCTATTCTTGAATGTCTAATATAAATTATATCGTTGTAAAGTAAACGTAGTTGAGTTTTTAGAATATATACATAAATGATATGCTGTGTCTAATGTGCATGCAGCTTGCAGTATACATAAATAAATAGAAGTGTATAAACAAATAGTTGTGTTAGTGTGGTTATTGGACCTAGGGTAAAGAAGTTAGTTTAAGAAGATATTAGTGCTTGTAAATTCATTAGTGTAATAGTGCTTCATTGTTAAGTGGACTGAAAACATCTATAAATAAGGCATATATTGTTAATTAGACTTGTGAACAGTGAGTAATAAAGACCATTATTATTACTTGTTTTAAATTAAAGAAACGCGGTAGTAGTAGCGCGTTACACTGGTGTCAGGCATTTGTGGGGTATATAGTGATTAATTTAAAACACAAGTCTAAAGACATTTAAGTAGTTTATATATGCCAGTTACAAGGAGTCAAAATAAGATGGAGGCAGAAAGTTTAATGAATTTCCTTAAGGATTTTAAATCCGAAATGCAAGTGACACTTAGTGAAAATGCTGAGAAAATGGAGGAGAGGTCGGCTAAACTGGAAGTGACACTAAACGAAAACTTAGTGAAGTCAGTTGAACTGGAATCGACCCTTAAAGAATTTAAATACGGCATGGAAATGACACTTAGTGAAAATGCTGAGAAAATAGAGGAAAAGTTAAGTGAAAATACAGCCACGTTAGAACGAAGATTAATGGAAAGTTCCATTGCATTGAAAGAAGATTTCACTGAACAGGTAAAACAGTTGAGCAAAAGTTGGACAGTAAATTGATAAAAATGGAAGAAGATGTGATGAGGCTGCAAGAACAAGTAATTTCACTAACAACGCGGCCACTTGAATTGCCAAGCCAAGTTGTTAATCAGAACATTCCAGAAATAAGAACCACGGAAAGAAGCGAGTCAATTCCGTCTAAATTTAAAGTAAAACCACCTACATTCGATGGTAAAACACCTTGGCCCACATATTTAAAACAATTTGAAGCTGCTGCAATAGCCAACGGTTGGTGCAACAAAGAGAAGGCTATCTCTCTAATAGTGGCCCTACGGGGGGAAGCTCTTAACATCTTACAAACGATTCCCGATCACCAGCAGAATGATTACGGCCTCTTAACATCGAAGCTTGAGATGAGATATGGAGACGCTCACCTTCAACAGGTTTACCACGCACAAGTTAAGAACCGCTCGCAAAAGACAAGTGAAAGCCTGCAAGAATTCGAAGCTGACATCGCCAGATTAGTTAGATTGGCATATCCAACGGCACCAGATAGTTTCCTCGAACAACTGGCTGTACAAACATTTGTGGATGGCGTTAAAGATGGCGAAATACAGCAAGCGCTAAGATTAGCACGGCCAAAGATGTTAGATGACGCACTGGCTCATGCGCTTGAATTTGAAGCAGCTAAGCAGACATCACACAGAATGAGTCACAAAGTTCGGTCTGCCTTAGAGGAACCTGATCAAGCGCAGAACAGCATAGAGGAAATAATCAACCGTGTGGAAAAGCTTGAAAGACAACGACCGCGGAGATGGGGTCTGCGATGCTGGAACTGCGGCGAAGTTGGTCATATACAGAGACGCTGCACTCAACCAAAAACAACCGGTTGAGCAGCAGGAAAACTAAAGCAAGTCGACGTAAGGGGGCGAACGTCGACAGCACAACGTAGTGCCCCGGAGATTATCATCCGTGCTGCATCGTCGATGGGGAGTCTGGACAGCATTTATATCGATGGAAGAATTAATGGTAGGGGTGTCCGATTACTCGTGGATACAGGAGCGACAAAACTATTGTGAGACCAGATTTGGTTGGTCGTGGAAAATGCTACCTGTATCGGTGTGTCTTCGAACGGCAAGTGGTGAGAAAATTTGTACTCACGGAGAGACTGCCGTTATGTTGACAATTGGGGACAAATTAATTAATCATCGAGTGTTGGTAGCTGAAATTACAGAAGAAGTGATCTTGGGAATGGATCTCATGAGAGAATATGGGTTTCATGTAAACATGAAAGAAAATGTGCTTCGGATAGATGATGATGAGATTCCATTTCAAGGTAGGAGTAACCAGACGATGCAAGTTCGAATGATTTGCGGTATGAAAATACCCGAGAAGGCAGAAATGATAGTAATGGGATGCCCGGATGGTACGCTCCGGGAAGGACAAGTATGCATGATGGAAGCAACTGAATCGGGAGTGGGTCAGGAGGGACTTCTGATTGGAAGAACGCTGGTAAAGTCTCGAAATATGGTACCAGTAAGGGTGCTGAACATTAATCCCCATACAGTGACCCTGAAGAAAGGCATGATTGTGGGAAGTTGCATTCCAGTATGTCATATTAAACGTTGTGTGGACGACACGAAAAATAAACCAACCAACGGTTGCTCACAGAAATTGCTGGATATGTTGATACCCTCGTGTCAAGGATTAAATGGCGACCAACTGGGCAAGGTAAAAGAACTGGTCGGACGATATCGAGGTGTGTTTGCACTGGATGATAGTGAGAAAGGAAGGACGAATGTTGTGCAACACAAGATCAATACTGGAGATGCGCAACCGATAAGACAACACCCAGGCGGCTTCCTTTGGCAAAACGTAAGGAAGCCGAGCAAATTATCACCGATATGGAAGAACAGGGAGTGATTGAACCCTCGAATAGTCCATGGGCATCCCCGGTAGTGCTTGTCAAGAAAAAGGACGGGTCGACAAGGTTTTGTGTAGACTACCGGCGGCTTAATAATGTGACAAAGAAAGACAGCTATCCTTTGCCCAGAATTGATGACACCTTAGATACTCTATCCGGATCTAAATGGTTTTCGACCTTGGACTTGAAAAGCGGATACTGGCAGGTAGGCTTGGAGCCAAACGATAAAGAAAAGACTGCGTTTACAATTGGAACTGGATTATGGCAGTTCAAGGTCATGCCATTTGGATTATGCAATGCTCCTGCTACTTTTGAACGATTGATGGAGTCGGTACTGCGTGGACTGTCCTGGAAGACATGTCTGGTGTACCTGGACGACGTGATAGTGTTAGGCCGGTCTTTTGAAGAACATCCTAAGAACCTAGAGGAGATATTCCAAAGATTACGCGGGCAAACCTTACATTAAGCCCCAAGAAGTGCCACCTATTTGGAAAAGAGGTGAAATACCTAGGACATGTCGTCTCAGAGACCGGAATAAGAGCTGACCCTGACAAAATAAAAACGGTACAAGAGTGGCCTACACCAGCAGATATACACCAACTACGCAGTTTTCTAGGATTGTGCACATATTACCGACGTTTTATACTTGGGTTTGCGAACATTGCCAAACCGTTAACAAAATTAACCGAAGATGGACAAGAATATGATTGGAATGACGACTGCCACAGAGCATTTGAACAACTGAAACGGCTACTAGTTACAGCACCAATTTTGAGTTATCCGCGGATGGAGGGAAAGTTTGTGTTGGATACCGATGCCAGTAACACAGCTATAGGAGGCGTTCTTTCTCAAGTGCAGGACGGACAAGAAAAAGTTATTGGGTATTTCAGCAAGGTCTTGTCGCGGCCAAAAAGGAACTATTGTGTGACAAGAAGGGAGCTGTTGGCTGTCGTCAAATCCGTAGAGCACTTTTATAAGTACTTATACGGCCGTAAATTCCTGTTGAGAACAGACCATGCCGCACTGAAATGGTTACTGCAGTTTCGAAATCCTGAAGGGCAAGTGGCAAGGTGGATAGAGCGGCTGCAGGAATATGACTTTGATACGGAACATCGTGTAGGAACTAGCCATAGGAATGCAGACGCTCTATCAAGGAGACCTTGTCCGATGGACTGCAATCATTGCTCCAAGATGGAAGAGAAAATAAGTGTCATCCATAGAATGACGGTAACCGATGATACTTGGCAACTCGAAAGAATACGAAAAGACCAGGAGAATGACGCCGAATTGGGACGTATTATTGAGTGGAAAAATAGAGGACAACGACCAGCTTGGGAAGAAATTAGTATTTCAAGTAGGAGCCTGAAGGCATACTGGTCACAGTGGGACTCCTTGATGATGGAAAATAGAATCTTGAAACGACGCCTGGAATTTGAAGATGGCACTGAAAGACTTCAAGTGATAGTGCCGAGAAGCAGAGTGCCGGAAGTGTTGCAGCACTTGCACGATGGTATTTCCGGAGGGCACTTTGGCGTGAAAAGAACTCTCGAAAGAGTGAGAGAAAGATTCTATTGGGTGAACTGCAAAGAAGATGTGAAGGAGTGGTGCCGGAAATGTGAATTGTGTGCCTCTGCAAATGGCCCGGTCTCAAAACGGAAAGCCCCAATGAGACAGTATAACGTGGGAATCCTTTTGAAAGGGTAGCCATTGATATAGCTGGTCCGTTTCCTGAATCAGAGAAAGGAATAAATACATCTTGGTTGCAATGGATTATTTTACCAAATGGCCGGAGGCATATGCTATACCTAACCAAGAAGCCGAGACGGTTGCAGATGTACTAGTGAGGAGTTGTTTTGTCGCTTTGGAGTTCCGTTGGAATTACATTCCGATCAAGGTCGGAACTTCGAATCAGCGTTGTTTCAAAACGTCTGCAAGCATCTTGGAATCAGGAAAACTAGAACCACGCCACTTCATCCTCAATCGGATGGAATGGTTGAAAGAATGAACAGAACGTTAGGAAAGTACCTGGCCAAAGTTGTCTCTGAACATCAACGGGACTGGGACCAATATCTACATTTGTTCCTACTGGCGTACCGATCTTCGGTACATGACAGCACAGGATACTCGCCCGCTTGCGTAATGCTAGGACGTAAATTGCGGCTACCATGTGATCTTCAGTTTGGATTTAAACCTGGAGAAGAGATCGCCGGTGAAGATTACGTTAGTAAGCTTCGTGAAAGATCAAATAGTATTCACGAAAACGTCTGAAAGAATATACAGGCAGCAAGCGATCGAATGAAATCACAATATGACACGAGAGCACAAGAAGGTGGTTATCAACCTGGAGATTTAGTGTGGTTGTACAATCCACAAAGAAAACGTGGATTGTCGCCAAAACTACAAAGACAATGGGAAGGGCCGTACGAAGTGTTAAAAGGATTAATGATGTAGTGTACCGGATCAGAAGATCCCTCGTGGTAAACCGAAAGTGGTACACTTTGACCGTTTAACACCCTACACTGGCAACAACCAGGAAGACTCAAATAATGATAATGGTGTTCGGCAAGTTATTAATCATGAGCCAAATGCAGATTTTGAGAGCTTTATGGCGGCGTACGGTGGTTCCGCTAAAGCGAGATTTGGCGTTGTTGTTGAAAAACAGCAAGATCTGTTTAGAGCACCAGAAGAGTATTCCCTTGCACATTGCGTAGCTCAAGATTTGGCAATGTCAAGGGAATAGCTGTTGTTTTCAAGAAAAAGTTTGGATGTGTGGATGAATTAGTACAACAGCAGCCAACTGTAGGAAAATCTTTGGTTCTTCAAGATAAAAATCGTTATGTTTACTATCTGGTCACCAAATATTCTTCATGGCAGAGACCTAGTTATGGACATCTATGGGAGGCTTTGCTAAATCTTAAGGCGCAGATGATGGAAAATGGAGTAACGAGACTAGCGGTGCCCAAGCTGGGCTGTGGACTGGATCGCTTGGATTGGAGGATAGTCCGAAATATGCTAGAAGTAGTTTTCCAGGAACCAACGTCCAGGTTCTTGTTTGTTGTTATCAACCGGTTGCCTACCAAGACCATGAAAAGAGTGTTGACTGTTACTTCCAACGACTCGGTGGATGCACCAGAGGAGATAGCTGCCGATACCGTCACCAGTCATCAAATTGGCGTCAAGATGGATTTACAGTTACGAGACGTAACGGTTTTAAAGAGGGGGCAGTGTTGCGATCCACTATTAGGCAACCCGTCAAACATACAAACGCCCGGGGCACAGCGTATTCTTCAGCATTCGAGAATCCTTCTACAAAGTTCTAGATAATGAGTCATATCTTAATGCAGGGTATATATAAGGCCGCTTATGAATGTAAGAGTTAGTCTATTCTTGAATGTCTAATATAAATTATATCGTTGTAAAGTAAACGTAGTTGAGTTTTTAGAATATATACATAAATGATATGCTGTGTCTAATGTGCATGCAGCTTGCAGTATACATAAATAAATAGAAGTGTATAAACAAATAGTTGTGTTAGTGTGGTTATTGGACCTAGGGTAAAGAAGTTAGTTTAAGAAGATATTAGTGCTTGTAAATTCATTAGTGTAATAGTGCTTCATTGTTAAGTGGACTGAAAACATCTATAAATAAGGCATATATTGTTAATTAGACTTGTGAACAGTGAGTAATAAAGACCATTATTATTACTTGTTTTAAATTAAAGAAACGCGGTAGTAGTAGCGCGTTACAATATATTAAATCGGTAAATGGTTAAGTGTTGGGGAACTTGGCAGCCACAGGCTGCTTACCTCCCTTCACAACCACTGAAGGTAGGAGAAACAGGGTATTTAATTGTAAAACAACAGAAGGTGACCGAACTGCATCTAATAAGAAAGAACAGCGTCTATGAGGAAAAACAACAAACATAGAAGAAGAAGAAAATTGTTGAAAGCATATGTGTGGAGCACAGCACAGCATGCTTATGAAATACGGTCAGTCTGAAACGCAGACAGTAAAACGGTAGCAGCTTTTTGAAATGCTGTGCTTCTGATGTATGAGGACGATAGCATGGACAGACAAAGATAATAACAAATAGGTTATAGAAATAGTAGGGGAACAAGGATTTCTGGGGAAAAAGATAAGAGAAATAGAAGGGCAGAATACGTTCTAAGGCATTTTTGGGGAATAGTATGGGATATATTACAAGCATAGATAGGAAAGAAGAGGTAGGTATAGACCTTGATCAGTTAGTTATAGATGCAGACTGTGCAAATTTCAGGGAAATGTGTAGGTTAGTTTAGAATAGGAAACAATGATGGTACGCGTCTAACCAGTTCGAGGACTGAAGACCTAATGATGATGATGGTGATTTGATCTTGAGTTGTATTTGAAGTTTCAAATAAGTTTCTTCCTACAGCTTATATGAAATTCCCACCAAATTTCGCGCCTAATAATTTGAATTAAAGCGTTTCCCGCCATTTCCTCCCACCGACATTTGTGGCGCCCCCTCAGTATACTTTCAAACTGTGTAAGAAAGACGAAAGTATATAAAAATTGATATCTCTGTCTCTCTTGCAGCGGATAAAAAATTAGCATTAAGTGACTCCCTAAAGTTACTCTATGCTCACGATTGCTGTGTACGGTTTGTTTACTTTGGTTACTAACGAAAAGCAGCACTCGTTCAGTAAAATTCACTTACTCTTTCTATCAACAGTGACAGTAAATGACAAAAAAGACATGGTTGTGCAACAGATTAATTTACCGAAAACACTAATATACATGTAATTCAAAGAAAGTGTTCTCAAGGTTTCATGGTTGTTGAACTCAATTGATGTTTCTTTTAATAATATACACAATTTTTTGAGAACAACTAAACATTTCCTTCTATTTTAAGAATATTTTACGTCTTCAACTGGTATTTAGGACATATGTTATAAATTAAAATTATACCCATCAAAAAATACTGTTAATAACAAAGTAAGAAATAGCCAAGAATGCTCAGAAATAAAAAATATAAGTAATTGCAATTTAAGTTGGCAATCTAAAATAACAAATTATGCAGTACAGAACTGCGCTATTCTGGTATTTGGATATTACTTCTTATAAAAATTTTCATTTAAAACACAAAATTTAGTTGAAGTGAAAGCCAAATCCTTATTGCTTTACGTTAATATTCGAATCTTCGGCAAGTTGCCATTGCTTGTCGTATAAATCAACACTTCCGGATCAGTCGCCAATTTGTATCATACTAAAGCGTGAGTGCGCAAATTATCATATAAAACTGGTTGACGTTGCAATTTCTACCAGTGAGAACAAAATTTTAAAGAAATCGCATTTTATAATTATGAAAGAACGAGGAAATTCAAATTGTTAATTTAGATAATTTGACTACTGATTTTGGTTGTAATTTGGTCAAGTAGCTCTGCAGCTGTTGTCGATTGCACGCGCTTGCCAAAAAGCAGAAGGTTGTGTTGAACCTCAAGAGGGTTTGGGATTCCATAAATCTTATCAGAATGTCTTTGAAAATTATTTTTGACACGTAAACAATAACATAATATTCTGAGAATTTTTTCTAAAAACGAAAATCGTTCACGCTAGAAATCCAAAAGATGAATTTTCGCACCTGCAGTAAATACGCACAGCTGTACTTCTTTCAGTTTTGTCTCCAAATTAATTACTAGTGGAAAGTGTAAATAATTTTCCCATAAGATTTCGGAAAAGAAAAAAAATCTGAACCGTTCCACCAGAGAAGATTATGGAACAGCTGCGATGGGGCATTCCAGCGGGACCCCACATATAAGACATTGAAAGCAGGCAGGACGTAGTTTATCGTACTAATCTGTATTGGAATTCCACAAACACTGCATGTTGAACTTAACATACCAAGCGGGTCAAAAATCCGTCTACGTCGAAAAGTACATTTAGTACAAGGTCAAGTTATGGTTTCCCATGTGTATGAAAAGGAATCGTCCAGCGGATTCCATTGAAGCTCTAGCACTTTAACGAAGCTGAGTTCTTCTTTATCAAAGCCAATAAGTAATTGTAAATCAGAATCTGATATTGATAAAAGTAATTTAGGAGTATTGTTCATCCATTTAGTAATTAAAATTTTCCTGATTTCAAGATGCCTATCAGCTCCTCCTGCAAGCTAAGGGAATCCGAAACAGATGTGCTGGTAGTCATGACATCATCCACGTATATCTGTGTTTTTAAAAGATCACTTCCACGGGGAAAACGTTCTTTTTATCTATCAGCAAGTTCCACTATTGTTCGCAATATCAACTAAGGCTAACAGTTAACACCAAAAATTACACCGTTTAACACGAAGTGTGAAATTTGAGTTTTAGAAGAAAATTTTCATAGCATTGTTTGGAATGTTCTATGGCGGGGAGTAACTAATATTAGCGAGAACATCTGACATATCCGCTATAAAAACTATTGGATAAATCAGGAAAATTAGAAGTAATGAAAAATATCTTTCTGTAATTTGGGTGCCTATAACAACGCACCGTTAAAGTACAGGGCATTAGGAACTTTTGCGGACGCATTATGCACTACCCTGACTTTAATGCAGTTGCTATCTGGGTTTACTAACAAAAACGCGGTAAATAGCAACAGAGGGAATTATTCACACATGGATTCGAAATTTGGAACACGTCTTTCTGTTCTATATACATTCGCATAATATTTAAATACTTAAGTAAAATTCGAGCGATTTTAGCAATTTGTTTTCCATTAAAATAAATCGCAGATGAGCTTGGCTGTATGTGTCACCTAGTACAGGCTCTCCATTACGAAAGGGAAGTAATACTTGAAAACGGTCCGAAGTGGTTTGGGTCACGGTATTCTGAAATATTTCTTCGCACTTCATCTCTTCAAGGGAATAAATAATTTTAGAGGGAATCTGTTCGATTCTCCAAAACTTAGGAATTGAATACTTGGAAAACTTTGTTGAATAATCTTCCCCATGATCACCCAACCAAAAACTGTGTTGATAGCCATAGGTTGCCCCGAACTACCTAACACCTTATTTTCTTTTAAAATACCTGGCAAAATTTCCACATCCACCAATAAGTCGATAGGAGCTGGCAGATAGTACAATTTTTCAGCAAGTTGAAGGACCTTGTAAATAAGACCACTTTTTATTATCTATCGGAACTTGTGGCATGTCAGAACACAGCCTGGGAACAATGATTGCTTCGAATGCAAATGTGGTTCCAAGTTATCATGCGGTCCGATCGTACAATGTGACGAACCTTTAGTGGAGTTCGAAGCCACATTATTAAAACCAAAAATAGTAGTTGAGGATCGGCGCTCTTGTAAATTTAAACGACGCGCGCAATGCTCACTAATGAAATTGCATTCACTTACCAGAATCAGTAACTATTCTAATACGACAGAAAATGCCAATGCCATCGCAGATGTCTACTACTGCGGTGACTAGAAGGACTGCGTTCTGGTCGGCGTTTGCGACACCGCAAAAAGCACCAGAAAGGTCATCGGAAATATTTCTGGAACTAGCAAATACAGTTATCCCCTGAAGATGTTTGTGGGTTAGTCAAAACGTTAGCGGGTAAAGTAGATTGTAAGGTCGCATGGTGCTTTACTTTACAAGAACAGGTCGAAGACGGAAAGGGTACTTTGGATTAAATGCGAAGGGTGTAAATAACTGACATATTTTTTTTGTTTTACAAACATTAATCTTTCATTTACACTTTTCCGTAAATATTCAACGCACTTTGAAAGAACATGGCCCTGATTACACAAGTGGCACGTAATTTGATTGTTTCCACTTTTTGTACGGGTGTAGCTCTCTCGTTACACAAACCGGTGAACGAACGTGTTGTTTTGAATAATTTTTAAGGAAATTATAATGGCTGCACCTTGCAGCCTATGAGGTAGTTTTATGTGTAAAAGTACCCGTTAGTTGTACAGATTCCAGTGCTTTGTATTTATTTTAAAAATAAGATGGTAAAATGTCCAATGTGGGAATGTTTAGCTCAGCATATTCGAGTTCGAAATTGGTTCGAGTAAAAACGTTAAATTTTTGTAAGAAAATATGTAGCAGTAGAAAATCCCACTTGTCAGTTTCAAATTGTAAAACCTTTAGTGCCGAAATGAATTCGGAAAATATTTTTATAAGAGTGCGAAAATCTTTTGCATTATCGCACTATTAAAGAGAACTTCATGATGTTGTTAACAGCTTCTGCTACTAACAGTCGTTGGTTATGGTACCTTTGTATCATCTTTTCATAGGCAATATGAAAATTATTCCCTGTAACAGGAATACCAGCAAGCAATTTTAACGGCATTACCTCGAAGAATGAAAGGGGATGCTGATATTGTTGAATAGGTGCTAAATTAGCGTTTTTTTGCTATGATATCAAAAGTTAATGAAATATTTGAAATAATTTTTGATATCTCCTGAAAGTACTAATGCTTTACGATGGTAAGTTTGCCGCAACCTCCACTGAAATGGGATTTGTGAGTAGTGCAGTAGAAAGGGCGAGGCACAGTTTAGAATATACCGTTTTTGCTGCGTAATGGTAATTTTCAACTTGTATCTTGATTAGTTCGTCTACATCGAAAACCTTTTTCCTCTGTAATTACTATTATTTGATTATGAAATTCAAATAACTAGTCAAAGAAGGATTGTAACTCCTTATAACGTGTGTTGAATGAGGGCAAACATGATGTTGCATCAGTGGTGGCCTTAATGGAACGGTTGTAAACCTTGGTGATCCGCTGGACAATTACGTTTCTTTTGTAGTCGTTGATCAACCATTGTAATTATATAAAACTAAAAGCTCTCACGGATTTTATTAGGAATACGCGTAAATTAAATTTTAGTGCTAATTTTAGCGGCAAATTGATATGCACTGTGATAATAAATTAGCCCCTGAACAGAGGGAATGAAAAAGATGCGAGAAGTATTTTAAGCTCAAGTCACTATTTTAAATGTTATTAAATAATCTTGCTGAAAATTTTAATCAGTTTATAAAATAAATTCGTAAAAGCTCAAGTAGGTTGGATTTTGTATTCAGGAAATTTTAATAGCAGGGAACCAATTAGGCTAACTCAACCAAATCTTTTAATTGATCAGTATACTAAATTTTATGGGGATGGAAAATTAAATCCAAAAATATTTTCGAAAAATATTAACATGTAAGTACAGGGCTCAACAGACGAGCAATATAAATTAAACTTAGTTAAATGAATGCTGAAAGGAGGAGCTTAAATGTGGTACAACTTAGTTGAAAGTGAGATCGAAACATTTCAACAGTTTGAACCGAAATTTCTACGACACTTTTGGGGAGATAATCAACAGGATGAAGTTAGGAATGACCTGAGCATGGAAACAATTTTAATAATGATTTCAGGCGAAGTAGAAATACCGGTCACATACCAAGGCAACAAACAGAGCGGACGAATCATGAGGGAAATAATAATAGAGAAATAAATAAGCAGGAAAATGAAGATCGACGGACGCAAGCGAGGAATATTTATAGCACGCAAACAAGGAATAATACGAATTGCACACACGCAGAAATAACGAATCAGGCGGACCTTCTATGCGAAATCAAAATTTTTAGGTACGGACGAACCAAGTAAATTTCTACAGATAAACGGATATGAAAACCAGTGCGAATTAATTAAACATGAAACGGAAAATGAATTAGAAAGATTTGAAAGGAACTTATTACCAATAGTCAATTTAAGGGTGGAAGATAAAATAGTTAGAGTATTAATTGATACTGGGGCAGAAGCATCACTTGTTGTGGAAGAAATTGTTAAACGAGAGAAATTGAGGGATTAAGCGATACCTATAACGAGGTGTAATTTGGTGGCACCAAATAATAAGAGATTTTGTATAATAAATGAAATGGTAATTCTGAAATGTGAAATGGAAGATTTGAAATGAGAAAATGATTTTTTGGTTGTACCTGGACTAAAGATAGATATTATATTTGTGATAGATATTATAGATAAGTTGGGGTTGAAGATAAATGCAGAATGCAAAGAGATAGAGTGTAATGGGAAATATATTAAATGGTATGACGAGGGTAATATAGAAATAGAGGGTGACTGCGTGAATATTAATCAGTTTGATGATGAAATAAATAAGGAGAATATAAATAAAGAGATTAAATGTCCAGAAGATTTAAGAAATAGGGTGAAGATATTATTAAGAAAGCATTTAGAATTAATAGGGTCGAAATCAAGAATTGCCACAGGTTATGTGCACAAGTTGGAAGTAGTAAACACCGAACCGTTTAACACTAAATTATATCCCATTCCAGTAGCATACAGGGATAGAGTAAAGGAAGAAATAGAAGAAATGTTACGTGAAGGTATCATAAAAAGCTTCAGTACACATTTTGTGAATCTATTAGTCGTCGTGAAGAAAAGTGATGATAAAATCCGATTATGTTTAGATGCAAGAAAGATTAATAAGCGAACGAAGCCGCAATACAATTGTCCACCAACGATAGATAGCATATTAGCGAGAATAGGTAATAAGAAAATCTATAGCAAATTAGACTTAAAGAATTCATTTTGGTTGATTCCATTAGAATTTATAGACCAATGTGGGTTTAACTTCACGTTGGGCGCCAAAAATGTCATTGTTATAAAATTTTATATTTTAATTTGGGGAAATAATGCTGTGATAAGGGGTTGTTTAGGGGGGTATTGGGTAGCAAGGGTCGTGTAGTAACCATAACTAGGAATCAGAAAACTGCATTTATTTAGCAGAAAATTAAGTAATTCGTACATTATGTAAATAGCAAGCATTTAACACCCTGCATATAGACGATAATTAGCATATCTTAGAACAATAAAACGCGTATTTAGCAGAAAAATAGGTAATTCGTATATTATGTAAATAGCAAGTATTCAACACTCTGTATATAGACCGTTATTAATTTTAAGTATTGCCAGTAAGAATATCTTTCAGCAATAGAACGCGTATTCAGAAGAACTGATAGTACATGTAATTAAACACGCGTTGAGAAGTGTCTAATTAGTTATAAAATAAATACGAAGATAAGAGAGAAAATCAAACAAAGCTTTATGCAATTACGCTGAAATAATAAACATTTTTGATAAAAAAATGGAGTTTCAAACACGCATAAAAATACATAAACGAAAATTAAAGTTACATCATTTATTTTGTTCAATTATCCAAAAAGCGATATGTATACAAAACAACGTCAGGCAAAGATAACAATGTATCAATAGCAAATAAACCTTACACGGAAACCGAAGAAATTACATCAGAAACAACTTCAAAATGCAGGGAATATTAAAGACCTGGTTGGTTGAAATATCTGCAAAACTGCTTAAAAAGCCAGCCCACATGTAAGTGGGAAGAGCCTATATATAACACAGAGCAATGCTAAGACGGGTCAGTATACAACTCAAGCAGGGCGAAGCTGCGTCACTGTGAACCAGAAAGTCACGCGTAATTTAAATATAATAGAATATCAAGTGTATGGTACAGTGATAATATTGCAACGATTACGAAGACTTCTTTTGCCGTTTAACGTGAGTAGAATTTGGGGTAATTTATTTAAACTGAATATTTATAATAATAGGGCTTTGAATTGGTGGTACATTTTTGAATACTTCGAATCTGTGATATAACACTTCGAATGTGTGATACATTTCTGAATACTTCGAATGTGTTGATGATAATAAATCAAATTTTAATTGATATAACATTTCGAATGTGTGGTGTATTTCTGAATAATTCAAGTTGCAATAATTCAAGTATGCGTCGACAAGAATAAGTTAAATCTGGGTCAATATAATATTGCAATAAAATCAGCGTCGATAATTATATTTTGGTACAATTCTGGTACAATTTTGAGTTGCGAGATTCAGGGCATATAAAATAAAGAAGCACGAAGTAATTTATGGAAAATGAGGGGTAACTGTACTCAAATACTGGTTCAACCAAGCAGAGCAGTGATAAATGAATGAGGACAACAAAGGGGTGTTGATCCACAACCCGAACAACATATCGCAGGTCAGATCTATTTTATTTTAAGATATTTTTCTATTTAAATTTCAATACTGATTTTACTTAATTTATATAAAAATTGTAATGAAGTCAACAACAAACATTGCATACGTTAAACTTACGTAATATATTATAAAGGGGTCTAGAACGTTCCAGGTTTCTTTGCTAAAAAGGTAGTTTTTGGTGACTTTAGATTGAATTCAAAGCATATAAATTTTGGGGTAAATGATACATATGATATTGATTGATTGAAGGGTGTATTTAAATATTTTTCAAAAATTGTAAATAATATTCTTTTCATTATATGAAATTAATTGACGTCGTTTTATCAATTCAAACAAATAGGTATTCATAAAGGGGTGGACAAGAGAAACATTGATCATCGTAACGTTGTGCACTCTGTGTAGATTAAAAAGGGCTAGCCGTGGCATAATAATAAAATTAGTAAGATTAAATTTGGTTTGAGAACACAGAGCGGCGGAGTTAAGTAAAAACGTCATTACACCGAGTACGGAGTTACCATATCAATATATATATATATATATATATATATATATAAAGTTATTTTAGCAAAAATAACAGTAAATAAGTTTTAAAAGTGAATTTGTTAATTAATATAATTATATGACTGTAACATGTTTAATTTGAGCTATAATTATTCACATTGAATTACGAGGATAATGCGCTAAGCGTGCCTTATTCTTTATTAATCTTCTTATATGAAAATATCTGTGTGACATAAAGTTACTTCGTCAAGCATCTCTGGCTGTTTCTTTCATATTCCCCACCTCTTACGTCGCTATCATTCGGTTCTCGCTTCGAAAAGTTAGTCGCTCGCTAGCAACCGTCTTATCAAGATGTATTCCCGGCTAGAGGCATGCGACCTTCGGATAAATTACTTATGTAAGCAGGTCAGGTCGTGCAAGACCTGAAACCATTTTGATACCTTCTACTCACGGTTGGTAAATTATACATTTTACGAACTAATTTAATTTGGTTTCATTTATTTAGCGCGTCACTTAGGATTTGTCAACTAAGAATTTGTCAACTAAGAATTTGTCAACGAAGAATTCGTCATCGAAGAATAATAGATTAAGTACGAGTGATGATGTTGGTTTTGATTACAATCGTCCCAAACTAGAAATGGCCAGTAACATTGTTTGGAGATTATGAATTTCCATCCAGATTTGTCTTGGAGCAACAGAGGCAGTTCGGTTCGTTATTAGATAAAAGAAATTTCTTGCATGTGTTTTGAATGTCGTATAAATTTGATAAACAGGCTATCATATAAAGCACGGAAAGTTGCTTTTATGTTTTCGAACATGTAATCTGTTTAATTCTCAATTATCGTTGAACTGGTTTTACAAGCCGTAGAACAAAATTTTGTCAAGTTAGGTTTATATAATTACAAGCTTTGTTCCATTTGAACCTTAGATAATTTCAAGGTATGTTTTCGACGTCATACTTTTTTTTTGTGTTGAACAATTGACAGATGTTGTCATGAAAGCAGATGCTTCGTGCAGCTGTCATAGAATTTAAACTGAACATTCCTATTTTTGTGATTAGCTTTTATCTACAGATAAATTATAAAATCTAAATATGAAAATTTAAATACACGCTGCGTAAGAATTTAGAAACTGTAATCTACCTGAAAAGATCTGCCCAGGTTAGAAACGGCAATTCAGTGTATTGTGGCTGCAAATTATTTTTAATCAAATGTTTAAATCAAGTTTATGTTTGAAGAGCAGTTGTTTGTTTTAAAAAGCCAAAACATCGACTTTGTTATGGATGTTAATGATGAAATTTTTTTTACTTGTTAAAAAGTTTTGAAATTTTAAAAGAGAGTTTTTTTTAGTAAACAATTAGTTAAACTTTGAGACTTTTATTTTGGTCAAATGCGATCAAATCTGATAACATAAAGGTAGAATTTTTGAGTAATAATTGTGTGCCAATATTATATTGGTTATACAGTTTTTTTATTTTTGATACTTTTATAGGACACAAATGCTGTTCTACATTTTTATTTATTTAATCTTTGTAATTTCTTACAGGAGCTGCGTCTTATTTTTATAAGACAGGTTTTTGTTAACGAAGGCGATCGTTTCATTTTTGGGTTTCCACGTCCGCCCTTAGGATTGTGCCTTGCTATTATCGTGATTATCTCAGGACTTGGTGGCGCCTATTTAACTTAGTTTAGCTTTGGTTTGCAAACAAAATTCGACTTACCCCCACTTCTTATTGCTCTACCTAAGAATAGACCGTTCATTTACATTTCAATGCTCCGCCTGTAGGTACTACATTGGCCAGGAGGCGAGTTTTTTGTTGCCTGGAAATTTAGAATTTTGCCGAACCCTTGCCGTTCCAGGCAAGGTAGGGATCTTTAACGTGCGTGACAACACTCACACACGGAACCTCCATTTAACCTCTCATCCGAACGAGGGCGTAATCTTTGTGAAAAATGCTCACCTGCCATTTTTCAAGTCGTCGGCCGTGTCGGGATTACCCAGGAATAGACCCCTAGCTATGTCGGAAGATTTATGTTTAACTGCGCCTCAACGTACAAAAATTAGTTACAACTGTTAATATTGTTGTCTGTGCTGGACATATATTTATTGTTTGAGTTTTTAAAAGGATAATGAAAATATGCTTGAATCATAGTTGATATATGAATAACTAGGAACAAAGATTGTATTGTAGTCTTAGCATGGTGATTTATCTTGTCTAATTTTATCTTTTTATTGCAGAGTACTTATTCGGAATGAACTAGTTGATTTGGAAGATAACTATAAAGAATCTAAAAACGAAAGAACAATTTCTATACACATTGCCTCCAATTAATACATGTGATAATTTGAGTTATGTGGATTATGCAGAAGAAGAATTGAAGATGAGAATAAACTGGAATTTCAACAAATGACTGAAGTTAAGTTAGCAACTACAGATAATGCTTGCTCAGCTATGTGATAGTATTCCTCATACAATAATTGGAAATATCAATGAGAAAAGAATAAGATTCTCTTTGATATTGTCTCAAATCCTTTATTAAGAAATATAGGAAATCAGCGTGGATAATTTGCATTGCTATGACGACAATTAATGTATGGCATAAAATTGTTCCCATCTGGTTACTATGCAATGCATGGCAGCTACATAAAACTTTAATCAGAGCATTGGATCAAACTTTTAAATGATGGTTTAATGTTATTATACTGAAAGCTACTAAAAGTACAAAAAGAATATATTATTGAGCTTAGAAACTGATAGTTTATTATCCACATTATCATTATCTAGACTAGGGTGACCATTTTTATAATGTAACGAGGAACCGAGAGAGTATGTACCGGCAATTTTTTTTTAATTCTTTAGATTTTTAAAAGAAATTTATTAAAAAAATATTTATTTTACATAATATTTATTTACATAGTGAACATTGATTATTTATGAATAATAAACAGAAAATAAGAAAAACTGTAGGATAAATGAACAAAACTAAACTAATATTTACTAACAAAGTGAATTTGTTTTAGAAATTTATTGCAATATTCTACTTGTTTTTTAAAATCTTAGCTAATTGGTTTTGGGTACTCTTGAAAAATATGAGTTTGATAGAAATATAATTTTAATTAGAAAATAACTTGTTTATAACGCACGTGTTGTGAACAAGTAATGAAGTACTTTTAATTGTAAATAAATTTGTTTTTGCAAACTTTCAAAGTTTAAAAATACAAGCTAATTTTTAAAATGCAAGTGTGTAAGAATTGTAAACAGTTTTATTTTTATTTAATTTAGGTCAAACATCTAGCATTTGTGTGTGTGTGTGTGTGTGTGTGTGTGTGTTATATGTATGTGTATGTGTGTAACAATTTATTTTATTTTGGAAAAACATTTAGATAAACTAGATGGGAATTGTTATTTCAGGGTACGAATTCATTAAGGAGGAAAATTCTATGAATACTTTGGTAGGGAGATTTGATGCTTTTAAATTATAGTCTGATGTAACAAAAAATTAATACATGAGAACTTTTCTGAATAGTTTGGTAAGGAAACTTACACTTCTAATCATTGATTGATGTAACAATTTATGTATTTTTAAAAATATTGTTAAAGCCAGATACGAATGTTGATTGTGACAAGGATAAATTAAACTTTGAGGGTTACATTTTAATGAAGGTTGTTTAAAAGTCACGAAGTTTATGATTTATTATAAAAAATATTCTGGCAATTGCTCAATATATATATATATATATATATATATATATATATATATATATATATTTAAAAAATTTTAAATCGCTAACTACTACGACTTAAAGTATGCACCGAAAAATTTGTGTTAGCACACTACTATTTAATTTTTGGATTAAATTACTGAAGCCCAGCAAAGTTTTATAATTTATAAGTCGACTGAACAACTATAAACAACAATTTACCCTTCTTATTTACGTCTCACATTCTTTCTACCTACAATCCAACTCGGAAGCCTTTTCTTTATTTCTTCCTTTAGTTGCCTATAAACCATGAGTGCCAAAACTGGTATGGCTAACAACTCATTATGGAAAAGATACAACCAACAAGCTACTAGAAACATAGTTAAATCAGTAACATAGTCAAGAGCTGTTCTAACTTTTAATTCGGTTTTTGCTGATAATTCTCTTCTTGGTTCAGAGGTTTGAGTTGTTATCTCTTTTGTTTTAGGCGGCGAAGATGACAGAACCGAAGTTAGAGAATTGCGGCGAATTTGATGCGAACCTGGTGACAACAGTGTAGAACGTTTAATTGATATAGGCGATGATTTTCTTCCTTGAGACGTGGGAGATGGTGTTCTTAGGTTACTCCAATTTTCGCTACGGGCAGATGCCGATGTTGATTTTTTAGCAGATTTGGAGTTGTCTGATTTAGTGATCGGTAACTTAGAAGGTCTGCGTTTAATTATTTGAGCACTACCACGTCTTTGTGTACTGGCAATAATTTCAGCATCTGGAGAAATCACATCATCTCCTTCTTCTGCTGTAAATGCGGTGGTGACATGTTCTTTCACTTTATTAAAAATAGCCGATGAAACTTCAAGAAAAGATCCTCGTCGTTTAGGGATAGTAAGTTCTTCTACGTTTTCAGAGTTAAGCGTTTCAAGCGTTTCGTTCTTGCTGCTTATATCTTCTTCGGAGTCCTCATCAGCAGCTGCTATTAATTCTTCCGTATTTAAATAAATTTGCCGTGGTGAAATGTTACCTCTTTGACCATAGTTTCGCACAATGTCTCCGTAATGATCAACAACTACTTTCACTTCATCCTCTGATTTTTGATGCTGAATAGTAGAGCGTTTTTGTGGCATGCCAACGCTTGCAGCAGCAAGCCCTGAAATTTCAGCAGCTGCCGATATTCTTTGAAACGGAATTGTGGGGGAACTTTCTCTTCTTCGCATTTTAGTTGAATATCGATTCACTGTGGTTGACGGAGTCTGCATCAAAAGTAATTTTTGTTCTTGATTATTTATAACACTAACGCGTTCTTTAGCAGTAGCAGGAGCGTTATTGTTAGCATTATTTCTAAGTGGCTTTTCGGGAACTTTCTTTGTATGTTTTAAAATAGGTTTAGGAATAAAATTTGGATCTGGTAAAGGATTTGGTTTTGTTAGTATTTCAAAAGGTTCGTGAATATTCGGACGCATAATACCAGGATGATAAATTACTTCTTCTTTAACTTCTTTATGAAAAATTTGACTTACTTCGTCATCGGTTGGTTCGGATTCGGATTCTGATAAATTTTCTTCATCGCTCCAGTATTCTTCTTGAGCAACATCTACAACTTTACATTGCTGGTTACCGTCAAACTTTTTCATGAGGGTTGTTTTAGCTCTAATACGTTCAAATTCTTCTTCTTCGCGTTCTTCCGATAGTGAACGCTGGCGTTTATTAAGAAAATCGCGTTTTTCTTTTAACGTTACGGAACTGTCATTATCTAATGTTCCTAAAAATTTGCGTAAAGTATTTTCGGGTA
Organism: Platerodrilus igneus; assembly: GCA_036346225.1. Lineage (NCBI taxonomy): Eukaryota > Metazoa > Arthropoda > Insecta > Coleoptera > Lycidae > Platerodrilus > Platerodrilus igneus. The sequence continues at coordinate 720,028 of JARFIW010001137.1, forward strand.
TTTCTGATAACTCAAAAGAATTTCTTAAGCTATTTGTTCTAAGTTTCGATAACGAATGTGGTTTTGCTGATCCTGCTGAAAGTCGCCTTTGCAGTGAATTATTTTGTTCAAGACCTACAATTGTTTGGGTGTCTTTAAAATTAATTTGAATTTTTGGGATGTTTGATAGCCGATCGGTATTTAAAATTTCACCAAACAATCTAGCATTGGAATGCTCATGTAGAAGTTCTGTGGAGCTCACCGATATTCTTAGGTTTTCAAAGAATGGAGGTTCTGCACCTAATTCAGGTGCCGAAAGTGACATTGGAGGTGGAACCGCATCTTCATCAAATTCAGTTTTAATTTCATTGCCTGTAAGGATACAAACTGTTTAGATATTGTCAACTTTTCAGGAACTTACCTTTCTGGTTACTTGGCACTAAGAGTAACATGAATTCAGTACTACTGGAAAGCGGTTCAGATTTTTCTCGGGGCACCTGAGGAAACTCGATATCGTAGTGCAGCTTTGGAATTATTGAACTTGACGTAATGGGTTCAAGTTTTTGAGTTGCTTCCGCAGAAATAGTAGATTTGCCACTAACTTGTATTTCGTCCAATGATGATATTACAGCAGGTTTATACAAGCTGACTGAACATGTGTCTGCTGCGTCCAAATTAGTTTTAGATGTTTTATTATAGTATTTTTGGTTGGGTGAAGTAGCGCTGTTAGGGTATAAAAGATTAACTTTGTCTTCTGAATCTAATCTTTCCACTGATCGAGTCTGGTTTACAGGGAACGGAAAAACCTTAGCAACATCGCTTAGGATCTGTTCTCCTTTTGTCGTTAAATCTTGCGTGTTTACATACTTTAAAGCAATCTCTGTATCGGGAGCACTTACTACTTTAAGTAAATTTGAAGAAGCTTTGTTGCTAAAACTCTCACTATTCGTTGATTTAAGTAACACTGATGTATTGCTTTTTATTTTGTACGGATCAGTGTCAGATACTGGATCATGCGAGGCCTTAAAAGTTTTTGATTTTTTGTATAAGTTAGTCATGTCTCTCTGTTCTAACTCAATTTTCTTTTGGACGTTGGATAAAGCCTGTAATTTTCCTTTCTGAAGATTAATTTTATTAGAAACGGATGTAACTTCATCGTAATTACAGTACGTCCGAGAACTATCCAAATCATCATATGTAACATTGTCCATCTTTGGCCACATACTCTCAGTTTTTGAAGTATTTAGTGATTTGCCATCAACGTTAGCAAACTGCCTTTCTTCTATTTCATTTTTCTTGTCCAAAGAAGAAATTTGTACATTTTCCTTTGCGGGGCTAAATCGGTAAAGGTCAGTAGTTGCCTGCTTATATTCGGAGACTTTTAAATCAAAACCTTGGGTTTTAAATGGCTCCTCGCAAAATGTACTTTTTGGTGGGGTTGTTTTTATCGTTAGTTGGTTGTTTTCGAAAGTGTTTTTGTTTAAATCTTGCGTTTCATGGATATCCAATACATCATAAGTTTGATTTTGGTGAAGTTTATTGTGTGGAGGTGTTTTATTATCAAAATCAAAAGACTGCTGTCTAATTTCTGGACTACCATATGCCATATCGCAAACCACTGATCTTCGATCAAAAACATTGTTAGATGCGATTCTTCTATTAATAATAGGAGATGTCTCAGGCGTAACAGAACTGCTTTTTGTTTTAGATCGTGGAGGTCTCACTGGAATGCCCTGCTGATAAAAATATGCAGTTGATATTTTGTTAGGTAGGGTTTCTGATCTGCTACTAGAATGTGATCGTTGCCTTTTTGGTGGAGCTGCTATTAGTATATTACGAGCTTCGCTTCTGCTCCTTGCTGATGGTGTAAGTATACCCCTTGATGGATCAGGAATAAAAACAACATCTGTTTCGTTGCTTGGTTCGCTGACCCCGTAAGGGCTTTCCGCTTTAACTCTGAATTTGTACTGACTTCCTTCGATTAGTTCTCCAACCGTAGTGGAAAGTTGTCTACAAGTTGATGCTTTAAGCCACACGTCCCATCCAATTCTAAAATATTCTACAATATAATTACCAATTTTACAACCACCGTCATCAGTTGGAGTGTTCCATGACAATGTAACAGAACGACCTAATGTCATAATTACTTTAGCTTGCCCTGGAGGTGCAGGTTTATCAGTAACTGTCACAAGAAACGATGTGTTAGCTTCACCTAATTTGTTAACAGCTTTGATTTGGTATTCCCCTCTGTCACTTCTCTGTGCTGCTTCAATACGTACATTTGAATATTTATCAGTGGTTTCAATTTCATAATGTTCATCATTTTTGATAGGTTCGTTATTGTGAGTCCATGAAATTGTAGGTGGAGGGCGTCCTGCAACAGTGATTTTAAGTTTTAAAACTTCTCCCAATTCAAATAATAATCCATCTTCGTATTGTCTTGGAAGTCGAATGCTCGGAGGTGCTTCTATTGTTAGTTTTGCCTTGCTTGACGCATGCCCAGCTTTGTTAGTAATTCCACATTTAATTTCGCCTTCATCGGATAAAGCGCATTGGTGGATGGTTAAAACACTTTTATTATTTTCGCTAACAATTCGAACTCTTCGGCTGCTAAAAATTTCAAAACCATCTTTAAACCAGCACACTTTTGGAACAGGTTCGCCTTGAAACCGAACAATAAATTCGGTTTTATCATTTTCTAGTGCAGTAGCATCGATTAGTTCGTTGGTAAAAATAGGAATGGAAGTAACGTCTTTTTGCAAAGCTACAATTAGGTCACTTGAATACTCACTCGGTGCCGATAGGCCAACAGCATTTTCAGCGCTAACTCTAAATTGATACTTCCATCCAGGTTCTAAATCGCTTAAACTAATTTCACAAAACTGTGCTAAGAAAGGGGTAGCTCTTACCCATACAGATGAACCCAAACGTCGGTATTCGACTAAATATCCTTTTATAGGGGATCCTCCGTCGTATCGAGGGGGTTCCCAACGTATTCTAACAATATCTTGATTTGACTCGCTTTCCGACACCAGTTGAGGTTTGCCAGGTGATGCAGGTCGATCTAAAGAAATTTATGGATTCATCCATTATGACTAATTGGAGGTAACAAATATTAATTAATCCAACTTTGTAACCAAGCGGTAAGTAAGCAAATGATTTGTTTTATTCGTCATTCGCTTCCAAGAAAATACACATACCGTGCAGTATATAAACAGAGGCCAACACTGAGAAAGAAAATCGTGTCCAGAAATAACTTAGCGGTCGTCGTTAGGTGAATTTTGTTATCTAGTAGGGCACGTTTATTAGTAGGATGACTGGGAGGATTATTAACAAATAAAGCGTATCATAGGTAAAAATATAAAGCTCACCTGCAGCTTTCCAGTGCACTTGTTTTTTATTTTTAGATTTAGTATGCAGTTTTGTAGATGTATTCCCCATAGCACATCGTACTGTCTGATTTCATCAACGTTTACTAAACTGGGTTTGAAAATAGATTTCACTTGCCAACGTTGTAGCATGAAATAAGATTTGAAAACATGTAAATTACTATTTTTATCAATGCGTAAATGCATAACTGTGGCAATTATATTCTTAAGAATAAAAGGAATGTATGATATTAACAGCAATTAAAATAGATAAATATATTTGTATTATTTTTTCCGAGTTAAAATTAAGGAGGTCATCAAAGCAAGTATGGTTTGCATGCTGAAACAAAAATATTCACTATGATAGGCAATATTAAGACAATTCCCTGTTAGGTTGGTTGCATATGCGAAAGGAACTATTTAATTTGTAAATACAGGTATTTACAAATTGATTTTATATAATTGTTTTTATTTAAAGAAGAGTAGTTATAGAAAACTGAAGCTCTCACTTTTAATAAAAACTTGACAGTGGCGTAATCACAGACGTCTAAAAGGATAAACTTTCTTAAGGTGTAATCTCGATCATTTCTGGTTTAACTATTTTTTAAAAAAGGTACAATGTGGTATCAGTTTGAGTGTTGGCATCTAACAGGACACACTACTGCAACATATAAGTCAATATATACACAAGCAAAAAACATATATTTACAATTCTGGCAATTAACGTACGACACTATAACTAAGTGTACGTGTTAATAAGTACAAACAGAAACAAATACCTATATATATATATATATATATATATATATATATATATATATATGATATATATATATTGATATATATATATATATATATATATATATATATTACTCAAATTTAGACCAGGGTAGAAAATTAATTAATTACATCAAATAATTTTAATCACCGTGTATAAGGAATTTTATTAGATAATACGCGTTATTAAAACGTGGAGCATACAAATTTATTCGTTTCATTAAAAATAAGGGATTTAAATTATTCACTAGACGTTTTCTATAAAAAGAAGCAGAATTAAAATGCTCAACGTGTATTTAATTTAATTGTTCCAAGAAACAAATAGAAATTACGTGCAAAATTTCTATTAATTAATTCAATTTTTAAGTAATGGGTATTAAACAAAGTGTACAAATAATAAATTAATATTTAGTGCGTATTCGCTAAAAATTAAAAGGTAGAAGTCAATGCCATTCATTATTATTTTAGTTGGAGTTAATTGAACCATTATTAATAATATAATAAGCATAAAAGCCTGTGAAAATCCAAGGTTAAAATACCATGAAATAAAAGCTCTGAGAATTATATTAAAACGTTTATTAGGAGCACGCACCTGCGTATTTTTAAAAGTCAATTTTAGTTTAATTTGTTTGGATAAACATGAAAATTCTGCGTATATTGCAAACGGTCGGATAAACCGTAGCTTATATCAACGGGAAGGCTAGATACGGGGTTATTTAACTCAAGTAGGTTACGTCGCGAGTCCACGTGGATTGAAATAGCCCATAATACAGAGTATTGATTTCTACCACTCAGGCCAAGGTAGAAAAGGAAGGATAAAATGCTTCAAACAGAGACACTAATAAGTAAAGGCGTGATTTGTGTAGCGTCACGAGGGCTACGATTGGTTGTAATAAAATGCAGATATGAGAGGTGTAAACGTAACGATTTCTATACAAAATTAATTAGTTATTCTCGGACGTGTTTGCGAGCCGTGTGAAAATTTCTTAAATTTTCAACTGGCGCGTGTGCAAATTTAATAGAATCGCTGTGCCGGACTGTCGAGAAGGGAACAGAGAATGCGAAATTCTAAAAATTGTCCGTTGAGGGACAAAACCGACGGGCAGGCTAGCCATTATATATACCCGTGTTAATATGAGTTTTGCTCTCTTAGATTTTCGATTTTTATTCAATACTTTAAACAGTTTTGCTCTTTATTTTTGCTGTTATACCATACTTCAAGCAGAATACGTGCTACGATTCAAGTTATTATGCTTTAGTGCACCTACGGAAGATAGATAAGGCAATAAAGTCTAGTTATATTTGCGGGTGTTACTGTGCCAATTATTCCAATTAGTAGCGATGAATAGATACATTGAAGTATGCAGTTTTTAGTATAGCGTGAACGAATTATGAATTGCTTTGCTATTTTTCGGTAGTGAGTAAATCAAATGTTATTAGTAAACGTGCTTGGATCTACAAACAAGATTTAGATATACAGGGTTATTACAAATGAAATAGACAGTTTGGATAGGTTATAGAAAGTTTATTTTTGAAAAGTTAAGATTATTACTTATATAATTATAAAGAAGAAATGATTAAGTTTTTATTTAAAATTTTTACAAATGTTTAATGTGTGCACCTTTGGTAACACGACAGATATCAACACGGTAGTCGAATTCTTGCCACACGCTATTAAGCATGTAACGGTCAACTGTAGCAAGAGCATTTGTGATACGTTGTTTAAGTTCGTCGATATCAACAGGAAGCGGTGGTATGAAAACTTTGTCTTTTACATAACCCCATAAGAAATAGTCGCAGGGCGTTAAATCTGGACTACGAGGTGGCCACGGCTTAAGCACAAGGTTTTCCTCACTTGCACGGCCGATCCATCGTCTAGGAAGATGTTCATCCAGATATTTTCTGACCTGTAAGTGCCAGTGAGGCGGAGCTCCATCTTGTACAAAAACGAAGTTATCACTATCTTCTTGTAGTTGAGGCATTATCCATTCGTGTAACATGTCCAGATAAATTACTCCGGTTATTGACACTTCGTGAAAGAAGAACCTTTTCACGAGATAAAGCGTAAAACACATTAACCTTAGGGGAATCGCGTATATGTTGTAAAGTCGCTCTTGGGTTTTCTGTGCCCCATATCCTTACATTATGTCTATTAACTTTTCCACTAATGTGAAAGATACATTCGTCACTGAAAATTAGGCGATTAAAGAATGTGTCATCATTTTCGAGACATTGTTGCATCTCCAGACAAAAATTGTTACGTACGACTTTATCACCGGCATTTAAACTTTGTACTAACTGCAATTTATACGGTTTTATTTTCAAACGTTTCCGCAGAATTTTCCACACAGTTGGTTGAGGAATTTGCAATTCTAAACTTGCTGATGTAGTCGATTGTCTTGGACTTCGTACATAAACATCACGAACACTATCGATTTGTTCTTTTGTAACAGGAGGTCTTCCAGTACTCTTTCTTTTACACAGACATCCACTATTTTCGAAACGTTTATACCAGTCATGGGTTGATTGCCTTGTTGGTGATGTTTTACCGTATTTTGTTCTGAAATGACGCTGCACAACAGTAACAGACTTTGTTTTGGCTAATTCAAGAACACAATAAGCTTTCTCCACTTTAGGAGCGGCCATTTTGCTAGACTGGTCGTTGTTTTAACAGCAGTACCAACCTAACAGTTGTACCAACATAAACTTTAAGAAATTCCCTATAAACCTATCTCGCTTACTATATTCAAATACACCAGTCTGATTTTTTAAAGGCTATTATCCAAACGGTCTATTTCATTTGTAATAACCCTGTATATAGATGCGTTCCTGAGAAGCCCTGAAACATTTTAAACGAATGGTGTTGTAGATGAATTTGAAAAGGCGACCAGGAATCTGAGGACGGAAACATAACCCAGTTGGAATGGTGAAATTAGCAAGGACGATGTACATTGAAGCCACGAGTGCAGTAACCTTCAGGTAAATTATACAATTTTGTTTGAACTTTGATGTTTTGGTGTGTGTTGGATATCTTTATAATTTATTTGATAAAAAAATGAACAGTAGTGAATTTGTATGAACAACAACTTTTAATTTCAAGGTAAAATTTTCTTGTTTAAGTAGAAAGGACTATTTAGCAGTTTATGTTTTGATTATGATGAAAATTTGGGTCTGTCTTTGAGCTCAATTAGACTAACCTGTTTAATTAACGTAAAGGGGTGGAAGATGCTCCCTTTTATACAGACTTAGGTCTGCACATATTGTTAAATTAATTAGTATGCATTCTACCAGGACTTTAATTCTGGATGCAAATTAAAAATGATGACAAAATTTGAATCTTGAAATTTTATGATACTGAAATTTATGCTGAATTTTAATTTTGAAATTTTAATGTATTGTGAATATTGATGTAAATAGAGTTAACGTTGATGTTTGTGGTAGGAATGTGTTTGTTTTTTTATGAATGAGGATGAAAGTTATCTAGGGGAGCAGCCGAGGCGGAAAGAGTAAAGAGGCGATTATCAGAAGAGATTCAACAGGGCGAGAATCACAGCAAATCTTGGTGCCCAGTTCGAGTGGCTCGAATATTTTTTTTTACTCTGGTGAGGCCTTTTGTAGGTTTCACAGCAATATATATATATATATATATATATATATATATATATATTGATATGATAACGCCGTACTGGGTGTAATGACGTTTTTACTTAACGCCACCGCTCTGTGTTCTCACTTCAAATTTTACTAATTTTATTTTTATTATTATGCCACGACTAGCCCTTTTTAATCTACACAGAGTGCACAACGTTACGATGATCAATTTTTCTCTTCTCCACCCTTTTCTGATTACCTATTTGTTTGAGTTTATAAAACGAAGTCAATTAATTTCATATAATGAAAAGAAATATTATTTACAGTTTTTGAAATTCTGTAAATACACTCCTCAATCAATCAATATCATATGTATCATTTACCCCAAAATTTATATGCTTTGAATTCAATCTAAAGTCACCAAAAACTACCTTTTTGCCAAAGAAACCTGGAACGTTCTAGACCCCTTCATAATATATTACGTAAGTTTAACGTATGCAATGTTTGTTGTTTACTTCATTACAAGTTTTATATAAATTGAATAAATTCAGTATTAAAATTTAAATAGAAAAATATCTTAAAATTAAATAGATCTGACCTGCAATATGTTGTTCGTGTTGTGGATCAACACTTTTTGTTGTCCTCATTCGTCTACCAATGTTTGAGTACAGTTACCCCTTGTTTTCCAAAAATAACTTCGTGCTTCTTTATTTTATATGCCTTGAATCTTTTCCCTTAAATACTTTCGACGGAAATCAAAATTGTACCAGAATTGTACTAAAATATAATTGTTGATGCTGATTTGAAATATTATATTGACTGAATTATTCTTTTCGACACATACTTGAAATATTATTATCGACGCAACTTGAATTATTCAGAAATACACCACAAATTTGAAGCCGTTTTCTATAAAAAACGGAAAAAGTCTTCGTAATCGTTGCACTATTATCACTGTAATATACACTTGATATTCTATTGTAATTTATTTAAATTTCTGGTTAACCGTGACGCAGCTTAGGCGTGCATTAGTTATAAACTGACTCGTCTTATCATTACTTTGTGTTATATAGGCTCTTCCCACTTACATGTGGGCCGGGTTTTCAATCAGTCTTCAACATTCCTTGCATTTTGAAGTGGTTTCTAATGTAATTTCTTCGGTTTTCCGTGTAAGGTTTATTTGCTATTGATACATTGTTATCTTTGCCAGACGTTCAACTTTAAGTATGTTGTTTTGTATAGATATCGCCTTTTGGATAAGTGAACAAAATAAATGATGTAACTTTAATGCTGTTTTCGTTTATGTATTTTTATGCGTCTTTAAAACTGCGTTTTCTTATCAAAGCGTTTATTGTTTCAGCGTAATTGCATAAAGCTTTGTTAGGTTTTATTTTTTATCTTCGGCGTCTTTATTTTATAACTAATTAGAACACTTCTCAACGCGTGTTTAATTACATGTACTATCATTTCTTATGAATATGCATTCTATTGTAGTAAGATATGCTTACTTGCATCGCTTAAAGCTAATTACGGTATATATACAGGGTGTTAAATGCTTGCTATGTACATAATGTATGAATTACTTAATTTTCTGCTAAATAAATGCAGTTTTCTGATTCCTATTGCAATTTATGGTTACTACACGATCCTTACTACTCAATACACCCCTAAGCAATATATATATATATATATATATATATGTATATATATATAGCACAAACATATATAGGTATAACAAAAGCTTAAGTTAGTTAATGACAAGTACAGTTGAATATTTACAGTATTAACATGAGTGCGTGTTAATGAGCACAAACAAGAACAAATGTTCATGTATACCTACATATAAGCAAGCACAAACATATATACATAAAAACCGTCTTAAGGTAGTAAATAAGAATACAGCATGAATAATTACAGGATTAAGACGAGTGCGTGTTAATATAATGAACGATAATATATACAGTTTTATATCAATGATTTGCTCAACATTCAAAAATTAGCCCCTAAATAAAATATTAACATTTATCTTTTCCCACCAAATTTATATTTCCTGAGAGCTAGCAAAAATATTTCTGTAATTACTCTTAAGTACCTTTTGAACGTTCAAACGATGCTTTCTCTATTTTTCAAAATCTCAAATGACCTTTTTGTTGACCCTTACAGATATTTGATATATAGAATATATTAAAATTGAAAACAGTCTTTTACTAATAATAAATAAGATCCCTAATCTGTGTTTTCCTTGCTTGGAACTGCCTCTGAATATCGGTGGTCAGCACCCCTTGATTGTTACAGCTTGACTTGCTTTACTTGTTGGGCAGAATGATTTATTAATGGTTGCTTAAATTTTTCCCTCGGATTTCTGGATTAACTCTGAGTATCTTGTAGTCCAGTTTGAGTATCTTCACGTAAGCTTATTTTTAAGTATTTATAATATTTTTGAAGTATTAATTAGACGTATTTTTAGATGCTTAATTGGAGATTTAATTGGAAGTATATTATTTAGTCATTTAATTAGATGGTTAATTAGATGTATATTTGGACGTATAATTGGACGTATAATTGGAGCCGTTTTATTAAATATTAGAATAAAATTCAATTAATAGTTTATCTTACGTTTTAAGCGTAAAACGGCTATTTCTCGTTGCATAATTTGGCACTTTTACTTTTCACAATTTTAATAATTTATTGACTTTCACTAAGTTTCACTTATACATAATCTTTTACTTTAAATTGACGTGGTTCATCACTTGTTAAAGAGATACTGAATAATTACGAGTTCCCTATGGTATTTATAGACTCCTCTTATCCACGTTCTAATTGGTGTGTTTGTTAATCAAGGCTTGCATTTTGCGCCTATCTTTGTAGAACTCGGTATTTCTCAAAATTCTCTGGTTTTTTGTTATTCCGTCATTCAATCTCGCACGTAGACGTTGAATAATTCGCCGCATATTCTCAGAATTTCCAAATATTCATTGCATTTTGTCACGTGTTTCATGTTTGTGTCGATTATAGTCCAAGCCTTATCGTATCACGAACAGTCTGTTATATTGTTTGTTACTCCAAATATGTTGGATTTTTATGCAAATATGATATTCCTAGTCACGTATTCATCTTTCTAATAATGACGTATTTGAATGCGTTTACTTATTTATGCGTTGACATTTTCAATAAAATTATTAAATAGCTAGAATGCCAGGTTGTTTATCTTTCCCGATTTCGTGTTTATTTTGATGCAATCCGTTGCGTTTAACACCTTATCTTTACTCGTTTCTTTCCAACTCTGAACTTGTATATTTAACTTAAATATATTATACGACATACACATTATTTTAGCTAAATAGTATCTGATTATTGCAAAATGAGCTCCTTTCTTATGAATTAAATTGGTTAAAATTTATATACAGTGTGCTCGCTATTTACTTTTTTAAAATAGTCGATTTACTCCTATTTAATGGTGAAATTATTTGGTTTTCTTAACGTTAATTATATTTACATTTATCTTACGACCCCTATGACTTAATCTACCCTGAAACTACCCTCTTATCATAGCATTATTCTTCCAAATTAAAATATAAAATTTTTAATCAATGCCATTTTTGGCGCCCAACATGAAGACAAAAACCCCATTGATTTTAAATTGTTATATTTTGATTTCCCTTTATAGAATTTAATTGTCTCCTTTGTTCCTAATTGTTCACCCAAGTTTTCCTAAAAAATTAGATTAGTCCTTTCTCTAAATCCCTATCCTAAATCCTAACTGTACCTATCTTAACTTATAAATATGTCCCTATTCTAATCCCATATCTTTACCTATCCTGACTTATAATTATATCCCTATTTAACTCCCCTATTTACCTTGCTTATTTTACAATTTGTACCATTGCTTCTATTCCTTATCCATTATTAAAAGCTTTTTTCTAAGATTGCTTCCTTTCTATAACTGACGTAAGTCAATGTCAGATATGATTGACAAAATGCTAAACGTAATTGAAAGTTAGGTTGACGTATTGTTGAGTACACAATTTAAATTTAGAAATTTTCCGATTGTCGTCATCGGCCTGCCTCGGTGGCGTAACTAGAAAACGCATGGTTCTAGAAAGACTAACATACAGGTTCAAGTGCTGTTCAAGACCTTATATTTTCTATTTTTCAATTACTAGCTCGATTTGAAATGATCATTTAGGCTTTACATAAAAGTTTAAGTTATTATTTCATCTTATTCACTTTAATACGATAGTATTTATCAACTTACCTTATGTAATTAACTACCTAAAATATATATGTATATATATAATTATATTATACATATATACATATATATATATATATATATATATTGACGCGATAAGGTCACAAGAGGTCATTTAAACCCAAAGCCTATAAATAAAGCCCACCTAAATATAAAAAAACCCGAAAAAAGTAGAAATTTTCGAAGATTCATTGTTCCTCCCTGTATATAAATAAAAGCAAATTGTAAATACAAAGTAATGAAATACAAAGCAAAACACACTTACCAACTATTAAAAAGTCCCAATTTTAAATCAATAATACAGCCGTCTGTACAAATTCAAGTCGTATATGTAAAAATAACTCTTGAGATACCTTAAAGCACATTACATGCGAACTTTATTAGAATACAAATCGATTATTTTCAAGCGTATTATAAATACAAAGCCATTTATTTTCATTTATCATAAAAACAATGCAACTCCTATTGCATTTTTATTAATTATGTGTGTAGATATAAAAACAAATGCGATTAATTTCTCTGTGTATTAATAAAAATAAGTTTCAATCTTTAAGATCTAAAGTCATTAATTTTCATTTATTAATTATCATAAAATACATTTCCGGTGCATAAAATATGCATAGCATTCACTGTAAATGACATGGTATAGAATAGTGCCACCTTTACACATTTCACTTAAAGCAAAACTACATTCAATCTTGTTAAAAACTAATGCTTTAATTTTTATAAATATGCGTTAGAATTCGTTTTACTAGCCTTAAAAACCAATCTTTTTTGTTGCAATTATTGGAATACGTTTTTTTTTTTGCATTTGCATAACCGTAAATAAAGCAATTAAAGCTTTAATTAATCATATTAATTGACTTCCGTGTGTACTGAAATATCATTTTAATTCACACCTAAAGATGATAAAAAAAGAAAAGTAAAGTATAGACTAAGGACATGTAAACATACATACATATATATATACATATGTATGTATATATATATATATATATATATATATAAAGCAGACATATACGATGTAGATAAAACTATTTGATTGAGAACGCTGTACATAATGTAATAGTAGAAATATAAGAGAATATGACAGCAAAAAAATGATTACTTGTATTTTAATTAGACTGGTGTGACGTGGCAGTTGTGTATCTGTATGTGTCTCTCTTGTATTGATACAAGATTCGTATAGAAGTAATACATGTAAAAATCACGCCCCTCATTCAAATGCGGTCATCGCGCTAATGACCATGATGATCATAGCTTTTGGACAAAGATTCCACGTTCTATCGTCTAATATCCTTCTGCAGTACAAGTACGATGGACAAGGGGGAAGTAATAGTAATGCGAAAGGTTAGCTGAATTACAAATTACATTATCATCAAAAACCTAAAGAAAGTGTAAAACTTATGGGCAAGTTCTGTGCTTTTTGTTTTTAATTTAAGAACGTATTAGGAAACCTATTAGATGTATTAAACCGGCTCAACAAAGACGGCGGTTTTTTAAAGTTATATATAAATAGAATTTTTACTGGCATATTTAATAAGGTGAGGCAGTGTAAGCATTTAATATTCAACAGCTTCTACCACTCAAGTGCATGCGAAAATAATAAAATAATAGTCGATAATCATAAAACCTAGGGAAATGATTGTTTGGCATGGCCAATATCCAATGCAAGATATAAGATATTGTATTGTAGATAACAAGACTGTGAATGTAACATTATAGAAATCACCTACTCCATTTTCTAACTCACTACGATGCATGATTAAAGGAAATCATTAGCCTCTATTTTGATTTAGAAGCTTGGTATTTCGAAATTGGAAGCAACAACTTGTCCAGAAAATAAGAGAAAAGAGTTTGCAACATTCGGATGTGATGAAGAGTTGATTCCAGTGTAAAATTTCCAACGGAAACAAAATCTTTAGAAAAATTACTTTAAACATATCTTTTAAAAGAGCGAATAATCTTAAAAATAAGGAAAATGATTTTATGTCCGGAGGGTGCAGATCCGCCAGTGGAAAAACGAGCAGACACCAGGATTAGCTGTGTGCTACAGTTGATAACAGTTACTACTAAAGATTGTTACGTGTTACTTTGATGCGTGTTAAATTCCTTTTAGTACATATTTAACTTTGCTGTAACTTCTTTTCTGAACATTTACGTGACTTCTTGCTGGGAATTGTGTGGTCGCCATGATCGTCGGACAATGAGAATTGACTGTTTGGTGCAAATGGAATGTGGTTCCATTCCCGGCAATGAAGTGGACACTTTTACCTATACATTGTAGTGGGCGGTGGGCGGAAGCGGATTCTTTCCCTTATTCCTTGTTAGCTATCTTGGTCCGTAGACTTTTCTGCAGTAGATTTGAATGAACCTCTGTTAATTGCTGTAAAGATGCTTGATTAAAATTAACTATAAAATATCTCCATGTATTAAAAAATTACAATTAATTTTAAAAGTAACTACTTTTATACATTCATACATTTTTATTTTAACGCATACGGAAATATTAAAACGGATTCCACCTCACTACACTGAGCGTTAGTGAAACTTTCTTAAAAGGATGTTCATTTTTTCTTACAAAAGTCGTGCAGAAGATGTTGTTTTATCCGTATTGACACAATTGGCTTTTGAAGATTTCCGCACTAGCTCTGAACTCTATCTTCAGCGGTTTAGAAAGACTATCAGGGGGGTCGTTAATTAAATACGGATAGGTAGGGCGTCACTGTACTTAGATAATGTATAAAAACAAGAAATATCGCTAAGAAAAATACAGGAACCTCAACGAATATATTCTATTGTAAAAATACAAAATTTTGTATTTTTAGATGGTACTATTTTTATCCTGAAATAAAATAAAATACATAAAATACTATTAGAGACAGCAATTTGCGCCTCAAAATACAATCATTAAATCAGACATGTTTTGTACATCCATGATTTCTTTCTTTTGTGTAATAGTACATGGACACTCTACTTATTAAACTTATGCATATCTGATTTATATGTAATTCATAGAATCCAGTAATAAGCATGGACAAAATAAATACTTTTGCTTAAGAGCTTCCATGAATGTAATTAATCTTGTTTAAATTTATAAAGAAATTAAGACAGTTAAGTAAGTACACATATATTAACTGAAAATAATTTCTGAATTATTTTGACAAAAAATTCTTATTAGTTTCTGAATATTTAATTAACTTTTTATATTTATTATTACTCTTGGACAATTTAAATAAAAAAAGAAAAAGCCTCTAAAGCAAATAGGCACTAAAAATGTCATTAACATAATTATAAGATTTTTATGTCGCCTTTTCAGTACTGACAAAATGACTCACATAGAATAAAAATAAGTTGGTAATAAGATCTTTCAAATTAGTAAAGTTAAACTACGTAAATAGTTATCGTGTATAAACAACTGCATGATTGTATTTTTCGTAATGCAAATTCATAAAACCTTTGTTACATAGACAATTTTATAAAGCATAAATTTTGATAAGAAGCAACGTTGGAAAATTTAAATTCACAATTAAACATTATCACAAAGATGTTAAGTTCCATGGGTTCAAACTACCAAGGTTAGATGTATACATGACGTTAAACGTCAAACAGATGATTGCCTCACTAATGGATATCACTTACCACCTTGACCTCAGGCTTGGCGGCTTGCACCATTTAACAAACAAGTTCAACCCACACGTGGACTTCCAGCATTTAACAAACACATAAAAACAGTTGCCACATTGTTATAACAAAGCTTCTTAAACTAGAACCACATTGTAAGTTTACAATGCGTAATCGCTTTATACGCAATTACATTAACTTCCTACAACCATTATTCAGCTATAACTATTGCTTCTGAATTATAACAAAATTTCCATGTTGAAATTTAAGGAGACGCAGTAAAAATTTAACAGCCTAGTTCGACCATGTTTGTTTCAGTTATTAAATATTACATCTTCCGTATTTTAGTGTTGCTTTAATTTATTTTTGTACATCAGTTCTTTCGTACGTTAGTTTTAGTGTTGCGCATGATGAGTTTCAAACAATCGGATTGATGGATTTATCGAAACTAAATTGTGACTCGCAAGTCAACTTTAGATATGAACTTCACCATATTGACGTTGTAAGGATCAAAAGCCGAGTGACTGATCGACTCGTCGACAACAGCCTTAGCAAGCAGGTGTGCGCAAACACGCTTGTAAGCAATCTCGCCCCACGTTCTGGGCGCAAATGCAACCAAAACCTTATTTAGGGTAATTGGATGTTACCGATGCTATGCTCTAGACTTTACTCTAAGCGGTAGAAAGCATGGTTCAGGGGTGGGAATTGATATTAAGAAAATTAATAAAATAATGAGTGCCACTACATTAAAAAAAAAGTGGAATGTAGAACCCAGAAGTTGACTACAACGATGAGATACCTGAAATATATTACAAGATTAAAAAATATAACATATGAGGCAGCGGTTTGCTCCTGCAATATATTTCAAAATAACATGATATTGTTAGTACTTTTATATCTTATACCATTAATCTTCATGGAAGTATTTTATATACTCAAAGGTTGTATACCTTTTTGTTTAAATAAGAGTGTTCTAGGTTTCTTAGAAAAGTATAATGTAGCATAATATCCTTTAACAAATTTATATGTTATAGCAAAAATGGAATATATATATAATTCAGGTATTTAAAAATGTTTGTGCAATAGTAACTTAACTTTCTTTAAATACACATAAAATGAAAATATAACTCTCTTGAGTTTAAGTTTCACGTTAATGCTGAACGTTAACGTTTGATTCTAATGAAATGCAACAATTATTATCTTATGTAGAAATCGGATCCGTTAACTACTCACAATTGGAATGTATAAATTTAACTACATTGATATAGTAAATAAATTGAGCAACGTTTCATAATCAGATGACAAAAGAAGCAAAAATATCTTTAGTCAAAAAAATTAAATCAGTTGTATGATTTATACAAGTTAAATATCAAAATAAGTTGAAGTGAAATTAGGTTTTATGATACCGTCGTTAGAATGTAAACAAAACGAAGTTGACAAGCGACATCTTTCGAATAAAATTATAAAAAGTACGCACCTTGACAATTCAGTTCAACACCTGTTATACCATCCAGATTTATGTATCGCTGACGTGCTATTTATGCGACGAATTATGGTTGAACGGACTTTTTCCATGCCTCTTCGCAGATAATTAATTCATTTATTTAATTCAGACAAAGTGAAATCTTGCAGTCTTGTACCAAGCAATTGTACTGCATTAAAATTACGCACATCCAGGATAGATGTAAGTAAATATCACGACGATTTTTCCAAAAACCAAACTAACAATCTTGTGTGTGCATCCTAAACGAATTGTAATATTAGATCTTGAACTAACGTACCGAAAAATTTTTGCATTGTTAATTCGCTACGGAAACATCATGTCCATCATTCTGGACGCTTCACTGACTTTTTCTTAACTATCCCGATCCTCAGATCCGAGGACGCTAAACGAGCCATGTTGGTTTTATAAGCAGCGACGTTAGACTGCTTTTCCGATTAAGAACAAGTTGTCATCCACTCGACACCTTCGTCTTCGTATATTTACGGCAGATGGCTGTACATATTACCAAATATTTCATAAGGATGTAAATTAGGAATGTATTTATTTTATCTACATTATAAATGTAATAATAAGTTTTTATTAAATCACTTAAGAATATAAATTAAATGTTGTAAACAACAACTGGATCAATTGTTGGAATATAATTATTTTGTCCCAACGTATTAATCATAACTGATCAAATATACTAACTGTGTAATAGGTATTGTAAAGTGTGTTGCATATATTAGGGGTTATGTATGACTACATAATAAAAGTACTTATCGGGGTTATTTCGCAAACGTAACATTTGAAAATGTTACACGATATACGATATCATCTTGAAGATACGTTCTGGAAATTTTGCAATACAAACTGGACATTTATAACTATGCGCTTTATTTACTATATGATTAAAAATAAAGAAGGACAATAATTGGGGTGTTTCGAAATTATGATACTCTGTTTTTAATTTTGTATTAATTGTAGAAATACGATTTATATTGAACCATAGTAGCAAATCCAAAAATTTTATAACACAACACATAATTTTTATGCGTTAATTTAGCAGAGGAAAACGAACTGTTACAATATTGCTAATATGATATCACCTGAAGTCGCATACGAAACGTCGGTTTTGATTTTATGTCATAAATAAAAAAGTAGAAAACTTAAAAACTATGTTCTTCAGCGTCATTTCATTTATTTGTTATTCATAGACTCTCTCTCCTGCAATGAAACCCGTTTTCTCTAAGGTGAGGGTTAAACTATTTTCTGCTATATGCTAATATTTTACCTATACAAGAGCATTATTTCTTTAAGGAAAAACTTTCTATCCCAATAAACATATTTTACAGTTTGTTATAATTTATGGAGAAAATAGTGGGAGTTCTGTACCACAGGAATCCTGTTTCGTAACATCAACTTTTTGTGGGAATGATCAGTTTTCATATTTAACTATAGATCATACCATCAAAAATGCAGTCGTGAAGTTTGACGTATGAAATCTGTACGATCGGATAATTTAATTTAAGCTGCAGCAGTAATAATAAATTCGCGATAACCTCATCACTCAGATTGAATAAAGTTTAACATTTGAAGATTTTTTCACCTAATTCAAGAACACGTTAAGCAAGAAGAAGCTGAAGGGCAATTCTGTGCCACTTTTAATATTAAGCACAATCACCAGTGTTCTTGTCCTACTCATAATGAACTGCGTATCGTATCAATTGCAGCATTTTACAGGAGCGTATTTATTCATTGGTGCCACGGTACCGTTGGAATACAGCCCAAGGCACAACTAACATGATCAAGAAGTATATATTGCTTCGCGATTTACTATCTTATATTAAGCGTATTACCTTCCTTAACATTTCACAATGAGAATTATTTGTCACATTACTTAAATCTGAAATCCAAGTTCTTGCAGTTAAATTTTTTTGTTGGTGAAACACTTCAATTGTATTATTTGCTTTCCAATGACCCGCATGGATGAAGCAAGGTTTGCCTGTGTTTCGTGTCGTGGTTCATATGACATACTCCGGGCCCGAGTAACCGGAGTGGTGGACCGGCCTTCGACAGCT
Organism: Platerodrilus igneus; assembly: GCA_036346225.1. Lineage (NCBI taxonomy): Eukaryota > Metazoa > Arthropoda > Insecta > Coleoptera > Lycidae > Platerodrilus > Platerodrilus igneus. The sequence goes on from JARFIW010001137.1 coordinate 739,183, forward strand.
GAAATATCCACCAGTCATTTGCTGTTGCTGCCATGGAAAGGCAAGTGTTACGCGGGTGCAACAGGTGATTTAGTTCGTGTGTATGTGTAATGGTATTTTTAAGGTACGTACAATAAAAATTATGTATTGTTATAAAACTATGCAGTACTTAGTTTTTCTTTAAATATGAGCGAGATTTCTCTAAACAAATTTTTATCAAACCCTAAGCAAATATTTGCCATTTAAAAATCTAAGATTTTGTATTCTTTTCGAGTATGATACTCAATAGTTATTAGTATTGAGTTATGAACTTTATTTGCAAAACTTTATGAAACTCGTATCGAACTTAACCTTTAAATAATAGAAAAACTATGTTGTGCCTTGTCTTATTTGCATGAACAGCAAACTGTATTTATTTTGAATAATTAATTCAAAACCTAGGTTACGTTTCGAAAATTTACAAGTTAACCTTCAAATAATTTCCTTTACAAATTACTGAAGTATTTATTGTGAATGGTAATGGGAGGTTGGGCCCTTCAGTTGGCTTCAAATTAAATACAGTCTTTTCAGCAATAGTTTAAAAAGTTTCACTTTCACAGCCAGTCAACAATAAAGTTGTAAACTTTTAACACGTTATTTATTTTTGTACTATTGGTGTACAAAGCGTTAGTGTAGAAACGATTGGGCACCTTCCATACTGAGATATAGAGAAATTAATTTTGTTTGGATAAACCTGTATAAATGGCGCTTTTTCGCCAAAGGTAGTTTCGGTTTTTATAGGCAATCGTAGGAGTATAGTAGATATACAAATGTGAACAGTGTATGAACTTCTCCCAACTAAGATATGGATAAAGGCCGTAACCCCTCCCACACAAACACATACGTACACTAAATAAATTTTCAAGTTTTTAGAGGCAATCAATAGTTTGTGCAGTCCGCCATATGTGTATGTTGGTGGAATTCTGAATATAGGGATATCGAGAAAATTGTATGTAGGAGGAAGGGAGTTGTAGGAATAGCCCCACCTAAGTGCGCATAATAGACGAACATGTTCGCCCTCTCCCAATAATTTCAACTTTTTATGCGATAACTATAATTGGTGCGCAAGAAATGATTGTTAGTGGATTGTCAGTGAACAAATTAATTCTTAGAGGACTACAGAAATATCAGTATTACAACAATTCAAGATTTTGTAAAAGGTTTTAAGGCAATGCTCTTTTTGTAGTATTCGTTTTCGTAACTAGTAGTTATAGTTCAGGAGTACGTTTATGAATTTTACAATACTTAATAGTAGATAAGGTACCTTCGTTCTAGCGCAAAAGGTGCAATTTTCTAACGAAAAAGACCAGTTTTCTCATGTATTTTGAGCACTAAAGTCTCAAAAAATCAAAGGTCCATTCTGGTAATTTTTGTCCCATACATTGAATTCCCCATAACAGTCTTAAAAATCTTCGTCGCATACAAGTAGTAAAATAGGCCGGTCCTGGGACAGATCCTCCGATCCTCCTTCTTCTCACCTCCTCACGCCTCCTCACTCCTCACTTCTCCTCACTCCTCCTCACTCCTCCTCCAATCCACTCGATCCACCCTCTATCCTAGGTAAGAGTTTTCTTCCATTAGCCATATTCAGATCCATCTTATGGGATGCACCCGATCCACCGATTCACTCGATCTACCGATCCACCCGATCCACCGATCCCCTGATCCACCCGAATCATATCTAACCTAGATAAGAGTTTTCTTCGACTAACCACTTTAGCCTGATCTAGAATTTTCTGGACAATCTAACCCTGTTTGAATTTTTAAAATTGCACTATCCCTTACAAAGTTACACCCTGTTAAAGCCTCGTACCTTTAAATTTGTTGTTTATATAATTTTAACTCTTTTTGTTTATTTAATTTTAACTCCATCTTTAATTCCTTTTTGGTCTCCCGAGATATACGCGTTAACCCGGAATTTCCCGACTACCCCCTACCTCTACAAAAACCCTTCATACAAATTTTTAGCTAAAGTATTTATATAAATGTTATAACGTGGTCTAAAATTTACAGCAATATGCAAACCATTTGCTTATTTTAAGAATAACACCAAAACTTTGAAAACCACTTAGAACATTTTCTAATTCTTCTCTGCATGATAATTTTAAGAAACCTAATAAATTTTTAAAATAAAATCAACTCTAAAAAGCACTATAGACAACCAATTATACATATTTTTCTCAATACCTTAAAAATCAATTTAGTTTTTGTAAATCAATTTAAACCTTTTGGAAGGAAACTTAATAAAACACTTTAAACGTTTACTAAGGGAATACTAAACTTGTTGTCTACAGGAAAGTTACTACTAAAACAATTTCATTTTAAGTAACTTCTACGTCATATTTTTGGAAATGGCAAGCTTGAATATTTTCTAAATGAATCACCAAGCAAATGTATATGCTTAGCGGTATTAAAATTAACGATTAGTTTCTCATTTTACGAGCGCGTTAAATATAGATTAAAATTTAATTTGTTTTAAATAACAAAATCGAATACTTGACTGGATTCAATGATTCATTCATTGACTCATTAGTTTGAACAATTTGTATATTATCTGTTAAACGCACTTAAAAACCTATTAACGTTGTTTACTAACCTAGGAATATTTATTCATACGAGGTCAGTTTTGTAAATAGTTTGGAAGTGAAACTTAGGTATTCCTACGAGATATTTAATTGTATTTACTGGAATTAAAAATTGCCGTCGGCATTACTGCTCATTTTGAAAAAATTCCCATACAATTTTCCAAACTATTAACCACATATTTGGTGACGCTAAAACGAATGCAGTTATCGGTTACACCACTTTAAACCTAAGAATAAAAGAACAAGATAGTTTAATACGTACGTAACGCTTTGTCATCTTGTCTCGATAAGCTAATTTTATTAATAAGCTGCGTGTACAAATCGTGTTTTTTACTCCCGATAAGAATTAGATGCTTGGTGACTTAACTTCCGTTTCTCTTATGTACGCCCAGGTACATCCCTGCCCATGCGCACCCCTGCCCATGCGCACCCCTGTCCATGCGCGACCCCTCTCTGTGTGACTGCTATTTCGTAGTAACGTCATAGCCTTTTGTAAATAAAGAGCAATGTAATACTATTCTAAAATTTTTATTCCAACATTATACATAACAAAATTTAAAAATATTTAATACCAAGCATGGAGCCATTTAAATTTAATTTTAATACAAAGTTATACACAGAAGACAGTCCTTTTTTTATGTTTGTTTGGAGTGGTTTTAATTTTATCTAATTTTATTCGCAGCTTAAAATTTAAATCAACACCCAAGTCCTCTATCTCCTTTTCTAACCAATAGTTTGAAACATAGAGACCGTCTAGGTTTTCGAATTGTAAAATGTACCAAAGTTTGTCTCTATATATCAAAGCTTTGGTTCCACCGACAACCAGATCCATTTCTACGTGTAATTCTTGCAGCTAGCGACAATCTTTTAATCGCGGCTCTCCCACTATATCTTGCATACGTATCTTGTTAGCTTGATTGACTTCTTCTTGTCGGTATTGGAGGAAATCCTTATTCTCACACTCACTGTTGCGTAGTTGCATGTCTACCACTTTTGGGAATATATGGTCGTTATAGGTTGTAGGACCCTCGGTTTTAAATGATCCGAAAGGTTCTTTACTAGGCAAATATACAATGTTTAGCGGAACCCCTTTTGCGTGAGGTGTATGCCAAGGTTACGAAACCCGCATTCCTTAGCTCGTCTTTGTTATCTGCCATTTTGATAAATACGTTTTTAAGATAACCTTTTAAAAAGTATACGGATTTAGTACCATCCTTTTCCGCAAGGACGCCTAAATAACTAAAAGAGCCTTTCTTACTAACCATAAATACATACAGCTTGTAGAAACCGGATGTATCTAAGTCAGTCCATCGGCGCATAAAATAATCTTTTAATTCTTCCTCATTTTCTCTAATAAGATGTTCTTTGTCTAACACATATTTGTATTGTTCCGTATTGTCGCAGTGTTTTCTATGTAGTCCGACTTTCACCTTTTTGCATACATATACTCTAATTCCAGCTGTCTTTTTCTTCCACCTACAGCGGATGGCATGCATAATGGTGGCAATTTCCCTTAGCGTAAACGGATAGAGTTTACTATCAATATTTACGCGTTGTCGTACAACCTCTGGGCGAATGTTTCTCAACCCCAATTCCAAAATGATTATGTCTTTTAGAATTGTAGAATATGGTGTTGCAGATTGCATAAAATATGTACTACCTGCTTTAACGTAGCACCTTGTAAGATTTTTATTTTACACAGGTGCTACATTAAAGCAGTTGATTTTATTTTGAAAATTCATTAGGTTTCTTAAAATTATCCTGCAGAAAGTAATTAGAAATGTTTGAATTTGTTTTCAAAGTTTTGATGTTGTTCTAAAAATAATTGAATGATTTGCATATTGCTGTTAATTTTAGATCACGTTATAACATTTCTACAAATACGTTAGCTAAAAGTTTGTATGGAGGATTTGTGTTAAGGTTTGGATAGTCGGGAAATTCCGCATTAAAGCGTATATCTCGGGTTAGCAAAAAAGATTTAAAGATCGAGTTAAAATTAAATAAAATTGTTTTAAAGGAATGTGTACTACTTTTTTGCTTACATCAATTTTTTAAATCGAGTTGGCCTAAAGTTAAAATAATGGTAGATTCAGAATTCCAAGAAAAATTAAATCGGTATTACCATACACGATTAGAAACTGCTTATAAATAAAAAAGTTATAAAATTGGGGGTTGTAACTCGATAAGGGTTGGTCCTAAATTTTAGAGGTTAGGATACCGATTTTTTAGGGTAGGGATGGTTGAGGAAGAAATCCCACAAGGAGGTCCACAAGGAGGGAGCAAAGAGGGATCAAGGTGGAAATCCCTTAAAATAAGTCTTTATAGTGGGTTTTTACATGTAAAAATCCTAGGTTAGATCGGCGGCGCTGTGAGGCGCTGTCCCAGGACCATCCATATCCTCTACTTGTACACGACGAGGATTTTTAAGACTGTTATGGAGAATTCAATGTATGGGACAAAAAATACCAGAATGGAACTTAGATTTTTTGATGCTTTAATGCTCAAAATACATGGGAAAACCGGTCTTTTTCGTTAGAAAATTGCACCTTTTGCGTTAGAACGAAGGAACCTTACCTACTCTTAATAGAAAAATGATTTGTGAAAGTTTAAAAAATGACAATTTCATTACCAAACAAATTCTCTACTTTGCTTTTATAGATTGAAGGGTATTGCTGAAGTAGCAGTAGCAGGGGCGGCGTTCATTTAAAAGAATTATCTATTTTCTATCGTATATTAGAAACGCAAAGAATCTGAAATGTTTTTGCGCTGATAACCAAGAAAATAATTTTTAGAAACAGCAATAGAATGCACCCACCTGAACACGATTTTAAAAGGTACTCATTTGTGCACTGTGGGTATTTATTTGTGTAGGGAGTGCCCATGCGTGTTTCTTTTGTTAAGTTAAAATGGAGAGAAAATATTTTGAAAGGCAGTTTAAGCTATACGTTTGCGAGATTATTCACAATAGAACTGTAGAGGTTCTTGGATGTTTCACTTTTTTTATTTAAACATAATTTCAAAGCATTTAAGTTTTGCACGTTTCGGTCAAAATCCAGGCGTTTATCAACTTCATTTAAATTATGCAAAATAAAAAACATTGTGATATATATATATATATATATATATATATATTGCTGTGATAAGGGGTTGTTTAGGGTGTATTGAGTAGCAAGGGTCGTGTAGTAACAATAAATAGCAATAGGAATCACAAAACTGCATTTATTTAGCAGAAAAATAAGTAATTCGTACATTATGTAAATAGCAAGCATTTAACACTCTGTATATAGACCGTTATTAATTTTAAGTAATGCCAGTGAGCATATCTTTCAACAATAGAATGCGTATTCAGGAGAAATAATCGTACATGTAATTAAACATACGTTGAGAAGTGTCTAATTAGTTATAAAACAAATACGCAGTAGAATAGAGTAAAACCTAACAAAGCTTTATGCAATTACGCGGAAACAATAAACGCTTTGATAAGAAAACGCAGTTTCAAAGACGGAAAATACATGAACAAAAACAGCATTAAAGTTACATCATTTATTTTGTGCAATTATCGAAAAGGCGATATCTACACAAACCAACGTATGGCAAAGATAACGAATAATAAGGTATCAAGAGCATAAACACCATTACACGAAAATCCAAATTAATTACATCAAAAACCACTTCAAAATGCAGAAAATGTTGAAGACAGGGCCTGGTTGGTTGAAATAATCGGCAAAACTGCTTGAAAACCCAGCCCACATGTAGTGGGAAAATGCTATTTAACACCCATTCTGTGATAAGACGGGTCAGTTGACAACTGATGCACGTCGAAGCTGCGACACTGTTAACCAAAAATCCACGCGTAAAATAAATAAAGTATAATAGAATATCAAGCTACAGTGAAAATCGTGTGCAACAATTACGAAGAGTTTTTGCCGTTTTTTATAGAAAACGCGAGTTGAATTTGGGTAATTGATTTAAATTAAATATTTATAATAATAGGGCTTCAAATCTCTGTCGATATAATATTTCAAATCAGCGTCGACAATTATATTTCTGGTAATACTGAACATTTCAAGTCTGTGTTGACAATAATACTTCTGTATTCTAAGGGGACAGTTCCAATTGAATTGTGGTACAATTCTGGTACAATTTTAAGCTGCGTCGAAAGTATTTAAGAGAAGAAATTCAAAGCATTTGCAGACAAATATAAAATAAAGAAGCACGAGGCAATTTTTGGAAAACGAGGGGTAACTGTACTCAAATCTTGGTTCAACTAAGCTGAATATTGATAGACGATTGAAGACAACAAAGGGGGTGTTGATCTGCAACACGAACCACATACTACAGGTCAAATATATTTAATTTTATGATATTTTTGAATTGAAATTTTAATACTGAATTTATTCAATTTATCCAAACTTGTAATGAAGTCAACAAGAAACATTTGCATACGTTAAACTTACGTAATATATCATAAAGAGGTCTAGAACGTTCCAGATTTTTTGTAAAGAGAGTGTAGTTTTTCGTGACTTTGGATTGAATTAAAAGTATTTAAATTTTGGGATAAATGATACATATGACATTGATTGAGGAGTGTATTTAAAGAATTTCAAAAATTATCTCTTTTCATTATATGAAATTAATTGACTTCTTTTTATCAATTCAAATAGGTAATCCATAAAGGGGTGAAAAAGAGAAAATTGATCATCGTAAAGTTGTGCACTCTGTGTAGATTAAAAAGGGCTAGCCGTGGCATAATAATAATAAAATTAGAAAAATTTGAAGTAAGAACACAGAGCGGTGGCGTTAAGTAAAAACGTCATTACACCGAGTACGGCGTTATCATATCAATATACAGGGTGGTCCGGTTTTTATTAGCCAGTGTATATCTTCTGAACTATGCAAGATATAGAGAAATTTCATGGGAAAAAGTTTTTTGAATATATTTTCTCTACAAATATAAGGCATTAAGTATTTTTCATGGCCTACTATATTTGAGCAATAATATGTCACTTTGGTTTTTTTAATAGAACACCCTGTATATTTTTTTGAAAAAATACTCTACTTGAAATTGTCTTTATGGCACTATACCACAATCAATGATTTCTTGTCAGAATGCGCTAAATAACTCAAATAATAGAATTCCAATAGGAAACTGTGATTATTGTTTATTTACTGTATAAATTAATAAATTATCAAAATTTTTATACATACATCTGCAAATAATAGCTAATAAGAAAACTGATTATCTTAGTAATTGCTCAAATTGATCACCATTACATTCTAAACATCTATTAACTCGAATAATTAAACTTTTTCTAGCATCTTGCAACATGACCGGAGTAATTAGTAAGCAAGCTGCTTTTATTTTTGCGATTAACTCTTCAGGTGATCGGGCAGGCCACAAAATCGGTCCCTTATTACTGATCCAGTTCTGACCCAACTCATTATTTAAATAAGTTGTAACATTGATTCCATTATGTGGTGGAACGCCATATTGCCGTAAAGACAATTTCAAGTAGAATAATTTTTCAAAAAAATATACAGGGTGTTCTATTTAAAAAACCAAAGTGACATATTATTGCTCAAATATAGTAGGCCATAAAAAATACTTAATGCCTTATATTTGTAGAGAAAATATATTCAAAAAACTTTTTCCCATGAAACTTTTCTATATCTTGCATAGTTCAGAAGATATACGCTGGCTAATGAAAACCGGACCACCCTGTATATATATATATATATATATATATATATAATATATTGCTATGTACTCCTGGATTTATCGAGCCCCGACGTTGGGCCGCATATTAATTATGCTATGAATTAACTGGAACTCTCAATCGCCGACTTTGGGCTGTCCAATTAAAACTTGATATGATAACGCCGTACTCGGAATTAATGGCGTATTCTTACTTGACTCCACCTCTCTGTTTAAATTATCAAATTACACTCCCACTAGTTTTATTATTCTGCCTCGACTAGCTTTTATTTTGAATTATAAAATGAAGTTAGTTAATTCCATATAATAAAAACAAATTTTATGTACAGGTTTTGAAAATTACTAAAATACACTTTTCAATCAATCAATATTGTACATCCCATTTATCTCAAAAATCATATGCTTTTCAATCAATCTAAAGTCACCAAAAAAACTACTGTTCTTATAAAAGAAGCCTTGAACGTTCAAAACCCCTTCATTATAGTACGTACTTTCTACGTATGCAAAGTTCGTTGCTGACTCAGTTACACTAATTTATATTAATTAAGCAAATTTAAGATTCAATTCAAATAGAAAAAAATGTCTTAAAACTAAAAAGATCTGACCTGGTCTGTTTACTTAGTGCTTCTATATTTTTTCTCGCAACTCAAAATTGTACCAAGACTATCAACGCATCCATTATCAACCAATCAATTAGAATTTTCCATGCATTATCATTAACATCGTACTCGAAATTATTCTTCACCAATTCGGAATTATTATATACCCATTTGAAATATTATCTATCCACATGCTTGAATTATTACATTTGAATTATTGTCGTCACCCTCTGGATTTATTCTACACCCATGAATTATTCTCGTCGAACTTAGAACATTCTCACCAGCCTCAGAATATCATTTGAATTACTCCCTGTATGTTTGTTGTGGTTTGTTTAGTATTCTTCTAAATCTTCTTTGGGGATTAAACCACTCATAGTTTTTAAAATTATCTTTATTAACGTTTCGATCCATGACCTAGGATCGTTTTCAAAATAATAAAAACTTCAAGTTTGACATTTATGACATAAATTGAAGGTGACTTTGATTTATTGATGTTCGAAATATTTGGTTTGAGTACATTAAGCAAAAATCTCGATGAAATAAGACATAAAATTAGAAAACAATAGAAGGGAAACGAGCTATATACATGCTGTGTGAGAATTTCAGAGAACTATGTAAGCTAACTCAGAATATAAATAAGTGCAGGTACGTGTCCAACCAGTTTTGAGATGAAGATCCAATGATGATGATGATGAAGCATATTAACAACCCCTGTAAAACAGCATTGGTATCTGACAAGTGTAAACCCGCAATAGGGTTACCTCACAACCATATACAATCTCCGTTAAACAGTATTGGTATCTGACAAGTGTAAACCCGCCATAGGGTCGCCTCAGATCCATATACAACCTTCATAGAACAACATTGGTATCTGACAAGTGTAAACCCGCCATAAGGTCGCCTCAGAACCATGTTAAAATCTACCAAAGAGGTAGCCTAAATCATAATGATTTTCCCCTTCAAAATAAATATAAAAAACGACTACTTAAGCCTTCAATAATACAATTGCACACTTCTTTAATAACCATCCTCTCAATTGTATAAATAGAAACATGTTAAAAAATGTTTTCCAATTCCCAAGTTATTGAATTTATATAAAATTTACCAATAAAAATTAATCAGCTGATTTCACGTTAAGCGTGTTGGCTACCTAAAAAAAGTCGGTCCCAGGCCGTAACACAAATTTAAACTTTAAAAATTTTTTTTGCTTAATGTACTCAAACCAAATATTTCGAACATCAATAAATCAAAGTCACTTTCAATTTATGTCATAAATGTCAAACTTGAAGTTTTTATTATTTTGAATACGATCCTAGGTCATGGATCGAAACGTTAATAAAGATAATTTTAAAAACTATGAGTGGTTTAATCCCCAAAGAAGATTTAGAAGAATCATTTGAATTATTATATTACTTAAATTATTGTCGTCAGCCTCCGACTTGGATTTAGATTATCATCGTCAGACTTAGATTACTCGCACCAACCTTAGAATCTTATCGTCAGACTTAATTTATTATCGTCCACTCACCAAACTTAGACTTAGATTACTCGCACCAACCTTAGACTTAGAGCCCTATTATTATTATATTTTAGTTTAAATAAATCTACTTACGCTAATCGGCAATAGAAATTTTCATCTTCGTAGCACTATCTGTCACTATACAATTTCACTTTTAAATATAATTCTTACGCGTTACTCTAAGATTCAGAGTGACGCACCTTAACCTTGTTGAGTTGAAAACTGAGCTCCGTTAGCATTGTTCGTTGTTAATATATGATTATGTCCCCCTTTGTCTGTGGGTTTGGCTTACTAATCTTAAAGAATGAGGTCTTTCTATTTTCTACACTTAAAGTCGTTTTCTGATGCAACATTCTGGGCCTTTCGAGTAATTGTTGTTTGCTTACAGATGCTTTGTTATCAGACCATGCGGTGTTTTGAGAAAATAATCGCCTTTCCATATTATACACAAATACCTGATGCAATTCGACTTTCAATTTTTATATATGCTTATCCATTTACGCATTATTAATTACCTTTACTATTAAAAATTGTTAATTGTTTGTACGCACTTCCACTACGCTTCTTTAAGTTTTATCTCTTATCCCCGTATTATCATAACTGATTGGAATTCTTTTGAACGCGTGTTTAATTACATTTATTATGCTTACTTCTAAATACGCGTGCTTCTACTGAAAAATATCTTTATTTGCATTACCTAAATTACTAAAGCTCTATATACCGGGCGTTAAATATTTGTTATTCACCTAATGCATGAATTACTTATTTCTATGCTAATTATGCGTCTTATTGTGTCTATTTGCGTCGCTTAAAACTACTCATACTCTATATATATAGGGTGTTAAATGCTTACTATTTACAAACTATCCCAATTACTCAATTTTCTTCTAAATAAATGCAGTTTTCTGCTTTCTCTTGTGATTTCTGATTACTACATGACCATCGCTATAAAATACACCCTTAAACAACCCCGTATCACAGCATTATATATATATATATATATATATATACAGTGTGTCCCAAAAAGTTTTATACAAATGGAAAAAAGTTTATCTTACATTTCACAAAAAAAAAATTCTTGATAAAAAGCTCTGCATGACTTGTAGATCCATAATGAAGTACAAAAATTTTAAACATTGTCTGGAATACAGGGAAAATCAAAATCATGATTTGGAGTGATAGTAAAATAGACTCAAATTGTATTGGAGAGCAAAATGTTTATTTAAATTTTTATTAAATAGCAATAAATTATGTCCACTTTGTAGATTGGTGATTTTCCCAGAAAAAAATTACAAGATATTATTAGATAGATTATTTATTCTATAAAGGAATAAGACATGATAAACAATTGATAACCTCCTATTAATTTATCAACAATGAATAATCACAACTAATAAATTCTATTGAGAACATGTAAAATTACTTAAATACTACGGAACTTCGACGTATCCACCGTTCCTTGCTAAACAGGTGATTGTTCGTTGACTAAATTCATTTATAACATTTCTAACTACATCTGGAGTTTAGCTTCACATGTATCTTTAATGATTCTTTCAAGATGATCAACATCTTGAAATGGCCTCTAAAGGTATACTTTTTCTTTTAAGTAGTCCCACAAAAAGATGTTTAGAGGGGTTATGTCCGGCGACCTTGGTCGCCAAAGAAACTCCATGTCCCTTCCGATCACTTTTCCGTTAAAAGTTGTATCGTGTTGATTTTCTTTCCTCCCAACACTTACTATTTTTGTATTGTCGAGCGCATCTTTAATTAACGCTCTGTATATAAATTTTCCTCTTGTACAAATCTATATTAATTTAAGTTGTCAAGCAGTTGTCTATTATTTATTAAACGAATTAAATTGATTGGTTACTAATTAAAGAGTGGTACCGGTTATAGTCCCTACGCTTTATATTATCGGCGACACGACAGAACTTTGTCTTCGATCGTGAACAACGTAAGTTGAAGGTACATACGCCATTTTTGCAAGGTGCTACGGAAGAATGGATTTGGCATAACGGCCGTACAATTTATAATCCTACACTTTTGGTGGATCTCCGTACACTTTATTTACGGTGAAAATATTTATATAGAATTTTGGCTGGTGCATGGGTTTTCACTGTTAAACAGGTTTTGTGTAGACTACCGGCGGCTAAACAATGTGACAAAGAAAGATAGCTATCCTTTGCTCAGAATTGATGACACCTTGGATACTCTACCCGGATCTAAATGGTTTTCGAATTTGGACTTGAAAAGCGGATACTGGTAGGTAGGCTTGAAGCCAATTGATAAAGAGAAAACTGCGTTTACAATTGGAACTAGATTTATGGTAGTTCAAGGTTATGCCCTTTGGATTATGCAATGCCCCTGCTACTTTTGAACGTTTGATGGAGTCGATACTGCGTGGACTGTCCTGGAAGACATGTCTGGTGTACCTAGACGACGTGATAGTATTAGACGGGTATTTTGAAATACACCTTCAGAACCTATAGGAGATATTCCAAAGATTACGCAGGGCAAACCTTACCTTGAGCCCTAAGAAATGCCACCTATTTGGAAAAGAGGTGAAATACCTAGTACATGTCGTTTTGGAGACCGGAATAAGAGCTGACCCTGACAAGATAAGAACGGTACAAGAGTGGTCTATACCCGCAGATATACACTAACTACGCAGTTTTCTAGGATTGTGCACATATTACCGACGTTTTATACTTGGGTTTGCGAACATTGCCACACCGTTGACGAAATTAACCGAAAATGGACACAGCGCATTTGAACAACTGAAGCGGCTACTAGTTACAGCACCAATTCTGAGTTATCCACGGATGAAAGGGAAATTTGTGTTGGATACCGATGCCAGTAACACAGCTATAGGAAGCGTTCTTTCTCAAATGCAGGAGGGACAAGAAAAAGTTTTGGGTATTTCAGCAAGGTCTTGTCGCGTCCAGAAAAGAATTATTGTGTGACAAGAAGGGAGCTGTTGGCCGTCGTCCAATCCGTAGAGCACTTTTATAAGTACTTATACGGCCGTAAATTCCTTTTAAGAACAGACCATGCCGCACTAAAATGGTTACTGCAGTTTTGAAATCCTGAAGGGCAAGTTGCAAGGTGGATAGAATGGCTGCAGGAATACGACTTTAACACAGAACATCGTGTAAGAATTAGCCA